>CM070829.1:40744478-40751978 GCA_036326025.1 Chrosomus eos | reverse complement strand
CAGAGAGAGTGTGTTCAGTGAGAGTGTGTTCAGTGAGAGTGTTCAGTGAGAGTGTTCAGTGAGAGTGTGTTCAGTGAGAGTGTGTTCGGTGAGAGTGAGTTCAGTGAGAGTGCGTTCAGTGTGAGAGTGCATTCAGTGTGAGAGTGTGTTCAGTGAGAGTGTGTTCAGTGAGAGTGTGTTCAGTGAGTGTGTGTTCAGTGAGAGTGTGTTCAGAGAGAGTGTGTTCAGTGAGAGTGTGTTCAGTGAGAGTGTTCAGTGAGAGTGTGTTCAGTGAGAGTGTGTTCGGTGAGAGTGAGTTCAGTGAGAGTGTGTTCGGTGAGAGTGCGTTCAGTGTGAGAGTGTGTTCAGTGAGAGTGTGTTCAATGAGAGTGAGTTCAGTGAGTGTGAGAGTGTGTTCAGTGAGAGTGCGTTCAGTGAGAGTGTGTTCAGTGAGAGTGTGTTCGGTGAGAGTGCGTTCAGTGAGAGTGTGTTCAATGAGAGTGAGTTCAGTGAGTGTGAGAGTGTGTTCAGTGAGAGTGTGTTCAGTGAGAGTGTGTTCAGTGAGAGTGTGGTCAGTGAGTGTGTGGTCAGTGAGTGTGTGTTCAGTGAGTGTGTGTTCAGTGAGAGTGTGTTCAGTGAGAGTGTGTTCAGTGAGAGTGAGTTCAGTGAGTGTTCAGTGAGATTGTGTTCAGTGAGAGTGTGTTCAGTGAGAGTGTGTTCAGTGAGAGTGTGTTCAGGGAGAGTGTGTTCAGTGAGTGTGTGTTCAGTGAGTGTGGTGTGTCAGTGAGAGTGTGTTCAGTGAGAGTGTGTTCAGTGAGTGTGTGTTCAGTGAGAGTGTGTTCAGAGAGAGTGTGTTCAGTGAGAGTGTGTTCAGTGAGAGTGTGTTCAATGAGAGTGTGTTCAGTGAGAGTGTGTTCAGTGAGAGTGTGTTCAGTGAGTGTGTGTTCAGTGAGAGTGTGTTCAGAGAGAGTGTGTTCAGTGAGAGTGTGTTCAGTGAGAGTGTTCAGTGAGAGTGTTCAGTGAGAGTGTGTTCATGAGAGTGTGTTCGTGAGAGTGAGTTCAGTGAGAGTGCGTTCAGTGTGAGAGTGCATTCAGTGTGAGAGTGCATTCAGTGTGAGAGTGTGTTCAGTGAGAGTGTGTTCAGTGAGAGTGTGTTCAGTGAGTGTGTGTTCAGTGAGAGTGTGTTCAGAGAGAGTGTGTTCAGTGAGAGTGTGTTCAGTGAGAGTGTTCAGTGAGAGTGTGTTCAGTGAGAGTGTGTTCGGTGAGAGTGAGTTCAGTGAGAGTGTGTTCGGTGAGAGTGCGTTCAGTGTGAGAGTGTGTTCAGTGAGAGTGTGTTCAATGAGAGTGAGTTCAGTGAGTGTGAGAGTGTGTTCAGTGAGAGTGCGTTCAGTGAGAGTGTGTTCAGTGAGAGTGTGTTCGGTGAGAGTGCGTTCAGTGAGAGTGTGTTCAATGAGAGTGAGTTCAGTGAGTGTGAGAGTGTGTTCAGTGAGAGTGTGTTCAGTGAGAGTGTGTTCAGTGAGAGTGTGTCGTGAGTGGTGGTCAGTGAGTGTGTTCAGTGAGTGTGTGTTCAGTGAGAGTGTGTTCAGTGAGAGTGTTCAGTGAGAGTGAGTTCAGTGAGTGTTCAGTAGAATTGTGTTCAGTGAGAGTGTGTTCAGTGAGAGTGTGTTCAGTGAGAGTGTGTTCAGTGAGAGTGTGTTCAGTGAGAGTGTGTTCAGTGAGAGTGTGTTCAGTGAGAGTGTGGTTCAGGATGGAGAGTGTGTTCAGTGATGTGTGTTCAGTGAGAGTGTGTTCAGTGAGAGTGTGTTCAGTGAGAGTGTGTTCAGTGAGAGTGTGTTCAATGAGAGTGAGTTCAGTGAGAGTGTGTTCAGAAGTGTGTCAGTGAGAGTGTGTTCAGTGAGGTGTGTTCAGTGAGAGTGTGTTCAATGAGAGTGTGTTCATGATGAGTGTAGTGTGTTCAGTGAGAGTGTGTTCAGTGAGAGTGTGTTCAGTGAGAGTGTGTTCAGGAGAGAGTGGTTCAGTGAGAGTGTGTTCAGTGAGAGTGATTCATGTGAGAGTGGTTCAGTGTGAGGAGTGTTTCAGTGAGAGTGTGTTCAGTGAGAGTGTGTTCAGTGAGTGTGTGTTCAGTGAGAGGTGTTCAGGAGAGTGTGTTCAGTGAGAGTGTGTTCAGTGAGAGTGGTTCAGTGAGAGTGTGTTCAGTGAGAGTGTGTTCGTGAGAGTGAGTTCAGTGAGAGTGTGTTTCGTGAGAAGTGTGTTCAGTGAGAGTGTGTTCAGTGAGAGTGTGTTCAATGAGAGTGAGTTTCAGTGAGTGTGAGAGTGTGTTCAGTGAGAGTGCGTTCAGTGAGAGTGTGTTCAGTGAGAGTGTTCGTGAGTGGTTCAGTGAGAGTGTGTTCAATGAGAGTGAGTTCAGTGAGTGTGAGAGTGTGTTCAGTGAGAGAGTGTGTTCAGTGAGAGTGTGTTCAGTGAGAGTGTGTTCAGTGAGTGTGGTCAGTGGAGTGTTGTTCAGTGAGTGTTGTCGTGATGTGTTCAGTGAGAGTGTGTTCAGTGAGAGTGGTGTTCAGTGAGAGTGTGTTCAGTGAGATGTGTTCAGTGAGAGTGTGTTCAGTGAGAGTGTGTTCAGTGAGAGTGTGTTCAGTGAGAGTGTGTTCAGTGAGAGTGTGTTCAGTGAGAGTGTGTTCAGTGAGAGTGTGTTCAGTGAGGTGTTCAGTGAGAGTGTGTTCAGTGAGTGTTGTTCAGTGAGAGTGTGTTCAGTGAGAGCGTGTTCAGTGAGAGTGTTCAGTGAGGTGTTCAGTGAGAGATGTGTTCAGTGAGAGTGTTCGGTTCAGTGAGAGTGTGTTCAGTGAGAGTGTGTTCAGTGAGAGCGTGTTTCAGTGAGTGTGTTCAGTGAGAGGTGTTCAGTGAGAGTGTGTTCAGTGAGAGTGTGTTCAGTGAGAGCGTGTTCAGTGAGAGCGTGTTCAGTGAGAGTGTGTTCAGTGAGAGGTGTTCAGTGAGAGCTGTGTTCAGGTGTGAGAGCGTGTTCAGTGAGAGCGTGTTCAGTGAGAGCGTGTTCGTGAGAGTGTGTTCAGTGAGAGTGTGTTCAGTGAGAGTGTGTTCAGTGAGAGTGTGTTCAGTGAGAGTGTGTTCAGTGAGAGTGTGTTCAGTGAGAGTGTGTTCAGTGAGAGGTGTTGGTTTCAGTGAGAGTGTGTTCGGTGAGAGTGTGTTCGTGAGAGTGTGTTCAGTGAGAGTGTGTTCAGCTGCAGTACCAAATATGGGAGGCCGTATGAGACGAAACACATTGAAACACTTGCGATACACACTGAAACACTTGCTATACACACTGAAACACTTGCTATACACACTGAAATACTTGCGATACACACTGAAATACATGCGATACACACTGAAACATTTGCGATACACACTGAAATATTTGCGATACACACTGAAATACATGCGATACACACTGAAACATTTGCTGATACACAAACTTGCGAACAATGAATACTTGCGATACACACTGAAACACTTGCAATACACTGAAACACTTGCATACACACTGAAACACTTGCGATACACACTGAAACACTTGCGATACACACTGAAACACTTGCTATGCTATACACACTGAAACACTTGCTATACACATCTGAAACACTTGCGATAGCCTACACATCAGACTTGCGCAGACATGTAAAACACTTGCGCATACAAATATATTTGCGCAAATATATGAAACTACGGTGGCAGATTGCTACCACATACATATTATTTTTTCCCACTCAATTATGTTGTAATAACAAGATGTTATGTTGTTTTAATGACATATTTTCTCGTAATAACGAGATATTATGTCATTACAAATATAGATTTTAAGCCTAATAAGGACATGTAGTCATGTTGAGAATATGCCATATCCAGCTTTTATTTAGATAAGATATGTATACACTGTAAAAGAAATCCGTATTTTTTACGGAATAATGCTGGCAACTTTCTGCCAAAGTTGCCAGAACAATTCTGTAAAAAATATATTAAAACTGTAATCACCTTTACAGAGCAGCATGTAAGTTTTACATTTTAAACTGGTAGCCTATATTTAACAATGGATTTCAGCATATTGACATGGCCACACTGTAAAATTTACAGTAAAGGTCAATTTACGTTTTTTCACTGTAAATTATACAATGAGTTGTTCTTTTTTCACTTTCAAAAACTGTAAATTTAACGGTATTTTACAGTAAAATTACATTAAATGTACCTATCATCACAGTTATTTACAGTTATAGTACGGAAACTTTCTGTTAACCAATTAACAGTTTTTCACTGTAGCATTTTAACATTTATCTTTTTACAGTTATTACATCTACAAAACTTAGTTATAAAAAGCAAACGTAAGCATTCATGCCTTATCGGAAAAACATTAACGTTACAAAAAGCATGAAGCAAACATGTATGCAGTGACATATCTATATGACAGTTAATACGTGATAAAACAGTTAACGTGATATTACAGTGATATATGACAGTGGCATGATATATGACAGTGACAGTGATATATGACAGTGATATTAAAAGATCAAATTCTGTACTCACCTTATTAATAAACCATACTATGTACACAAAAGCAGATGAGCATGAATTACACGTTAAGTGTTTTCCTAAAATTAAGCCCTTGATTCAGGGAACAGGGGATATTTTACAACTCCAAACGCCATCTTCATTAAAAATTATTATTTTGTTTATTAAACGCAAAGTTTTTCATTTCAAAAGCATTTCTAAATTAAGTTCATATTTCCAACAAATGAAACTCAGAGCCATTCCCCCGCCTATAAGCGGTGATCTACATAAGTTCATAAACAAAAATATTAAAAAGCACATATTAATAATAATAATAATATAAACAAGTACAACACTTAGTCTATTACAGATAAATGCCCAATGCTGGTTTTAGTTTTGCTTTAAACAAATAAATTAGTTTAGGCTTTAAAATAAAATATTGTTTGTGGACTAATTAATGCCACAATAATGTATGTTTATTTTATAGGCTACTTAGCCTATATTTTTTATTTTTGTTTTGCACTGAATATCATTAAAAGGATTTGTTGGGTTTCAATAGCAAGTGTTTCAGTGTGTATCGCAAGTATTTCAGTGTGTATCGCAAGTGTTTCAGTGTGTATCGCAAGTATTTCAGTGTGTATCGCAAGTATTTCAGTGTGTATAGCAAGTGTTTCAGTGTGTATCGCAAGTGTTTCAGTGTGTATCGCAAGTGTTTCAGTGTGTATCGCAAGTGTTTCAGTGTGTATCGCAAGTGTTTCAGTGTGTATCGCAAGTGTTTCAGTGTGTATCGCAAGTATTTCAGTGTGTATCGCAAGTATTTCAGTGTGTATAGCAAGTGTTTCAGTGTGTATCGCAAGTATTTCAGTGTGTATAGCAAGTGTTTCAGTGTGTATAGCAAGTGTTTCAGTGTGTATAGCAAGTGTTTCAGTGTGTATAGCAAGTGTTTCAGTGTGTATCGCAAGTATTTCAGTGTGTATCGCAAGTATTTCAGTGTGTATAGCAAGTGTTTCAGTGTGTATCGCAAGTGTTTCAGTGTGTATCGCAAGTATTTCATTTGTATCGCAAGTGTTTCAGTGTGTATAGCAAGTATTTCAGTGTGTATCGCAAGTGTTTCAGTGTGTATCGCAAGTGTTTCAGTGTGTATCGCAAGTGTTTCAGTGTGTATCGCAAGTATTTCAGTGTGTATAGCAAGTATTTCAGTGTGTATCGCAAGTGTTTCAGTGTGTATCGCAAGTATTTCAGTGTGTATCGCAAGTGTTTCAGTGTGTATCGCAAGTATTTCAGTGTGTATCGCAAGTGTTTCAGTGTGTATAGCAAGTGTTTCAGTGTGTATAGCAAGTGTTTCAGTGTGTATCGCAAGTATTTCAGTGTGTATCGCAAGTATTTCAGTGTGTATAGCAAGTGTTTCAGTGTGTATCGCATGTGTTTCAATGGGTTTCGTCTCAAACGGCCTCGCTTCCACTAGAGGAAACTCTCATTCACTTACAATGCGCTTGTTTCTGATCTGAAGTTACGATTTTTTACAGGACCATTTAACTTTTCGAATCATGTCCATGATTTGTTTTTTTTGTGTGTGTGTGTGTGTGTGTGTGTGTGTGTGTGTGTGTGTGTGTGTGTGTGTGTGTGTGTGTGTGTGTGTGTGTGTGTGTGTGTGTGTGTGTGTGTGTGTGTGTGTGTGTGTGTGTGTGTGTGTGTGTGTGCCAGCAAGTGCCAAAACCTGCACCAAGTTTCATACCATTACAATGAAGTAAAAAATATATATATATATTTTGGTAAAAAATGACGAAGAGCACCAGAGAGTAGAACAATTCTTCAAAGTTATCTGGTCTTTAATAATGTTCTCAAAACATCAGCACAACACATCATTCATGGAGTCCCAGACAGCAACATTAACCCTTGGGATGGGATGGGTTTTTTTTTCAGAAACGTTTTAGTTGGACATTCATCTAACTTTATATATATAGTTTTTTTGTTACAAGTTTCAAGGCCGTTGCACACCAAGTCTGAAATTCGCATCCGAAATTTTCGTACGTTAAAAAATAAAAATGACCTCACGTTATGTCAATCACGCTTGCACACCGACTCCGAAACTTTCGTCCGTCATTAAAAAAATCGGATCGGGTTCGCATCCGTAGCAAACAGTTCGAATGGTGTTTTGACAATTCAGAGCCACCGAATCACGAATACGGAAAAAACACATACGAAAATTTCTAACTCAAGTGTGCAATGGCCTTCAGAACATTCAAAAGTAACATTCCCGAAAAAACGTAATGTTCATGTCAAACATTTAAAATAATTAAATGCGCTAGTTCTGGCAGGACACGATAGTCAAGCTCTCGTCAGTGACTCTCAGCTGATCCGCTTGTCACTGTGTGTGTGTGTGTGTGTGTGTGTGTGTGTGTGTGTGTGTGTGTGTGTGTGTGTGTGTGTGTGTGTGTGTGTGTGTGGTGTGTGTGTGTGTGTGTGTGTGTGTGTGTGTGTGTGTGTGTGTGTGTGTGTGTGTGTGGTGTGTGTGTGTGTGTGTGTATAAGCTCCCTCAGTATTATCAGCAGTTTCTCAGGAGCTAATAACCCTCCTCCCTCCCCAGCTCCACCTGTCTCTGTCAGGATTTGGCATTCCCCCTGAAGCACACTAAAATTCTCAAATTATGATGTACATTAAAATTAATGAATGATATCTGCAATACTTTCATGTTGGTTCTGTTTACTCTAAGGGGGGTATTGCTGCTCTTATCCATGCTAGACCTCCCAGACACCAATGTGATCTTTCACTTAAAGACAAAAGAACAGAAGAAAAATAGAAAACGAATTGATATCCAGATGTAATATCCGCAGCCTAATGAATATTTTGCATGTTAAAGAATGCGAGTTAAACTCTATGGACAGCATTCGGATGATAAAGTAGATTAACTTCAACAGCTGAGCCGCATTAGTGTGCGATATTTCATAATAAAAAAATAAATGAGAATAATCAGCATTACGCCACAAACGC
>CM070829.1:40721978-40741978 GCA_036326025.1 Chrosomus eos | reverse complement strand
TTTAATAACAGAACACTAAACTTGATTAAGGTATTCATGAGACAGAATTATTTGACAAAAAAGGCAAACTTCATCTACAGGAAAAACTGGCGGTAGAAATATGAACGACTCATTTTTAGAGTCAGTGTAACAATTACAATTCGTTCTACAATAATTAAACGGCATTAACTCAAGAGTAGATCATACCGCTTTATGAACGACTCTACTGGACATGCATAATTAAAACAGTCCGGCATCTTAATAGGTCATGCAATTAAAATGATATTCATAGTGGCCTGTCGTAATTATTCAAGCACATTATAAACGGCCATGGAGATTATTAATGTTCACGCTGACTGACTTTACCCAGCCAATGGAAAATGCTGGTTTTAGTGAATATATTATGAATTTGAAAAGCTTTTCATAATACATATCACTCTAAAAAAATGCTGGGTTGAGCATTTTGACTATGTTGCTGGGTTATTTTCTCCGTAATCAGCTGACAATGACTCAGCATTTGGGTTTGTTTTGGAAAACTTTGACCCGGCGCTTACCTCTTCGCTCGCTTTTGTCCTCACACTGTTCAAATAAATAAATAAAACAACCCATCAAATGGGTTAATGTATGAAACCCAACCTGCTGGGTCAAAATAACCCAGCATGTGTTCTGTCCAATATTTACCTAGCGATGGGTTGCCAAATAACCCAAATTGGGTTGTTTTTAACCCAGCATTTTTTTTAATGTACCAGTCAAAAGTTTTGGATCTGTAAGATTTTAATGTTTTTAAAATAATGTTCTTCTGCTCTCCAAGAGTGCATTAATTTGATTCAAGATACAAACAAAACAGTAATATTGTTAAATATTATGACAATTTAAAATAACTTATCTATTTTTAAATATAATTTATTCCTGTGATCAAAGCTGAATTTATCATCATTACTCCAGTCTTTAGAGTCACATGATCCTTCAGAAATCACTATAATATGATGATCTGATGATCAAGAAACATTTATGATTATTATCAATGATGAAAACCGTTATTTACATTTTTATTTCAGGATTCTTTGATGAATAGAAAGTTCAAAACAGAATTTATCGCAAAATATAATATTTTGTAACATTATGAATGTCTTTACTGCAACAATAAACAATGACGTTCAAAAGTTTGAGGTCAGTAAGAATTTTTATTTAATTTTTGCTGGAAAGAAATAAAAGAAATCAATACTTTCATTTATCAAGTAAAGACATTTATAAGATTTTATTTCAGAAAAATGTTGTTTTCTACGGAAGTGTATTGCATTCACTTGAGGAAAAAAATCGACTCTGTTTTTCTGAATTAATGAGTTAATTATCTCAGAATTACGAGATAATTTTTCATGAATTTTTTTTTTTCACTCTGTTTTTCTGAATTAATAAGTTTTTTTCTGAATTAATAAATTTTTTTTCACTCTGTTTTTCTGAATTAATAAGTTACTCATAATTTTGAGATAAGTAATTAATTCAGAAAAACTGAGCAAAAACTTTTTTCCATGAAAAAGTATCTCGTAATTCTGAGATAACTTGTTAATTCAGGAAAACAGAGCAAAAAAAAAATGCTGTGAAAAATTATCTTGTAATTCTGAGATAATTAAATTCAGAAAAACTGAGCAAAAACTTTTTTTCATGAAAAATGATCTCGTAATTCTGAGATAATTAACTCGTTAATTCAGAAAAACAGAGTCGATTTTTTTTTTCCTCAAGTGAATGCAATACGCTTCTGTAGAAATGCCCTGAAACAATGATCAGTTGTAGAGCTTAGAGACATTATACATAAATATCTCCATCAAGAATCCCAGAAAATCATAATTTGAGGTCAGTGTCATAAAAACATGCTCTGGTTTCTTTCCAGGCGACAGAATCATGAACGTTTTGGAGGACAAGAACAACCCAATCACACATTAGCTTTGGCGAGGACGTGATGAACTCGTTTCAGAGAGAGAGGGATGGGAAGGTGTTCATGAAACATTTATTTCTTTTCCGCTCCCATAAACAGGCCTTTTAGCGTTTCAGACGCAATGTGTGTGAGGAGGATTTAAAGCAGCAAACCGTCATGAATAAACTTCATTCTTCACATTTCACCCTCAAATCAGAAAGTAAAGAAGAAAAAAGTGTATGATTATGCAAATTACTTCATGAAAATTTTCACTCCACATCACAATATTTTAACTTTTGAATGAGTCATAAAATGGTTTCGTTCACTGACATTGTTTTGTAATTTGTTGATTTACTCAAAGCTTGACACATTGTTGCACTATTAATAAAAAAGAGAACATCAAAAAGCAAGATATTAAAAGTCACGACAGCAAACACAACAGCAAAATAAAAGCAAATAGTAAAAATGAAAGAAATAAGACGAGTCAGCAGCATAATTAATTCTTAACTGGGAGTTTTGTATTGATGCATTACAGCATGAAGGTTTTTGTTGATTGTCACTCATGTTGAGATTCATATGTTGATTGTTGGAGTCTGAATGACACAGTAGTTCAAAATTAATGCCACAAAATGTTTATGATCGGTTACTTCAGATGAATAAGGCCACTTCATTAATATTTCATCATTAGTTAGTTATTAAATATCACCTGATCACATTTATCTTGACTTTCTGAGCAACAGCAAATGTGTTTTACAGCAGCCAAAGGAGTTCAAGAGCCCAACACACACACACTGATCACCATAACGATGACTTCAACTAACACACACTGATCACCATAACGATGACTTAAACTAACACACACTGATCACCATAACGATGACTTAAACTAACACACACTGATCACCATAACGACCACCATTGTTCAACTAAAACAAACACACACACCAAAAAAGTCAATATGTGATGATAAAAGTACATATCCAGACAGCAACCGTGTCAGCCCAGATCCGGTACACCGAACATTTTTATTAGTTAATTTAACTTTGGTTTATGGTGAAAACAATTTTTAAAAAGCTGAAACATTATTTTATTGACCTATATTAAAAGGTACAATATGCAGGATTTTTCTCCACCAGGGGTCGCTAACCTTTCAATAACACAGGCGTATATTGATGACGTGTATTCCGCATTAAGCGTAATTATGGATCTTGTCGTGAAGCTGATGGATCTTTTATAGATGAGTGACACTGATGTTTTATCATGACTGTGGTGAAGGAGCGATTGCTAGACGTACACCAGCGCCACACGCAACGCCAGTCCCGCGGATATAAAGGAATAAGGACATTTCATTCTACCCAACTACACACAAGTGCTGAATTAATACTCACACAGGACAGTTTATTAGAGGAGTGAAACTGAGGTAACTCAGCGCTGTTTCACTCGCTCTAACAGTTACACTATCACACTAAACGCATTTGAGTGTGTTGAATGTTGTTAGTTGGGTTGTTTGTTGAATGTTGTTAGTTGGGTTGTTTGTTGGCTGTATGAGACTAAGTAAGCTAGATCAACATTAGAATAACATACAGATCATATTCTAACATTTCATCATGTTGAACTAAATAACATTGATTAGTTTTATGTACATTTGCTCCCTGTCTAATAAAGTACATGAACACTCGTGTCTCTGTCGAGTGGAAGTTAGTCGCGGACGTGGAGCTCTCACATCTCGAAACATGTTGATCTTCGTTTTAGTGCTCAAAGTCTGCTTGCCATGGTCCATAATGTTTGAACAAAACAACAGCGTGAGCGTCCTGCTAGGCATAACCCGGTTGTCAACGTCTGGCACCATTACTATTGCAGTACGAGCGGAAACAATGGTGGAAACCGAGGCTAACGCGGATATGACATCATTGACTGGCGACTCCTCACCGCTGCTCACACGTTTCCTTGGTTAAAATTGCAATTTTCTCACGATTTACAAATAGTTGGAAACATTTGGGATATTGTAAGTAATCAACTAAACAAAATATATAACATTGGCCTAGTGGTTTTTGGATATTTTACTGCAAAAATCATACATATTGTACCTTTAAGTAACATTTTAGCTTTAATGTCTAAAGAAAACATACTGAGTTGACTTTAAATAGTCTTTTTACTTTGTATGAATGAATATCTCTGTCAAAATAAATTATTTTGATTCATTTTAAATTTAAATGTGAGGTTTGAACCAAATGACGCGTGTAATTTAAGGGGAAATTGACCAGATGTGTGTGTAAATTGGTCTGCGTGATGTTCTCAGTGAAGATGCTGGTTTCTGCAACTCTTTTCTCCACAAAGATGTGCTTCAGGCCTGTGGTTATGATGAAATCAAGCCTAATCCCACATCAGAGAGTCGACCCAATCCACCGAACGCCCACGGGGAAGCAGAAGTCCCAGTGTATGATCAGAAGAGTGGGGACGACCGGCACCCGAGGGCCCTTAGCAGACGTCACCCGGCGGATCCACAGCAAGACTTAAACAATCGTGTTATTAGGACCAGTGTGAATGATTGATTGATTACTTTTGACTTTTTTTTTTGCTTGTGGTTTAACATGCGTACACACAAAGAACCAACAATGTACATAAATATAAAAACAAGTTTCAGAACAGTGGATCCACACACATACACACACACACCACACACACACACACACACACACACACACACACACACACAAACACAGCCTGAGTAAAGTATCTGATGGCTTTTCACGAGCCGTTGTGACTTCTGTATATTTGTGATGTCAGAACTATTTAGTCACCAATGGTGGGTCACTCAGAAAACAACAGGCCAATCAGAAGAGAGGCTCATGAATATTAAGTAGACAGGCCAAACTCCAGCTGTTGTTGGCAGAGCTCCTGAGAAAGAGCTGTAAACATATATTGAGATGGTTTTTGGTACTTATTCCGCAAATATATATTCTTAAGGACATCAAAACCTAAAATAAAACTTCAGAAAGTTGTACAATATGGGACCTTTAAGAATTTTACAGGAAGGATTTCTGTCCTAAATCTCCGACCCGATGGTAATCTCTCAAATTTATTAAACAGAGGATGCCTATTATGTGTATGAGTTTACCATGTTAACGGCTAGATATGTTCAAGTTCATTATTATGACAGGTGTAAATAATTGCGTGCAAATAATCTCATTGCTATGGAAGCCACATAAGAAAGAAAATGACATACAAAGTAGGGCTGGAAAAAAATCAATCGCGATTAATCGCATCCAAAATAAAAGTTTTGTTTACATAAAATATGTGTGTGTAGTGTGTATAATTATTTTGTATATATAAATACACACACATGCATGTATATATTTAAGAAAAATGTGTTATTAATATAAAAAATATGTATATTTATATATAATATAAATGATGTATAAATATATATACAGTATATACATGCAAATATTTCGTACATATATACATGTATATGTGTGTATTTATATATACAAAATAATTATACACACTACACACACATATTTTATGTAAACAAAACTTTTATTTTGGATGCGATTTAATCGCGATTGATTTTTTTCCAGCCCTAATACAAAGTCATATTTATGAGATAAAAAGTTGAAATTACGACATAATCAAAATTATGACTAATCGAAATTATGACAAAAAGCCAATAGGATGACATAAAAAAAGAATCGTAATTATGACATAAGTTATAGTTATGACTTGAAAAGTGTACAAAATGCTGGGTTGTTTCAAATATGGACAAACTCAAACATTGGATTAAAAATGTAAATTAAAAAAAATTTAACCCAATGGCTGGATTTGTCCATATTTGACCCAAATTTGGGTTAAAACAACCCAGCATTTTTTAGAGTGTAGTGTTATATTAAAAGAAAATCCTAATTATGACATACTGTCAAGTGTGAAATTCAAAATTATGCCATAAACAGTCATAATGATGAAATAAAAAGACATTATGAAGACATATGTCGACATGATGACATGAGATGAAAAGCCAAAATTGAAATTATGACATCATGATTATGTCATAAAAAGTCATAATTTAAATATAAAAAATTGACAAAAGTCAACATTTCAAACAAATTATGAGATCAAAATTACGATATACTAAGTCATAGTTATGAGATGAAGTCAAAATCATGACATAAATCAAATTAATGAAAAAAAGGATGACATAAA
This sequence comes from Chrosomus eos, assembly GCA_036326025.1. NCBI lineage: Eukaryota > Metazoa > Chordata > Actinopteri > Cypriniformes > Leuciscidae > Chrosomus > Chrosomus eos. The sequence continues at coordinate 40,735,887 of CM070829.1, read as the reverse complement.
AAGAAATCGTAATTATGACAGTCAAATTTTGAAATTCAAAATTATGCCATAAACAGTCATTATGATGACATAAAAAGTTGCATTATGAGTTATGAGATGAAAAAATGATGATTTGTCACGAAATGTACAAAAAGTCTAAATGTATGACTTAAAAAGTCATACTTATGACATGACATTTTTAAATCAAATTTTTATGACTTAGCATGTGAAAATTATGACTTACAAGCCCATGTCACAATTTATATCATAATTTAGATTGAACTCATAGTTCTAATAATTATGATTTATTTTAATGTCGTTATTTTCTTGTATTACTGCTGAATATCGCTGTTGGTCAGATTAATTATCTATTTGAGATGACTTTTGGACATTTTTGCGTTTTATCGGCTGCGTTTAATGCAAATCTTGCAGAAAGAAACTGCAGACAGAAGTGCATCTGAAGCAATACTTCACCCAGAAATAATAAAGCAGTTTTGTCAAATTGCTGAAATCTTATTTATGGAAATGCGTGTTGAAATAAAGTGGTTTGGAGCGTCACATTATCGATTTGAAAGAACGAGATTTCAGAGCTTCGGATATTAAATAGAAGTGTTTCTCACACAAAGCAAAAGCATCATATGACATAATAAGTTCACATCATTCTGTTACTTTACTGTTTATTACTGTGAAGCTGTTTTAAACAATCTGTATTGTATAAAAACTATAGAACTAATAAATCTGACGTTATCTTTTTAAAGAAAAAAAAACATGCAGGCTTTGAGTGACATTGAAAGCGAGTAAATGACGACGGACTTGTTTCTGGATGAACTAGTCGTTAGAAAAACGGTTCTTCTAAAAATAATGTTTTGCTGGACTGATTCCTGAGCTAATGACTGCATGTGTCTGAGTCTTCAACAGAGACTGCTCTAATTTCTGGGACTTTTTGGAGCAAAATGAACAGGATCCCGTTGGGAAACACACAGAGGCTCGCCGAGGACTAATGTTGTCTTTTGCTTCTATTATTGCACACAAATGAAAGTAATATTTCATAGTCAGAGTTGTTTTCTCTTCGCCGTGCTCCAGTTCATTCTGCAAACACCGAAGCAGAACACGATAAAAGTGCAGCGCGGAGGAGACAGAGTTTGTTCTCAGCAATTAAGTTGCACTTACTGATATATACAGCAGCTGAAATAAAGGATTCAGACTACACTCTTACAAAAAAAGGTTATAAATGGAACCCTGGGGTTCTTGACTCAATTTTATAGTTCATGTTAGGACAAAAAGATTCTATATGCAACCCTAGGGTTCTTGACTCAGTTTTAAAGAACATTTTATGCCAAAAAGATTTTATATATATATATATATATATATATATATATATATATATATATATATATATATATTATATATATATATATATATATATATATAGTTAGTTTTAAAGAACCCATCATGTCAAAGTGTTTCTATGGAACCCTGGGGTTCTTGACTCAATTTTAAAGAACATGTGGTGTCAAAATGGTTTTATATGGAACCGTAGGGTTCTTGATGCAGTTTTATAAAATCTGTTATGTCAAAAAAATTCTTCTAGTAAAAAAAAGTATGTCTAAGAGCTGCTGAATTCGCAAAGTTCAATTTAAAACTAGCGGGCTGTTTACGTTTTCAACTAAAAACGTAAAACTTTTTTATGTGTTTTGGCCGTTCGTTTACACGACAACGGCGTTTTTGGTGCCTGAAAATGCAAACATTGGAAAAAACGATTTTTTAAAATGGTCTCCGTGTAAACAATAAAAATGTAAATCTGTGAAAACGATGACGACATGCAAATGCTTATCACATGTTCAGTCTATAGTGTTGCATCGCCATCTACTGGCCTGGCAGCAGAATACACCATTATTAGTCATTTTCAAGGATCCGTGTAAATGGGGATCGTTTTGACAATGATGTCGTTGTACGCGGAAAACTTTTTAAGCATATTGTTGTAAACATACCCTGAAGCTAGTAATACTATATATGAAGCACCTGACGGAACCCTTTAAGGTTCTATATAGAACCGTTTCAGTGTCGTTGTTACACTGTAATTATATATTTAAGTACTGAGTAATATTAATTAACTACATGCAATAACTATAGGGTTAGGATTAGGGGTTACACTTTATTTTAAGGTGTTGTTGTTACAGTGTAATTATATATTTAAGTACTGAGTAATAATAATGAACAACATGTACTTACTATAGGGTTAGGTATGATTAGGATTTGGTTGAGGGTTAGTTGCATGTAATTATGCATAATTTATAGTTATTACTATAGCAACTACATGTAACATATGTAACAAAGACACTATAACGCGTTTGGGCCTGGGTCAGTGGGCCTGGGTCAGTGGGGCTGGGTCAGTGGGGCTGTTTCTGGGGGATAAATCTGAGGGAAGAACAGGAGACACAGGTAAGGAGAATGCAGAGACAAAAGGTCTGTAAATGAAAAAGTGTCTGGATCAAAATCAAATTACGTACACAAATGCACTCAATGCCCAAACCCCAGCTCTGCATAATAATGAATAACGGCTGGTTTCAAAAGTACTTCTTCCTGCATTAATGTTCATGGGTAGCCTATATGTGTTCCATTCAGACCTGAACATGAAGTATTTTACCGTTATATGTCAACACAATTCAACAACACATGTTCTCCTGCTATACCCAATGTTTACATCTGTTACGGTATTTATGCAAATTATCACATACGTAATTAGATTACGCACCGTTTGTCCATGTTAACAAAAAAAATTCAAAAAAACTTGTAATAATTTTTTGTTTTCTTGATGTAAGTAATCAACTCAGTAATTTTCATGATAATATCTAAAGGTTAAATTTTTTACCCTATTCATGTGAGAAAGAGAATGAATGTGCGTATGAATAGACAGATAGATATATTTGGGTCTTTTTCTAAACGTTCCCCTAATGGGATTCTTCAGGCTTTTTTTCCTTACTCGGGACATATTGAGGATACAAAATCAGTTGAGTTTGCTTCTGTTGCAATTTGTTCAACCTTTTTTCCTAAAATCCAGAGTCCAGAGTGAAATAGACAGAATGAGCAGCAAACTAAAGAAAGATGCATTAAAACATTTAACAAAAAGCAAGAGTTTTTCCTCTACGCCTCCACAGGCCTGATTATATACTGTGCATGACACGCACACATTACATGTTCTCCCTCCATGACGATGCTTATTACGGACCCTCATTAAGTCTTCCGAGCTGATCCCGTTATAACCCCGTGTGTGATCCGGAGGATAATGATGATTCCGGGAGCTTTTCCCACATTTACCGAGCGACTCGTTGGTTTAAAGATCAACCGGAGAGTTCGGGATGGCGGAGGACAATCGGTCAGCTCGTGAAACTTTAATAAAGGCCATGAATTAATCAATAAATGAGCAGGACAGATGAAGAGGAGTAAGTGTGTGTAAAGAGAGACTTTGTGGCTCTCCTGAATTAATCATTTCCCAAGATGCTCTTGTGCTGTCCTGCTGACGGATAGCTCAGTGGTCTGTGTGAATACTAACCGCTATTCGCATATTTCACACACACTTCTGCAGGGATATTCTGTGCATGTCAATACTGCACAATTAAATACTGAATTTACAGTTTATCATGGGATTTTATTTGCTAAATATGTCAAAAATTAGGAAAATGCTGCTCGTTAGAAAACCTGTGATTCATGAAGTTCCAGAAAGAGGGAGATGTGACTTCAGTTCATATCTGGTTTCATTTTTGTTTTTAATATTGCATTTTAATTTAGATTAGAGTATATTTTAATCGCTACTCGTAGGGCCTTCCCTAGTGAAAAAAAAGTATACTTTATTGAATTTGAAATATATTCCCCTTTTTAATAGTACATTGCAAATATACAAAAAAAAAATGTTTACTATCTTTAAATATATTAAAAGTATATTAAGATCGGGTTCGATTTTTGGCGTTTTATGCACAATGACGAATATGAAAAAACGCATACGAAAATTTCGGACTCAGTGTGCAGAACCTTGACAAAATGAGTTGTTCCAAAATAGCACACTTTAAAGGTCCCATATTGTCATATAGCGTAAAGTAGCTGTGCCTTTTCACGAGCCGTTGTGTCTTCTGTATATTTGTGATGTCAAAACTACTCAGTTTCCACCCCGACCAATGGTGGGTCACTCAGAAAACAACAGGCCAATCGGAAGAGAGGCTCATGAATATTAAGTAGACGGGCCAAACTCGAGCTGTTGTTGGCAGAGCTCCTGAGAAAGAGCTGGAAACATATATTGAGATGGTTTTTGGTACTTATACCGCAAAAATATATTCTTAAGGACATCAAAACCTAAAATAAAACTTCAGAAAGTTGTACAATATGGGACCTTTAAGTTAACTAATCATTAACACACTTGAAGTATACTGAATTACACTGGCTGAAAGTAAGTTGTTCAGTACCCTTGGCCTAGAATGATGATATTCTTTAACTTTATAAAACACAACACACACACACACACACACACACACACACACACACACACACACACACACACACACACACACACACACACACACACACACACACACACACACACACACACACACACACACATAAACAGAGAGTTGGAGTGAGGAAAGGTGAACTAGATAAGGTTCATTTGCAGAAGCAGGAGCGTAATCTCCACACTTTAACCTGAGCCGGATCGCAGGCCACAGTTCAGGATTTCTGCAGAGTAAAGACGCGCCGTGAATAAAGACGAGGCTTATCTGCAGTCGGCAACTAATCGGCCTTTGTGGAATATAATGCAGGCGTGTGTTCACTTTCACTCGGGCTCTCTTCCAACATCTAGAGTTGCTTTGCTGTTGAAACGGCTGATAGTTTAGACTTTGCACAGTTAGCATCACAAGTTCATTAGGAGTTTGAACACTTAAAGTCACGCTTTTAATGTTGTTTATGTGTCTATGTGGCGTTTTTAATATGCTTTAACACAAATCACGTGTAAATTCATAAGTCGACAGCATTGCTGAGTATTTTCTGCTTAAAACTGCAGTGAACCAAAGACAGTCTCAAAAACACTGAAATCGCTGGTGTTTCTGACGTCACAAACTACAGTAACCAATCAGATCAACGTGTGATCGTCAACCAGTGGATCTCTGAGTGAGTGAGTGGAGGCGGGGCTCATTTGCATATTCATAGAACCGCGCATACTAAATGAGGGAAGGGTGTCGAGTTACATTCAAGATATTTCAAGGCATGAAGGCATTTTTTTCTAGGAACATTTTTTAAATATGTAATTTTGGTGATAAAAGATAAAATAATTGACTACAGCGGGACTTTAAATATTATATTCATACTTTTGACAAAACTTTCTGGCGAGTCACAGGAGGTTCTGGCCGCAGGGAATCATAGGAGATCAACACACACACACACACACACACACACACACACACACACACACACACACAAACCTAAAGGAAAAACCCCGCTCTCCTCACTTCTTCTCATTTATTTCCCGCTGTCTCGTTTGATGGATTAGGCCATCAGTAAGAGATAATTACCGGCGCTCTGAAGGCTGTCAGAGTGAATACGGCATCAGTGTGGGGTCAAAGGTCAACGACTCTTAGCAACATTGTTCTTCCGCAGCCTTTCAAGTCTAATTGAAGTACATTCACCCGAGAGATGAGAACGACACTGTTGAAAACATTTACACCTCAGAAGAACATTATGTCAGTCTTTATAATCTTTATGAGTCTTTATTATCTTTATGAGATCATGACGTCTGTCTTCATCTTTATGATCTTTATTAGTCTTTATGATCTTTATGAGTCTTAATGATCTTTATGAGTCTTTATTATCTTTATGAGATCATGATGTGTGTCTTTATACTCTTTATGAGATCATGACGTCTGTCTTTATAATCTTTATGAGTCTTTTATTATCTTTATGAGATCATGACGTCTGTCTTTATAATCTTTATGAGTCTTTATTATCTTTATGAGATCATGACGTCTGTCTTCATCTTTATGATCTTTATGAGTCGTTATGAGTCTTTATGATCTTAATGAGTCTTAATGATCTTTATGAGTCTTTATTATCTTTATGAGATCATGATGTGTGTCTTTATACTCTTTATGAGATCATGATGTCAGTCTTTATAATATTTATGAGTCTTTATGAGATCATGATGTCAGTCTTTATAATATTTATGAGTCTTTATGATCTTTATGAGATTATGTCATCAGTCTTTATAATCTTTATGATCTTTATGAGATCATGACGTCAGTCTTTATAATCTTTAGTTGTCTTTATGATCTTTATGAGATCATGACGTCAGTCTTTATAATCTTTATGAGTCTTTATGATCTTTATGAGATCATGATGTCAGTCTTTATGATCTTTATGAGTCTTTATGATCTTTATGAGATCATGACGTCTGTCTTCATCTTTATGATCTTTATTAGTCTTTATGATCTTTATGAGTCTTAATGATCTTTATGAGTCTTTATTATCTTTATGAGATCATGACGTCTGTCTTCATCTTTATGATCTTTATTAGTCTTTATGATCTTTATGAGTCTTAATGATCTTTATGAGTCTTTATTATCTTTATGAGATCATGATGTGTGTCTTCATCTTTATGATCTTTATTAGTCTTTATGATCTTTATGAGTCTTAATGATCTTTATGAGTCTTTATTATCTTTATGAGTCTTTATTATCTTTATGAGATCATGACGTCTGTCTTCATCTTTATGATCTTTATTAGTCTTTATGATCTTTATGAGTCTTAATGATCTTTATGAGTCTTTATAATCTTTATGAGTCTTTATTATCTTTATGAGATCATGACGTCTGTCTTCATCTTTATGATCTTTATTAGTCTTTATGATCTTTATGAGTCTTAATGATCTTTATGAGTCTTTATTATCTTTATGAGATCATGATGTGTGTCTTTATACTCTTTATGAGATCATGACGTCTGTCTTTATAATCTTTATGAGTCTTTATTATCTTTATGAGATCATGACGTCTGTCTTTATAATCTTTATGAGTCTTTATTATCTTTATGAGATCATGACGTCTGTCTTCATCTTTATGATCTTTATGAGTCGTTATGAGTCTTTATGATCTTAATGAGTCTTAATGATCTTTATGAGTCTTTATTATCTTTATGAGATCATGATGTGTGTCTTTATACTCTTTATGAGATCATGATGTCAGTCTTTATAATATTTATGAGTCTTTATGAGATCATGATGTCAGTCTTTATAATATTTATGAGTCTTTATGATCTTTATGAGATTATGTCATCAGTCTTTATAATCTTTATGATCTTTATGAGATCATGACGTCAGTCTTTATAATCTTTAGTTGTCTTTATGATCTTTATGAGATCATGACGTCAGTCTTTATAATCTTTATGAGTCTTTATGATCTTTATGAGATCATGATGTCAGTCTTTATGATCTTTATGAGTCTTTATGATCTTTATGAGATCATGATGTCAGTCTTTATAATCATTATGAGTCTTTATGAGATCATGATGTCAGTCTTTATAATCTTTATTTGTCTTTATGAGATCATGATGTCAGTCTTTATAATCTTTATTTGTCTTTATGAGATCATGATGTCAGTCTTTATAATCTTTATGCTGGGCGTACACCTAAAGACTTTGAAAGATTTAGAAAAGACTTTATAAGATTATCAGCTCACATCTAAAGACTTGGGTTCACAGTTTTTAGTCTCAGACTAAATATTTTACAAACACTGAATCTTGTAGTGACACTATTTACAAGACTACAACTAGATTATTTTAGCTTTTTATTCCCACCAATCCCACCAATTCCCCCAAATTCCTCCCATCATGCTCAGCAGTGTTAGGGGGCTTTTCCACTGGGCTGGTTTGCTGCGGTCCGAGCCCGAGCGCGTTTGTTCCCGGCGCCCCCCGCAGCGCTGGTCTGGTTTCACACTCAACTTGAACCCTGGTGCGTTTGTGTGGATATGACGACATCGCAAACGTGCAAACTGTTTTCATGATTGAAAACAGAACGTGGGTCAATATTGTTTTTTTCCTTTTATTAATTTGCTGCTATTATGTGCAGTTAAGTGAACAATACAGGTTTACTGTGCGTGTGTCACATAAGGTGGACTACTGCTGCTTGCAAACGGACTATTTTGAGACAGTGGATTTCCAACTTTGTTGCCCTGATCCCACGCGCAATGCAGGAATACACTGCAGGCTCACTCTCGCTCGTATCCAAGGTAAATCATCAACACTATCATCCCTTACAAGTGTTTTATTTAACTGAATACATCACAATAAGCTAAAAAGCATGCGCAGGTTACTTTACTTCCTGAACAAGTGCGCACCCGAGTCCGTGTTGCTTTCACATTCACGCAAACTGCAGCACGGTTCGGGAGCAACCGGTTTTTAACCAGATAACAGACTTCTTTTCTTTTCCACTCTGTTGTGGTATGAATGGCAGTTTCCATCAGAAAGACACGGCTGCTCTGCCCACAGCTCGACAAGGTGCTCCTCTTTATCCATGGTCCATTTTTGCCTACTTGGCGCTCGTTGTGTTTCCACGTCCGTCAACATGTTTCTTTGTTGTGACTGATGGCTTCCTCTTTTCTGAGAACGATTTTATTGGTTGTTGATTGCTTTACGTCACTGTGACTACGCTAAGACTTGCGATAATATCAAACATGTTTGATATGAAAGACTAGAGAAAGACTGGCATAAATCGGGTCGCCGACTGCAGATTATCACCTCACATTTAACGATCGAGACGACGGGAGCGCGCCGAGACTCCAGTAAGATTCCTAAAGACTGCCGGTCTTTAGTCTGGGACTGTGAAAATCCTTTGGTGTATGCCCGGCATTATTTGTCTTTATGAGATCAGGATGTCAGTCTTTATAATCTTTATGAGTCTTTATGATCTGTATGAGATCATGACGTCAGTCTTTATAATCTTTATTTGTCTTTATGAGATCATGACGTCAGTCTTTATAATCTTTATTTGTCTTTATGAGATCATGATGTCAGTCTTTATAATCTTTATGAGTCATTATGATCTTTATGAGATCATGATGTCAGTCTTTATAATCTTTATTTGTCTTTATGAGATCATGATGTCAGTCTTTATAATCTTTATGAGTCTTTATGATCTTTATGAGATCATGATGTCAGTCTTTATAATCTTTATGGGTCTTTATGATCTTTATGAGATCATGATGTCAGTCTTTATAATCTTTATTTGTCTTTATGAGATCATGATGTCCGTCTTTATAATCTTTATGAGTCATTATGATCTTTATGAGATCATGACGTCAGTCTTTATAATCTTTATTTGTCTTTATGAGATCATGATGTCAGTCTTTATAATCTTATGAGTCATTATGATCTTTATGAGATCATGACGTCAGTCTTTATAATCTTTATTTGTCTTTATGAGATCATGATGTCAGTCTTTATAATCTTTATGAGTCTTTATGAGATCATGATGTCAGTCTTTATAATCTTTATGGGTCTTTATGATCTTTATGAGATTATGACATCAGTCTTTACAGTCTGAGGGAGGACTTGATCAAGTCACCTTCATTTATTTAGCGTTATTTATTTTTATTGCAGGAATACATACAGAAATTGTTCAAAATATCCATATAAAAAATTTAATAAAAAAATTAAAACAAAGCACAGATAAACAATAGACGGGGAGGAAAAAAGAACAAGCAAACAAAAACAAACTAAAAACAGATTTTTTTAAAGGTAAAGAAAGAAAAGAAGAGAAAGACCTTATAATTTGAAATATATGTCCTTTGGGGGTGTTAAGTGTTTTAAGTTATTCAGTAATTTAACATCTTTATCTGTAAGATATTTAGCGCTTTTAACAATATAGACTGTTTCAAAGCAGCTTTACAGTGATAATAGGAGATTACAGTAACAGAGATTGTTTAGGCTTTACAGCTGATCTAGAATAAAGTTAGTTCTTGATTGATTGCGAAGATCATTAGTTATTACCTTAGGGGCCGCTAACACGACACCGTCTCATCCGTTGGAAACCTAAACATCCCTGTAAGATTGTTTCTGATTGTGTGTGCTGATCGATTCCTTGTTTGTGTCTGCTGTAATGTCGCTGCTCTTGTTGACTGACCTCTCTCACTTGCAATTATGTTCAACGTCCAAAATCTCCTGACGCCTCCGACCAAAACTGTGAACGCTGCAGTTTTACACGTCGATTTATGTTTCGCCGAGCGAAGTAGAAAGTTGTAGGATAATAATTTCTTCTAAAGTGTAGAAACTCAGAAGAGCGAAGACCAGGAGACTCGGATGTATCTTTTAAAGCAGGATTCTTTATTTGCTGTAGTCTGCTTGGTCCAAGATGGTACCCAAAATCTAACTAAACTAAAATACAGACTGGTCATATACCTTACGAGGGGGAGGAGTTACACAAAGGTGGAAACAAAGCAAATGGAAAGGCAAGATTCAATTGGTTACAGGAAATTCTTCAGGCCTGATCTCATCAGCAAAGCAGTTATTCGGAGCCTTGAGATGCTAATCCAGTCAGCCTGACTAGATTGGTTAAACCTTTACCTTATCATTGAGACAAAGAGTGGGAGTTTCAGTGGCCATTAAGAGTTTTCAGTAATCTTGACCAATACAGAAAAACAGGATGGGCCGGATATAATGACCATCCTAACCTGAAATGCTAACTTCAATGTACAGAATATTTCTCAGTTTATATACTATTGTATTGGAACCTAAATTAAACATTTTAATAAATTTGTAATCCTTCAAAGTGAATGTAACTTCCTGCAATTGACAAAGAACAAACACTAAAACAAGCATTGATTATATGAAAGTCCCGCTGTAGTCAATCATTTTATCTCTTAAAACTCATTTTTAATCACCAAAATTACATATTTAAATGTTTTTTCTATATATTGAACGTAACTCGACAACCCTTGCCTAATTTAGTATGCGCGGCTCTATGAATATGCAAATGAGCCCCGCCTCCACTCACTCAGAGATCCACTGGTTGACGATCACACGTTGATCTGATTGGTTACAAGGTAGTTTGTGACGTCAGAAACACCAGCGATTTCAAAGTGTGTTTTTGAGACTATATAAATATAAATGAACTAAATAATTAATAACTTTTTTTTAACAAAAATGAAACTTCACTGAACTTACTTAAACTGGACTGTGACGCTAGCCTATTTTCTACTGGAAACAAACTTTTTTGCATTATTTTCCTGTTATCTCTGTAAAGCTGCTTTAAAGGGTACCTATTATGGCATTTAAAATGTTCCTAATATTGTTCTGGGAGTCCCCAACAACAGTTTTACAAGCATGCAATGACAAAAAACACTTTTGTTGTCTTATAATATGCATTTATTTTTACCTGATTTGCTCACCGACTCCCAAATGAATCGTTTAGCGAGTCATTTTTCCAAACCCCGCCTTTGCGTGACGCTAATCTGTGGTGATATGTTAGACACCCAGCCGACGGGGTGTCATTGGTTGTTGCGCTAGATCTTACCCAGATACAACAGTGCTATTTTCTGATTGGCTAACAACACCAGACGAACAACACCCGAGGAGACCAGGGTTGCCAGGTCTGCACAACAAAACCAGCCCAATTGCTCATCAAACTAACCCAATCACGGCCAAAAATATTCAAATAGCGTTCCCGGGTGTTTCCTCAATAACAATCATGTTCCAGTGGATAAAACAATCGCGTCAACCAGCGTGCACTACACAAACAACCCGCGGAAACAGTGCAGGCATACGGACCTGGCAACACTGGAGGAGACGCGCTTGAATCCTGCCGGTTCCACAGTGAGTGAGTTTTGGGCACTGCGGCATATTAAATATATTACAAATAGTTTTTCAGCGTGAGAAATACAATGTGTGGCCGGAGAGCGTGACAAAAGACCGAAATGAGTGACTGTCACGCTCAATGCGTGATGCGTGACACTCGAGAGCCCTGTGACAACTCCATTAACAACGACAAACACTTCACATATTTCAATACAATTGACATTGAAGACCTAAGTTAGCTGCTAGAAGCTGCGCTGTGCCTGTGCGTACACAACACACAAAATAATTATAGAACATGATACAAACATAAAAGCAACAGCCTACTTACAGATTGTGATTCGGAGAAGGAAGCTGATCCAAATAAACTCGGTACTGAACCTCCCTCCTTCAGTATCAGCCGGCTCGCAAATTCATACTTTATAGCATTTAGGTTTGTGAAGCAATCATCTTCAAAATGACGCGAACACAGAACGAGTTCGGGCTATAATACTTCTGTGGTATAGTTATGAACTGTAGCCACTGTCTTCAAATGCTCCTCACTGGGCAGATGAAAAAAGTTTGCTTTTGCGTCGCACTTCAAAACACAGCAGCGTCTCGTCGACATGATGTTTTCCCTGGTGTCTCCTAATGCAATGAGTGGGCGTATCTTATTCAAATAACTTGGACAAGTGACGTACGAAAGTGCATCGTTCGTCTATCGATTCATATCAACGACTCAGAGTCGACTCTTACTTTTGAGAGATAATAACTTTGTATACGGTGAACTTTCATATTTAAAACTTTGCAGGATGTTTTTGTTCACTTAGATCTATGTTACACACTACATGAAAGGTAATTTTCAAAATTCCATGATAGGTACCCTTTAAAACACTCTGTATTGTAAAAAGCGCTATATAAATAAACGTGACTTGACTTGACTCCCAACTGGTGTGTGTGCATGTGAACTGAGCTTCTCAACGACAGTCGATTTGCAATTCAAATGCAGGAGGAACGAGGTTAGAAATTATGACTCACTGACAGTTTAAGCACTCGTCAAGGGAAGCAGATAGAGAACCAGGGCAGATTAAAACATACGCTAGTTGTAAAAGTTAAACACCCACGTACGACGCACTCCAGATCCTGATTCGCCCACTCGTCGGCTCTTCAGAAACGAGACATTCACACATCTCAGGGTCCTTCAGTGTTATTATCACAGTCGGAAACGCAAGGCCACAGGCCAGCGCTGATGGTGTTCAGTGACACAGCCCGACCACAGGGCAGATTAGCTCTTTGTGTTGGAGATTCGAGAGCTGCTCGATGGGCTAATCACCCTGCGCTTCATGCTTACCACAGCTGAGTGCTTTGTGGACTCGTATAAATCTGTGTCTGATTCTGATGATCTCTGGAACTGGGAGAGTCTGATGCCATGCGTGACGTTAGGAAAGGAAAGGTTGGCTTTGGAACAGCATTCCCATTAAACAATCAATCTCCGATTCTTGCATAAATAGACCTTTGTATGAAAGCACTGAACCGCAACGTAAAAAAAAAATCCGTGAAAGAATTTGAGCATTTCGCGAATAAAGTTTAAAAAAAATTCGCAAATGAAGTCGAAATATTTCGCGAACAAAGTCGAAAAATTTCGAGAACAAAGTAAAAATATTACGACTTTAATCTCAAAATATTTTTTACGGAAGCCCTGAACTGCAATGTAAAAAATAAAATACGTTAAAAATTTTTTTAGCATTTCGCAAATAAAGTCGAAAAATTTTGAGAATAAAATCTAAATATTTTGAGATTAAAGTCAAAATATTTCTACTTTATTCTCTAAATATTACGACTAAAATCTCAAAATATTTTGTACGGAAGCCCTGAACCACAACGTAAAAAAAAACAATCCGTAAACTTTTTTTTTAGCATTTCGCAAATAAAGTTGAAATATTAAAATCAATTTTAAAATCAAAATCGAGATTAAAATCAAAATTACGAGAAGTCTTCCGTGGAAGTTTTGTGCGTGTTGTGTGTGTGTGTGTGTGTGTGTGTGTGTGTGTGTGTGTGTGTGTGTGTGTGTGTGTGTGTGTGTGTGTGTGTGTGTGTAGAAATGCACTCGTGAAGTCGAACTGCCTTGGAC
>CM070829.1:40669478-40716978 GCA_036326025.1 Chrosomus eos | reverse complement strand
CATTCTCCTGTGAGGTAAACCATGGATTTACTAGAGTAAGTAACCACGGTTTAACCATGATTTCCAAATCATTAGATCATCACACCAGTAGATGGAGACAAGAGACTGTTAAACATGTGTTTGTCTTTGAATCATTCACTCAAGAGATTCGTTTAAAAACACTGATTCATCCAGTAATGAAACAAGTGAAGTCTTTATGAGTGAGTCATTGAATCATTCATTCAAGAGATTCGTTTAAAAACACTGATTCATCCAGTAATGAAACAAGTGAAGTCTTTATGAGTGAGTCATTGAATCATTCATTCAAGAGATTCGTTTAAAAACGCTGATTCATCCAGTAATGAAACAAGTGAAGTCTTTATGAGTGAGTCATTGAATCATTCACTCAAGAGATTCGTTTAAAAACACTGATTCATCCAGTAATGAAACAAGTGAAGTCTTTATGAGTGAGTCATTGAATCATTCATTCAAGAGATTCGTTTAAAAACACTGATTCATCCAGTAATGAAACAAGTGAAGTCTTTATGAGTGAGTCATTGAATCATTCATTCAAGAGATTCGTTTAAAAACGCTGATTCATCCAGTAATGAAACAAGTGAAGTCTTTATGAGTGAGTCATTGAATCATTCATTCAAGAGATTCGTTTAAAAACACTGATTCATCCAGTAATGAAACAAGTGAAGTCTTTATGAGTGAGTCATTGAATCATTCATTCAAGAGATTCGTTTAAAAACGCTGATTCATCCAGTAATGAAACAAGTGAAGTCTTTATGAGTGAGTCATTGAATCATTCATTCAAGAGATTCGTTTAAAAACACTGATTCATCCAGTAATGAAACAAGTGAAGTCTTTATGAGTGAGTCATTGAATCATTCACTCAAGAGATTCGTTTAAAAACGCCGATTCATCCAGTAATGAAACAAGTGAAGTCTTTATGAGTGAGTCATTGAATCATTCATTCAAGAGATTCGTTTAAAAACACTGATTCATCCAGTAATGAAACAAGTGAAGTCTTTATGAGTGAGTCATTGAATCATTCATTCAAGAGATTTGTTTAAAAACGCTGATTCATCCAGTAATGAAACAAGTGAAGTCTTTATGAGTGAGTCATTGAATCATTCATTCAAGACATTCGTTTAAAAACACTGATTCATCCAGTAATGAAACAAGTGAAGTTTTTATGAGTCATTGAATCATTCATTCAAGAGATTCTGTCAAAAACGCTGATTCATCCAGTAATGAAACAAGTGAAGTTTTTATGAGTCATTGAATCATTCATTCAAGAGATTCGTTCAAAAACACTGATTCATCCAGTAATGAAACAAGTGAAGTTTTTATGAGTCATTGAATCATTCATTCAAGAGATTCGTTCAAAAACACTGATTCATCCAGTAATGAAACAAGTGAAGTCTTTATGAGTGAGTCATTGAATCATTCATTCAAGAGATTCGTTTAAAAACACTGATTCATCCAGTAATGAAACAAGTGAAGTTTTTATGAGTGAGTCATTGAATCATTCATTCGAGAGATTCGTTTAAAAACACTGATTCATCCAGTAATGAAACAAGTGAAGTTTTTATGAGTGAGTCATTGAATCATTCATTCGAGAGATTCGTTTAAAAACACTGATTCATCCAGTAATGAAACAAGTGAAGTCTTTATGAGTGAGTCATTGAATCATTCATTCAAGAGATTCGTTCAAAAACACTGATTCATCCAGTAATGAAACAAGTGAAGTCTTTATGAGTGAGTCATTGAATCATTCATTCAAGAGATTCGTTTAAAAACACTGATTCATCCAGTAATGAAACAAGTGAAGTCTTTATGAGTGAGTCATTGAATCACTCATTCAAGAGATTCGTTCAAAAACACTGATTCATCCAGTAATGAAACAAGTGAAGTCTTTATGAGTCATTGAATCATTCATTCAAACCGATTTAAAATAATTAATTCTAACCAATGAAACAATCTGAACAGCATTTGAACCTCAAGTAAATTCCGTTATTTTATTTTATTTGCATTATTTTATTTTTTATTTATGAAACAAAAAAAAACGTCACTCTCAATTTATCCAGAATTGTGCAGCTCTAGTTTTACAACAGAATTTGCAGTAAAACCATTGCTAACTCCAAAATGAACCATGGTTTTACTGCAGTATATATTATATTATTATTATAGATAAGTTTTGTATACTGTGGGAGAATTAATAAAGCATGATTTTAATTGTTTTGATAATAAATGCCTTTAATTATCACTTTAATGATTATAAATCTCAACAGTAAAATTGGTCAGATTATAATTATAATCTGCAGGTGAATATTGTGTTTTCTGGAGGATATAAGTGTGTGAGTGACTGTATTTTTGCAGCTTTCATGGAATAAAGCAAATCAACTCTTCAAATGCTTCACGATTCTGCCATCTAGTGTCTGAGAACAGCTTTACTAACTCTGTTCAATCCACATGATCAACTACAATATTCCTTAATCTAGAACTCAGTGCTTCACATAAATTGGATGATATATTAAATGGAAGTAAGCTATATATATATACTAGATATATACTGTATAATTGTGTACTTATAGGCCTAAGCATTAGATGACATATTCAACTTAGCTATATATTTTTTACTTTATAATAATAGGCCTAGGTCTAGTTAAATGTTATACAGAAAAAGTTTATATTAAATGTAAGAAAAACAGATATAAATTTTGTACACTGTAAAAATTATTGTAAGTAAAACGAAGATTATTGAAGTAGGCTACGTTTCACAAGAAAATATCATTTCAGTCACTCTACTTAAAAAAGTCATGTTTATGTCAATGTTATTTGCTGTTTCTTTATTTAGTTGTGATTTTTAAGTTGATCTATCTATCTATCTATCTATCTATCTATCTATCTATCTATCTATCTAATCTATCTATCTATCTATCTATCTATCTATCTATCTATCTATCTATCTATCTATCCGCGACCTTCCAACAACAAAGACCTTCTTATCAAGCCAACATGAAGTTTGTTTTCCACAAATGTAAATCAAGTTAATTAAGATTAGATTCTTACTGTACCTTACTCTGCGATTATTCCCCGTGACCCGAATCTCTTTATTTATTTTATTTTTTTTTATTATTTTTTTTTTTTTTCGTTATTTGCATGTGAAAATAGTTACGGTACATGACACAGGCCAAAATAAACAATGATAGGCTACACGTTGTAGATAATTCTGAGTGGCCGAGAGTTTCCATTCACGAAAAAAATGGAATAACAGTCAGTTTGTTTGTGAATCAAGTGTTGTTGTTGTTGTTGTTGTGGTTTGTTTGTTTGTTTGTTGTTGTTGTTGTTGTTTTTTTACCGGTTCATGAAAGAAAGCTTACAGAAACCCGTGTTTTCTTGCCATTTTTTTCGCGGTAGGCCTACATATTTTTGTCAACAAATTGAAACAAGAAACACTGCTTTTTTACTTGGATAAATCTAAAGTGGCGATATAATAGGGCTATATATAATAATATAAACCCGCCCCTGCACTCGCTCCTCGTGAATATTATTTATGCCGTGATGACGGCGCTGCTCGGCATCATTCGCCTATTAATATTCATGACTCGTGAATCGTGTAATTATTATAATTTTGTTTATTTATTTTTATTTACCACAACAATTCGCTTCCCGTAGACGAGGTGATCCATTGTGCTCTGCACGCGTGGGTTCGAATCCCATCCTCGTCGACTGGTTTTGGGCGGGAATAGTTTCTGCTTATATGGAAGTTACTGTAAAAGACTTCAGTTTGGGGCCAGTTGCATAAACACAAGACATTATGTTAAAACGGTGACATAAGTAATCCGGTGGGAACACTTTACCATAAGATGCATTAGTTAATGTATTAACTAACATGAACTAACCATGAGCAATATATTTGTTAGTAGGCCTATGTATTAATTTTTCTGAATGTTAGTTAAAGTCCCCATGAAATCAAAATTGACCATACTTACTTTGTTTGCCTAAATTGATCGTTTTGTGGTGAACAATTCATCCATGCAAGTCAATCCACACAAAAAATTTTTTTTTAAATCAATTGACTTTAATCAAATTCTGAAAATGTTTGCTTAACATTCCGTAATCACGCCCCTCCAACTGACATAGACAGGCACACAGCGTGTGAAAGGAGAGATGGCGAGGAGGTGCATTTTTCTAGATCCAATCAGGTGCTAGTTGGAAAAAAAAACCACGCTCACTATTTTGCCTCATTTAGTATTCCGTTTCTCTCGGAAATACGTCACAGCACTGGAGAAAAGTCGTTTGCAACTTCCGGTTCACGGGGACTTTAATAAAAATTCAGCTGTTCATTGTTTGTTCATGTTAATTCACAGTGGATTAACTAATGTTAAAAATATTTTAATAAAGTATTAATAGATGTTGAAATGAACATTAACAAAGATGAATAAATGTTGTATAAGTGCAGTTCTCTTACGAGAGTATCTCTCGTACTGTGTAATATCTTACGCTATGGGGAAAACTCTTTTCCACGAGATATTGAAGCCAAAAATTATCCTTAATTTTTTATTAATGTAAAACGCTTTGCGGCAGCAAGCAGACATAGGCGAGACAGCTCGCGCGCCTATTGGCTGCCCTGCGGCAACAGCAGCAGCCTATCGAGAGAGGCTCTGCGTGACGTCACGACGAATGGGGGCCTTTCGCGCCCATATCGTCACGTCCCGCCAGAAAGGGCGTGGTCTCGCCCTATATCTAGGCTCGATAGCTGCTCTTACGTTGATTTTCATCTCTTCAGCGAAGCCTCCCGCATCGCTGGATCCAGAGTGAGAAGCCGCGCCGTCGACCTGTAGCCTTCAGCGGGATGTGCCATCGAGTCTGGAGTCGCTGGCCTCGCCGCCTTCAGCCGCCGTACCTGCTGCGCTTTCCGGCGTACATATCCTTTCCTCTGCTTAGAGTGTGTGTGTTGCATTATTTGCCTTTTTTTCCCACCCCTCTAAAAGAGCGGCGTCTTTTTAAAGATGCCTTCCTGTGGTTCTTGCCGAGCCCCACTCAGCGATGAGGACCGCCACGTCATCTGCGTGTCCTGCCTGGGTGAGGATCACGCGGCCACCGCGCTCGCTGACGGCGGATGCCATCATTGTGAACGCTTGCCTATGGTGACTCTGCGGACTCGCCTAGCTTCGTTCTCCGAGCCCGCATCCCAGCCCGCCGTGATGCCGCGCCGCAAGAAGCGCCGCGCCCAGCGCGCGCCCGAGCTATTTCCAGCCCGCCAAAGCTCGCCGGTTCGCCCGCCAGCTTCGCCGGCTTCGCCGGCTTCGCTCGAGTCGCTCCCAGACGGACAGCGGCCGCCGTCTGCCGCCGCGTCCGCACTTGAGCTCGACGAACTTACCGGAGACGGCATTGAAACTGAGCCGATGCGTCCGCTCTCTCAAGCCGTGGATTACATCGGCCTCGACTGAAAGGCGCTCGCGCAACTAACGCGCAATAGGCTGGACGGACGCTTTCTCGGGAAAGACGAAGCTCCGTCACAGTCGAGACCCGCGCCTTTCCCCCCTGAATGGTGAGAGACATTTGTGGCTAACGCTATCCGAGATGACGGAAGCTGAGCGCTCCGTGTTCCTCGACGTTCTCGCTCTGCTGGACGCCGCCCCCCTCAGCGCGGGCCCCGGCCGAGGATTGAGATAAAGCCCGAGGTCTCAAGGCCTTCCTAGTCTCTCTAGGAAAGCGACGGTGTTCAGTTCCCGCTGCGGCCGGATTTCCACCAAAACTTCTCGCTCGTTCAGTTCCAAGCAATGTGACTGTTCCAGTGTATTTCGCAGTGAGCAAGCTGGTTCCACAGCCCGCTTGCCTGCGCACAAAGGCCGTCGTTTCGGCTAACTAGCAGCGCCGCCAGGCCCGAGATCAAACACCGCGCTCTCGCTCTGCTGGACGCCGCCCCCCTCAGCGCGGGCCCCGGCCGAGGATTGAGGTAAAGCCCGAGGTCTCAAGGCCTTCCTAGTCTCTCTAGGAAAGTGACGGTGTTCAGATCCCGCTGCGGCCGGATTTCCACCAAAACTTCTCGCTCGTTCAGTTCCATGCGTTGTGACTGTCCCAGTGTATTTCGCAGTGAAGCAGCCGGTGTCTCAGCCCGCTTGCCTGCGCACAAAAGCCGTTTCTATGGCTACCCAGATAAATCCAATAAAGAGTGCATTTTCTGGTGTTCCGGCCACGGCCGATGGTGTTACGAGTGTTGTAAAGGCCAATTTATACTTCTGCGTCGAGTGTACGCCGTAGTGTAGGGCGTAGGCTACGCACGTAGGCGATGCCATCGTGAGCATTTATACTTCTGCGTTTAGGTCTGCGTTGCTCTGCAGTACAGCGCCGAAACACTAGTTGGCAGCGGAGGGTTTTAATGTTCCACTGTGTTTAGATTCCGCGCGGTTCCTAGAGAAGAAGAAGATTCCTCGCGACTGTTTTGAGTTTAGGCTACTACAAGCAATGGCGATTGAAAGAGAGCGGATCACATTGGAGTTGGAGCTTATCGAGGTGGAAAAGCAGTAAGTTTTTAGTTTTTTTAACAGTTTTGCTGTACTTAGAATTTAAAAATGGCGGGCGGTGCAGAAAAACACGCCGGAAATGCGTAGGAGGAGACGCGATGCTACCAAGCCGACCAATCACAGATCTTGCAGTCCGCGTCGCCGCGACGCGTAGTTACATTTTTGAGGAGGTGCGCGTCAGGTTACGGCGAAGGGTACTGGGAAGGGCACGCGTCTGTGCGTATGCTACGCCGTACCTACCGCGCGACCCGACGCAGAAGTATAAATTGGCCTTAAGAATGCCCACGTCCCAGTGCCCATTCCCACACCCAGACACAGCTCGCCACGGTGCAGGGCTAGCACAAATAAAACCAACTCATGTTGGTTGTGCAGAAAATGTAGTGAACGCGCCCATACAATGCCCGCTTACACTACACGATGCGTGTCCCTTGGTTTCTGTAAAAACGAAACTAACACACATTTAGTCGGCGCGAGCCGACAGTGTTCTCAGTGCAGTAAATGTGCCCGCTGTCCCGCATTTCCTCACTGACACGCCGAATCCCACGGGATTCACCCCCGCTCGCTTTCTATGCACAACCCGTCACAGAGAAGCTGAGCGCGGCCAGGCTGCCCGCTGTGATTAGCGCGCACCTCGCACGCTGTGAACACAGCGTTGATTCAGTCGGCGCGAGCCGAGTGTTCTCCGTGCAGGAAATGTGCCCGCTGTCTCGCGCCCGCATTTCTCACAGACACTCCGAATCTCACGGGATTCGCCCCCGCTCGTTTTCTCTGCACAACCCGTCACAGAGAAGCTGAGCGCGGCCAGGCTGCCAGCTGTGATCAGCGCGCGCCTAGCACGCTGTAAACACAGCAGTGATTTAGTCGGCGCGAGCTGACAGTATTCTCAGTGTAGTAAATGTGCCCGCATTTAGTAAATGTGCCCACATTCCCTCACACGCGCCGAATCCCACAGGATTCGCCCCGCTCGCTTTCTCTGCGCGTCCCGCCATAGAGAAGCTGAGCGCGGCCAGGCTGCCCGCTGTGATCAGCGCGCCCCCCGCCTCGAACGCTGTAAACACGGTGCTGTGTTCCCAGTACACAGGGGCTCTCAAGCCGCCGTCCTGCCGCGGCCAGAGCCCAGATTTCATTCTACCCCTAGCTATTCACGCAGATGCGTGGTCAAGGCTTCCCGGGGTATCAGAATGGGTGTTGAAAACTATAACGAGAGGCTGTTCGCTACAGTTCGCTCGACGCCCCCGCCGTTATACGGCGCGAGTCGAAACTACGGTGTAAAGCGAAGTGTTTCATCTACTTCGAGCCGAGATAGCGAAACTACTGAGAAAAGGGGCTATAGAACCTCTATCTCAGGGCGAAGGGGGCTTATACAGCAGATATTTTCTGGTACCGAAAAAAGATGGTGGGCTCAGACCCATTCTAGATCTGCGACTGCTGAACAGAACGCTCGTGAAGCGCCAGTTCAGAATGCTTACGACCAGGAAAATCCTCGCGCAAGTGCGCCAAGGAGACTGGTTCATGTCAATAGATCTGAAAGACGCCTATTTTCAAATACAAATAGCGTCCCATCACAGGCGATTCTTGAGATTCGCCTTCGAGGGCCAGGCATATCAATACACAGTCCTGCCGTTCGGCCTGTCCTTAGCACCCCGTACGTTCACGTAGTGCATGGACGCGGCCCTCGCTCCCCCTGAGACTTCGGGGCATGCGAGTTTTGAACTACTTGGACGATTGGCTGATTCTAGCTCGTTCACGAACGGAGCTCATAGAACACAGGTCCGCATTACTCGAGCACCTCGAGGAGCTGGGCCTTACAGTCAATTGGGCGAAAAGCTCACTGCTCCCCAGTCGGAGAATTTCCTTTCTGTGAACAGTGTTAGACTCGCTATCCATGACAGCACGCCTGTCACCGGAGCGCGGATTGAATATTCAGCACGTCGCGAGATCCTTCCGCCACGGCTCTATAGTCCCGCTCAGAAGGTTTCAGAAAATGCTGGGTCTGATGGCCTCAGCAGCCTCCGTACTCCAGTTTGGCCTGCTCCGCACGCGCCCACTGCAGCTATGGCTAAAAGCACGAGTTCCCCCCAGGGCGTGGACCGCAGGTCTATTTCGCCTCAGGGTCGACCTTCAGTGCATTTCGGCTCTGAAACCATGGAAAGCAACCGACTGGTATCAGTCAGGTGTGAGTCTGGGGATCCCCTCGAGTGTGAAGGTGGTGTCTACGGACGCCTCCACTTCGGGGCAGGGAGCGCTGCTCGAGGGCAGACCGCTAGCTGGCCTATGGTCAGTACGGGAGAAGCTCCTTCACATAAACTGCTTGGAATTAATAGCAGTCGACAAAGCGTACGGCGCTTCTGTCCCCAGATAAAAGGCCACCACGTATTGGTCCGGTCGGACAACATGTCAGTGGTGGCGTACATAAATCGCCAGGGCGGCGTCAGGTCCCGAAACCTTTACAGGCTGACGGAACGCCTCCTGGTCTGGGCTCAGCACAACCTGCTCTCGCTGAGAGCGGCGCATGTGCCTGGTCACCTAAATGTGGGGCCAGACAGGCTGTCCAGAAACAACGTCCCAGCAGGAGAATGGTCTCTGCACCCGCAGACGATCCAGCTGCTGTGGGAAACGTTTGGCAAAGCGCAGGTGGACCTGTTCGCGTCCCAAGAAAACGCTCACTGCCCGAGATTCTTCTCGAAATGCTGGGAGGCGCTGGCCCATGTTTGGCCCCGCCGCCCCCTATATGCTTTTCCCCCTGTCTCACTCCTGCCTCAGGTGTTGGAGCGAATCAGGAGGGAGGGATGCCCAGTGCTACTCATAGCTCCGCTCTGGACAAACCAGTCGTGGTTCCCTGTCCTGATGCAGCTGACCAGCGCTGTCTCCATGGCCTTTACCGCTAAGGAGAGACCTCCTCTCTCAGGCGGAGGCTCGATTTGGCATCCTCGCCTGGATTTGTGGTCCCTGCACGCATGGGCCATCAACGGGTACCCGCTGACCTCCCAGAGGGAGTGTTAAACACGATGCGCAGGCTAGAGCCCCGTCTACCAGACGGCTCTACACCTCGAAGTGGTCTGTGTTCTCTGCTTGGTGTCAAGCGCAGAGCTTTTCACCTGTAGACTGCGGGGTTACGGAAGTGCTTTCCTTCCTTCAGGAGCTACTGGATAAGGGCAGGACCCCTTCCACGCTCAAAGTATAACGTGGCGGCCATAGCAACGTTTGCAAAACCGGTGTCTGGCCAGTCACTAGGAAAGAACGACTTAGTCGTGCGTTTACTTAGAGGAGCTCGGAGGCTAAACCCTCCCAGGCCCCCTTCAGTCCCGACATGGGACCTTTCCACGGTCTTGGAGGCCATGAAAGGTGCCCCATTCGAGCCAATCCAGTCGTCAGACATGAAACACTTGTCTTTCAAGACAGCGTTTCTTATGGCTCTCGCTTCAGTGAAGCGCGTAGGGGACTTGCAAGCGCTTTCAGTGAGCGCGTCATGCATGGAGTTTGGACCTAATGACTCAAAGGTCATACTCAAACCGAAGCACGGCTACGTGCCAAAATCCCTCAACACACCATTCAGGGCCCAGGTGATTTCCTGTCTGCCTTTCCGGTTCTCAATGAGGAGAAGGACGCGAGTCTCCTTTGCCCTGTCAGGGCACTAAGGGCTTATGTGTCCCGCTCGTCTGGTTTCAGACAGACTGAACAGCTTTTCGTTTCGTTTGGGGCCGTGCTAAGGGACTTGCCGCTTCGAAACAGAGCCTATCCAGATGGATAGTTCGGTGCCATAGCGCTGGCTTACACTTCTAAGGGCCTACAGTGCCCTTTGGGTGTCAGGGCGCACTCCACAAGAGGCATGGCCTCCTCGTGGGCATGGTCTAGCGGGGTTACCCTGCAAGATATTTGTATGGCCGCGGGCTGGGCCTCGCCGTCTACATTTATAAAATACTATAACCTGGAGGTTCCCGCCTTATAAGCTAAGCTTTTGGCGGTATAAAATTCAGTGCTATCTGCCCGCTGTGCGGCTCGGATACTGAGTTTGACCTGCGTATTGCTCACTGACCGGTACAGCAGCTCATTAAAATGTTGACACACTTGTGGCCACCCAGTTCAGGCTGAATGTTCACCCTGAGGTATGGTCTATTTGTCACATGATCAGCTCCTTCGGATGCTATTTAACGGGAATGATGCTTCTAGCCTCTCTTCCCTCACTCTCTGTGAGTTTATGGTGATTATGCACTATATGCGCCCCGGGCTTCGGCCCCTGGGACTTTGGTGTCGGATCCCTACCAGCACGGCGTGTTGCATTGTGTTCCCCATAGCGTAAGATATTACGCAGTACGAGAGATACTCTCGTAAGAGAACGTACTCAGTTACTAACGTAACCTCGGTTCTCTCTAGAGAGGGAACGAGTACTGCGTATCTTGCCGTGCGTGGAATACGCTCTGGTTCGCTTCGGCGATGAAAACCAACGTAAGAGCAGCTATCGAGCCTAGTTGTAGGGCGAGACCACGCCCTTTCTGGCGGGACGTGACTATATGGGCGCGAAAGGCCCCCATTCGTCGTGACGTCACGCAGAGCCACTCTCGATAGGCTGCTGCTGTTGCCGCAGGGCAGCCAATAGGCGCGCGAGCTGTCTCGCCCTTGTCTGCTTGCTGCCGCAAAGCGTTTTACATTAATAAAAAATTAAGGATAATTTTTGGCTTCAATATCTCGTGGAAAAGAGTTTTCCCCATAGCGTAAGATATTACGCAGTACTCGTTCCCTCTCTAGAGAGAACCGAGGTTACGTTAGTAACCGAGTACGTTCATGCTAACTAATGTAGTTAACTAATGAACTTTATTGTAGTGTTACCAATCAGTCGTTTAGGTAATAAATTACACCAATCTGAGATGTAATGTGACTGAATTAAACATGGATGTGTGTGAAAGACCTTTTCTGCCACATAAGACAAAAAAAACTTTGGTAAATAACTGACATTAAGCATCATGATTCTTTTTCTTATCTAGCATTAATGAACTGAACTGCTTTTCATATTTGTATTCTATAATTGTATTATTGTGTTATATTTGTGTGGACCTACATATTTTATTACCTACAAAAACTCAACATGGAAATGTCACATTAAAAACCAGTGTAATTACATATCTGGCACACACACAAAGTCATTGTTTTATTTAATACTGGATTCATTGCCTTGTCTTTGCGTTTATTTTTGTAGATATATGAACTTATTAGTAAACTCAAAACTCACTTCTGTCAGGGATTTGCTTCCATATTTTACAAATATTTGATATATTTTTACTCCGCATCCCTTTGGTCAAAATCATGTGTATTGACGCCCATATCTTCAATATCTCGTTTATACTGCAGATATTAATAGAGATTTGCATCACTACTTTATTTTAAATGATCACAGCTCAAGTCTCTGCAAGCAAACTCATCTTTATTTCAATTATAGACATGCATGGTTAACTTTAATAATATCCCAGTATGTTTTCCAGTGAGTAAAAGCTAGTTATGTTGATAGAAACTACAGTAATCCTTCCTTTCACTCAAAACCCTTTCCATTCCCTTTAGAATCAAGACGCATTGCAACTTTTAAACAAAGAAAAACATGTTTATTGGACTTTCCAAAGTAACTTCATGACGTCAGGCTGGATGTTGACTCATCATCATGGAAGTTCAGCCGTCCGCAGGTTTAGTCCAGCTGGATTCAGAGAGAAGATAAACAGGTCAGTTTTAGAAGTCATACACTGAAACACTGAACTGCAGGAAGATGCATGGATTGCAATAAACATATGAATTAAAGGATTAGTTCACTTATAAAAACTTTTGCTGATAATTTACTCACCCCCATGTCATCCAAGATGTCCATGTCTTTCTTTCTTCAGTCGAAAAGAAATTAAGGTTTTTGATGAAAACATTCCAGGATTTTTCTCCATATAATGGACTTCAATGGGACCCAAACGGTTCAAGGTCCAAATGACAGTTTCAGTGCAGCTTCAAAGGGCTTTAAACGACACCAGACGATGAATAAGGGTCTTATCTAGCCAAACCATCGCTCATTTCAAAAATAAATAAAAAAGTTTAAGTTTTATAAGCACAAATGCTCGTCTTGCTCTGTTCTGAGACCTTTTTTCAACGTAATTGCGTATCACGTGACGTCACACGAACGCGCATCACAGAACAACAAGGCGAGCATTTGTGCTTATAACTGTTTATGTTTTTGAAATGAGCGATGGTTTGGCTAGATAAGACCCTTATTCATCGTCTGGTGTCGTTTAAAGCCCTTTGAAGCTGCACTGAAACTGTCATTTGGACCTTGAACCGTTTGGGTCCCATTGAAGTCCATTATATGGAGAAAAATCCTGGAATGTTTTCATCAAAAACCTTCATTTCTTTTCGACTGAAGAAGAAAAAAAGACATGGACATCTGGATGACATGGGGGTGAGGAAATGATCAGCAAAAGTTTTTAAAAGTGAACTAATCCTTAAATTGGGATAAAAAGCAACTCTTGCCTTGACGAAGCCGATGTCTTTGGCGTACTGCCTGAAGCACTGACGGCACATGTTGAGTCCGTATTTGCGGATCAGACCGTGTCGGTTGGAACAAACTCGGCTGGAAAAAAACAAACCCGGTTAGAATAGAAATGCATGAAAAAATACACAGTTACGCACATACACAGTATTAGAATTATACAATAAAACTGCATTTCATAACTAATTTGACAGATGAACAAAAAAAAAAGTGATTAACGTACACACATTAATCACTACTTAGCTCCTGGCTCACGCTTTGTGATTGAGGTTTTAAATGCATTAAAATTATACAAAGAAAATCTATATTAAATTACTTTTAGATTAATGATCTAGTAAATCAGCTTTGCCTATTAAAAGTCGACTTCAAACTGTAATAAGAGATTTTGGGCAAAGATTCATACAAGTCTAGGCTACAACGGGGCGTTTGATTTTATTCTCTTAAATCACCAGATGCACAAAAACTCTACAGATCCTCCACTTTTCCAGACGCATGTGGACATTTGTCTGATTTCTGCACTAATTTGATGCTTTTTAAAATGTTGTAGATTTAAGGAGCAAATGAGAATGAACAAATTATTCAATATATTTTGAGACAGTTTTGTTTAAGGTAATTAAAGAAACCGTTTATCAACAACAGAATAATGTAAAAGTGTGGTAATCGGGGTACAATAATTAACATGATAATAAACTGACTGACTTTTACATTGATGACATGGTTAGATTCAGATGGAAGATATTATAGTAAGTTAGGTGTCCATCTTAGAGATAAAGCACCATAATTATAAATGAAACTATCATATTTAAAAAAAAATATTTGAATCATATCATAAAGTATAATTCATTGTTCCTACTGTAAATCTATATTAAATTAGCAAGCCTGCCTTGCTTTCAGAATTTACTTTTTTATATTTTAACATCGTAATGACTATTTATTATACAAAAATGAATTATTTTATGCATCCAAATAAACTGAGAATAGTACAAACTTTACTAAAATATTTGTTTTAACAAGTATTAACTTTGACAATCGAAAATACATGATTTTATCTCAAGTATTTTCATCAGTTTCTTTTCCCATCGCCACCTCATATATTTATATTATTGTTAAACCGCTTTTTTTTTTTGCACAAAATATGTTGCCCCATCAATGTTTAACACAAACATATGCCTATTTTTCGGCAATCTTAGATTGAAAAGCACATTTTTCTTACGGTGAGCCTTCGGTCGCATTTCACCCTGTACAATAATTTAATGCCACGAAATACGTTAGTTATACGTTGTAATCGTTCTTAATGCTGACACTTTTTAAAAAAAAAAACCTTATTTAACAGAAATATCGCCTTCAGAAAGCCTTATTAATGTTCTCCACATCTCTGCGCTCCCGCTCCTCTCTGCCCGGAACAGGAGCCGAGCCGCGGCCGCCATGTTTGTTCGCATGTGCTCCACATTCCTGGAGGAATAATCAACACACGCCGGCCTGAGCGAGCCGAGCTCCCGCGCATCCCGAACCCTGCACACTAAACCCGCGAGAGAAGCAGAACTGACCAGGATCGGGATCCCTGGCCGTATTTTCTCGGATGACTCCAGTAGAGCTGCTGATGGCCCATCTCGTCTCTCTCGATCGGGATGTCGAAAAGAAAGATGAGCTCGAGCGCATGCGCAAAAATACGCTCTTCTTCTACGGAATGTGAAGCATCCGGTGTCAACAGCGAAGACTGCGACGCGTAGTGGCGTTAGTGAAACCGTTTTTCATGTCCGTGTATTTATTTATTTATTTCGTTATATTCGTAAACGAGATAGATGCAGTAAACCATCATTATTTCAAATAGGACTTCAGCTTCAATTTCTGCATCATTTCTAGTGTCATGTCATGTGCCAGACTGTTTTTCTTCTTTCTTTTCTGTTGCAAATGAAATGATGAAGACATAAAAAGTGAAACTGTTAGAATCTCTTTATAGAGTATTTATAAATATAAACTGGAATAAAACTTGTGAAGCACACTGTTTATAAATGATAAAGTTAAAGAGGTTACATGTAAACATTTGCATTGTACATATCCAGCTAAAAGTGTGTTAGAGAGGTTTAATTTAGAGATTGCTTAATTATGTGATTTTTGTTCAATAGAAAAATAATTCGGCGTGGTGTGTTGTGTGTGTGTGTGTGTGTGTGTGTGTGTGTGTGTGTGTGTGTGTGTGTGTGGGGTGTGTGTGTGTGTGTGTGTGTGTGTGTGTGTGTGTGTGTGTGTGTGTGTGTGTGTAAAAAATAGCATTATAAGAAAACAAATGTTATAATTAAATTAAATAATTCTAATATATGTATGTATTATTATATATAATAATAATAATAATTTAACTTTTTTGTACATGTTTTTATTATTTGGGGAAATTTCATATAAACAAGGAAAAACGATCCAAGATAAAGTCAAACTTTATTCATTCACCAGTCTGGAGAACATTGGCAATAAGATAGCAAGAAAGACTTGACATATCTTTAATGAATATACAGTTTTTTTGATTAAATGATCAAGTTGTACTCTTTTGCTAGTTTTTTTATGTATTAAGATGTAAATTCTATAGGCTATAATGTAGGCCATACTACTAAAGTTCATTGGATAATAAAAAAATATATATTTTCTTTTTGCAGCCAAAAACCTAGAAAAATATTGCAATAAATGTTAAATTAATATCTCCAAGTATTCTGTCACCCATGTCACTGAAAATGCGTTTCGTCGTTGACAATATGTAGTTCAACATTCGGATTCAGGAAGTAAAAACTCCATTCATTTTCTCCATAAGGGAATTGATTTTGACTTTTGAACAATACCTTATTGTTTAAAGACAGACAGCCCTACTACGAGGTTGTTAGTCGATTGTATTTGCTTCTGTTGAAGCCGCGTCAGCCTGCATTATTTCAGATTATTTTTTAATTATTTAACAGCTGGATTATTGGTGAAAAACTACACTGCCCATAATGCTATACAGGAAATTACACCAATCAGTGAATCGGAAAAAGCAACACGCGCCAAATTAGCTTTTAGCTCCGCCCATTTCCATGAAGAACCGCAAAACGAGTTGATCTCTCTAAAGCTCTCAAAATACTTAAATGTTTGTATATATACCATATTTTGAAATAAGCTGAAAAAATTTGTTTTATAGAGGAGAGAGAGAGAGAGAGAGGAGAGAGAGAGAGAGAGAGAGAGAGAGAGAGAGAGAGACAACACTTTGTGTATGAGAAGTTTTATTTTCCTATCGTTTTTAGTCGATTATGCTGTTTGCAATGCTTCATGGGATTGTAGTTATTTCCCTCACTAAAGCTATTAAGTAAACAGTCCTTTAAAAACTTTTTTTTGGCAAAATGTGTAATGTTGTGATTCTCGTTGTAGCTGGTTGGCTTGTTTTATGGCTTATAATGCTTTAACAAATAATTTTTTTAAATCCCTATGTGGAAAATGAATGGGAAAAATACAGAAAACGTGGGCGGGGACAAATGCACTCTATATGTAGGCTACTGTGCAGTGGGCTATTCACATACCAGTACCACTAATGGCGCTTTTCCACTGCGTGGTACGGCTCGGTACGGTTCGACTCGGCGCAGAACGGTTCGGTTCGCTAGCTCGGTTGCTTTTCCACTGCAGTTAGTACCCCTTCAGTGGGTGGGACTGATCGTTACACTGTTTGTAGAGTCCGGTGATAGCCGTGTGCGCGCCTAAGAGCTGAGCTACTTCTTGGAACACTTTTTCATTCCGTTTAGCAGCTAGCCCCATCCAGCTCTGGCAGGATCCGCTCCTCGGCAACCAACGAGAGGAACGTCTGCAACTCGACCACGAATCAGCCATTTCTTTTTTAAAGTTTTGATGTCTTTTTTTTTTCAAGAAAGTAAACAACAGGTGCTACCGCGTTGGCTGTTGTCTACTGGTTATTTAAATCTAGCTAGCGGGTTTAGTGTCTCGTGTCGCAAATCCAATGACGCTGGTAGTGACGATTCTGTCTGTCTGACCAATCAGTGATCTGCAGTGTTTCACGTCACATTTTAGTACCGGTACGGTACGCTTGGAACCTCAACAGACCAGGTACCATTTAAAGCGAGCCGAAGCGAGCCGTACCGTACTGTACCATGCAGTGGAAAAGCACCACAAGTGAGCCGTACCGAACCGAACCGTACCGTACCATGCATTGGAAAAGCACCACAAGTGAGCCGTACCGAACCGAACCGTACCGTACCATGCAGTGGAAAAGCGCCATAATACATTTGCACAACAATTATGTAAAAAAAAAAAAAACTTCTTTCCTTTGCGTTTTTTGCAGAAGACAATGTTGTCAAAATGGTCCCCTTCCACGTAGATCCGTGAAAACGATTGCAGATGCTGTATTCTGCAGCCAGGCCAGTTGGTGGCGATGTGACTTAGTAAAGAAACACTACACGCCTATAGACTGAACACATAATACACCTAATAGACGCGCATGACGTCACAGTTTTCACAAATTCACATTTTTGTAGTTTACACGGAGACAATAACAGTATCGTTGTCAAAAAAACGCACTTTAAAACCCGTTTTCAAAAGTTTGCGTTTACAGGCCCTCAAAACGCAGTTGTCGCGCAAATGAACAGCCAAAACGGTAAAGTTTTTAGTTGAAAACGGTGTTGTGTAAATGGTCCCAAAAGTAATAAACGTAAATGTGCCAAAAAACAAAAACGTCTCCGCCTAGTGGTTGCGATGGCAAACTACACAAAAAAAGCGTCCTGTATTTTTAACTATTTAATTGATCTGGCGAAAAAAACTAAATGTAAACTAAATAAAAACGTATTTAACTCTACAGGTAAAACCCCATTGATTGCATGTTTTCTGACCAGATGAAAATATTTTAGATGCAATTGGACAAATTAGTGGAAAAGAAATTACTATCATAAATGATTGCTAAATATGTCTAATAGTCAAGTTAAGTCACCTTTACATTACAGATTGTTTCAAAGCAGCTTTATAACAGGAAAATAATGCAACAATGTTTGTTCCTAGAAGAAAGTAGCGTCACAGTCCAGCTTAAGTAAGGTCAGTGATGGTTAAGTTTTGTTGTAAAAAAAAAAAAAAAAAAAGTGATTAATTTAGTTCATTTATATGTATAGCCACTCTGGAGAAACCGTGATGTCATCGTCCAGCTCAGATCTCTTATAATGCTGTCAATGCAGGAGATCAGTAATATCGTTGAATATTAAATTAAATGTATAATGTATGTATAATAATATGAGATTTGCATTGCATTAACTATTTGAAGTGTAAAACGCGATTTGTGTGGTAAATGTGACATCATCAGGCGCGCGCTGACAGCCGAAGCCCCCCGGAGGTTTGAGGAACTGGGAGCCTGAGCAACATGACACACTTGAATTAAAATGCGCTTTTTATGTGGATATGACAGCCGCCTTACATGCCTACATCAGCGGTGAGGCTTTTTGTTCTCTTCGCATTTCTGTTTCTTCTGCATCTGAATGCGGCAGCTCTATATTCTGCCTTACAAATCGATAGCAGCAAAGCTAACTAGTGTCAAGTGCATCATCAAAAATACACACATCGGCATGCATACGCGCGCATCGATTATCTGCCGTTCGAAATGAGGAATATTAACCAAATATAGATGTGTGAATGATTGCAGTGTTTTTGCTTGATGTGTTTTTCTGGCTCGCGCAGCCGCTTGCTTTAGCTCGAGCATGAAGCTGCAATGAATGCATGCGTGTGCACGAGCTTCCGTCATACTTTCTTATTTTTAAACTTTAACCAGTGCATATTTGTGCAGACTAACTCGTTGGCTGTTATACAGCTGTGGAGTTGCATTAGTGAACAGTCACGCAGATGTGTTGTAAACATGGGTTCATTCCTTCCGTATTGTGGTGTTTATGCGCCTGACCCAGCTCGTATTTCCCGCAGGTTTATTAATAGCCGATTTGGTCAGCGAAATACGAATGCATGGTTTGACATCGATCAAGGCACTCAGTGTTTTTGTGTAGAAATCAACGGGTGTTTGTCCTGCTGACTCACTGCGTCTGATAGAGATTGTCTGAACTTGATTGATTCAACATGTTTCACATGTTAAGTTTTGCCCGTTTGAGAGGTTCAGAATATAGAGTTATGATTTCAGAGAGGTTTTTATGTTGCTGTAGGTCAGATCACATTGTTTTTTGTTTATCTTAGACAGGATTTACTGACCAGATTAGACATTGACAGTACAGACCAAACAAAACATAGAGAGTTAGTAAATGAAGGTACATAATATCTTTTATTTGCAATAATGACTTTCTATTGCTCTCTCTTTCTTACTCGCATGTAAGGTAAAATCATTGACCACTGTTGGATGGCTCTTGCTGTTTTTTTAATCTCTTGCCATGAATATTGTACAACTGCTTAAAGGGATATTCACCCCAAACATGAAAATGATCCCGTAATTTACTCACCATCAAGCCATCCTAGGCGTATATGACTTTCTTCTTTCAGCCGAATACACAATCGGAGTTATGTTGAAAAATATCCTGGCTATTCCGAGCCTAATCGAGTGCCGAAGTTATGACGTCACTTTGTAGGACAACTCGGAAGTTAGCGGCGCATGGGTTCCCTCGATCGAAAAGCTGCATTTTCCCCATAGACTTTTGGAAAATCGCAAAAAATAAGATCTGTGTTCAACAAAGAGTCTTGACCCTTACACGTTTTGTCTATCAAGATAATCCAAAATGTATACATTTTGAAGCCTAAATAAAGCCGTCAGATATAAAATTAAGACACAATAAAGTTTAAAAAACCACATGCATGTTATAACTGGTGTGTTTTATGTCATAGATCAAAACGTGAAAATATTGAGAGTCTTTGTTAACCACAGACCTTATTTCAGGAGATTTATCAGAAACCCATTCAAAAAACCCATAGACTTTAGGGCGAGGGAACCGGAAGTGCTAAAATGCTAACTCGCTTCCGCGTTTTCGCCCACAAAGTGACGTTATAACTTCGGCACTCTATGGGAGTGAATGGTTCCTGAGATTTTAAAGCCCCAAAAAAGTGCATCCCTCCATCATAAAATTACTCCACACGACTCCAGTGGGCCTTCTGAAGCAAAGCCATTCTTGTAATAAAAATATCCATATTTATAACTTTATAAACTATAATCAATGGCTTCTGGTAACGACCGTACGCAAGTCTAGTTCCGGCAGGAGAGTGACCTTTGACCCGACACATGACGTAGGAGTAATGTAAGCTCAGCTTCTCTCTGCACCTCTCACGGTTCAATCAACAAACTCAAGCAAGCTCCTCCCACATTTATTTATTTTTAAATTTCCTTTCTAATTTCTTCTAATTTATGACCAGTGTTTTGTTTTGCTTGATCCTCTGCGCTTCCACGTTCATCAATACGTCATGGTTCGGGTCAGAGGTCACTTTTCCGACTCGCATCTGGCCGTTACCGGAAGCCAGTCATTATGGGTTTATAAAGTTACAAATATGGATAATTTTCTTACACAAGCGCATGGCTTGGCTTCAGCAGGCGTTTATTAACCCCTGGAGCCGTACGGATTACTTTTATGATGGAGGGATGCACTTTTATGTGATTTAAAAACTTAGGGTCTATTCACTCCCATTACAAAGCTGGGAAGAGCCAAGATACTTTTAAATATAACTCTGATTGTGTTTGGCTGATAGAAGAAAGTAATTTACACCTAGGATGGCTTGATGGTGAGTAAATTATGGGATCATTTACATTTTGGGTGAATTAACCCTTTAAGCTTTCAAGTTAAAAATAGTTTCCCTTTAGAAAATAAGTGTTCTGTGTGTACCTGTGCACAAGATGATAATCATTAGGGCGACGTAAACAATCTTGAATTCTCATTTTTACGAACTGATGTCGATTCTTAAATCCCAAGAATCGATTAGTCTGTACTGTTTTCAGTTGATTAATGAACGGAAATTGTAGCGCGCCTCCCATCTAATAAATCGCAATAAGCTTTGATACTTTGAATATGAAACAAAGTCTCAGATTTCAAATTCTGTCCTCAGTTCAAGAGAAGCACACGTAAACCGATCATCTCCGCTTTAATACCAGTTAGCTACAGCGAGAAATTAACATCAATGAACATCAGAAGGAATTTTGAAAGATACAGAACAACTTACTGAAATCAATCATGTCTCATGTAATCGCTGAGTGTTTCAGTGGAAAGACGTAGACCTATAAAATAGCTTGTAAACAATGTCATGTAAGCTCACATTTACCTCATAAAACATATTCAGTGAGCATAACTCGTTAGTCAGCTATAGGAAAATTAATTCTAGAGTATTTTGCTAAATATATGCAACATATTACACATTATAATTGTTTATGTTCTTAATATTTAATGCATGTTTGAATAAATCCGTCAAGTTGACAGCCACCATTTAAATGTTTATATTTCGAGTAGAAATACAATTATGTAATTGTACAGTTAATATTATAATAAAACTTCCTTGTGTATATTAGCTAAGTGTTTATATACAAATCAGTTCATTTGAACCTTTAATATTATAGGAATGTAATACAAATTGACTCGTTTTGTTTACAGCATTGGAGATTTTTAGAAATTTAGAAAATTTGCCATGTATTGTACCTGATATATATATATATATATATATATATATATATCTAAAAATCCGAAATAATTTATATCGAACTGAATCGGAATCAAATTGAATCATGAAATTTGTGTCAATACCCAGCCCTTATAATAATGCTATGTAAACATTGATACAAAATCCAATGTTACAAAAATCTGTTTGTTTTCATCTGATTGTAGAGTTTAAACATTTATAACTGTGTTGAATCTTTTTAGATTGGTGAAATTCTTCTGTATTTGAAACACGACACTCCAAATGTTATTGTGTGCAGTTTATCTATGCGTCACTGTTCTGGAGTAATCTTCTAATTAGCAGCTCGTCAGGTTAAATCCGCAGAGACCAGTAATTAGATCTGGACCCCTGTGAGTTTATACTTTAGTTGCCTAAGAATCTAGGGCCACATTTGTTATATTAATACTGTTAATCTCATCCTTCTTATGGGACTTCATAGAGAATGGTTTGATGGATCAGAATGTTGTAGATCACAGATGTTTTTGCATTTTGAAAAACCATCGTTTTAATGTGCAGCCACAAAACTAGAAGTGATCTAAGAATATGCCAGATCGAGAAGACTTGAACAATGCTTTGCAGGTGCAGATGCAGGTGTATTTTTATGTACCGATGCATGGCTTTTTAAAGTTACAAAATCTATTTCATTGTTTATAATGAATAATAAAGTCCCCCTGTAGTCAATCATTTTAGCCCTTAAAACTCATATTTGATCACCAAAATGAAAAATGTAACGTTTTTTTCCTTCATTTTTGAATGCTTTAAATTAAAATATCTTGAATGTAACTTGACACCCTTGCCTCATTTAGTATGTGTGGTTCTATGAATATGCAAATTAGCCCCGCCTCCACTCACTCACTCACTCACTCACTGGTTGACGATCACACGTTGATCTGATTGGTTACAAGGTAGTTTGTGACGTCAGAAACACCAGCGATTTCAGTGTTTTTGAGACTGTCTTTGGTTCACTGCAGTTTTAAGCAGAAAATACTCAGCAATGCTGTCGACTTATGAATTTACACATGATTTGTGTTATTTAAGCATATTAAAAACCCCACATAGACATATAAACAACATTAAAAGCTTGATTTTTACCACAGGGGGACTTTAATATTTTTATATTTTTTATTAATATGTTTAGAGATATTTAACTGAATGCACAAAAAAAAACAGACCATGCTAATTAAAATCATTCTTTCAATTTATTTCCCTCAGGCTATAAAAGGCGACCCATTTGCCTCTGAGAAAATGCCTTATGGGAAACGCTATCATTCGAATACATTCCAGAATTAGAGGGCCAAGAACAATCTGCATTTTCTATGATAGCATTTTGTACCCAATCTGCTGGAGCAGACCTTTTTTGCATCGCCAACCTGCCGTCCTCGTCTCCAGAATCGCTTCACCGACCGTCCCGCAGGGCGACTGCCTATCATGAGATTCCGAATTTACAAGCGAAAGGTGGTAATACTGACTCTAGTGGTGATAATCTGTGGATTCGCCGTCTGGAATAGTGGTAAGCCGAAGAAGGCAAGTGCCGTGTTTCCCAAGGATTTGGAGACGGGTAAGCGTAGCAGCGCCGCTGGTCAGGTGCAGGTAACGATACCAGTAACCCGAAAACCCGTCAACGAGACTCAACCGGAAAAGCAACAAGTAGTCGCCAAGCCCGAAGTAGACAACACGACGCTCGTGTACAGAGGGATTGTGTTTCAGCTCAACTTTGACCAGACCCTAAAAAACGAGGAAAAGTTTCACAACGTGCGCCAGAAGGACGACCTAGTCGTCGTCATTCAGGTTCACAACCGCCCCGAATACCTACGGCTTTTGGTGGACAGCTTGAGAAAAGCAAAAGGAATTGAGAAAGTCTTGCTGATATTCAGCCATGACTTCTGGTCTCCGGAAATCAACCAGATAGTCGCGTCTGTCGACTTCTGTTTGGTCCTTCAGATATTCTTCCCCTTTAGCATCCAACTTTATCCTCAAGAGTTCCCCGGTAATGATCCCAGAGATTGCCCTCGAGACATTTCCAAGAAAGATGCCTTAACGTTAGGCTGCATAAACGCAGAGTACCCAGACTCTTTCGGCCACTATCGGGAAGCCAAGTTCTCGCAGACCAAACATCATTGGTGGTGGAAGTTGCACTTTGTGTGGGATCGAGTCCGAGTGTTGAAGGATCACCAAGGACTTTTATTGCTCATCGAAGAGGACCACTACCTCGCTCCCGACTTTCAACACCTTCTCAAAATGATGGTGTCCCTAAAGAAAGAACAGTGTCCTGACTGCGATATCTTGTCTCTGGGAAGCTACGGACACACCGGCTACTCCAGCAAAGCCAACAAAGTGGAGGTGAAAGCATGGAAGTCCACCGAGCACAACATGGGAATGGTGTTGAACAGAGATACGTACCAGAAACTCCTCAGATGCACTGATGCCTTCTGCACCTACGACGACTACAACTGGGATTGGTCGTTGCAATACCTTACCGTGGCTTGTTTGCCCACGTTCCTGAAGGTCATGGTGAGCGAGGCGCCTCGCATCTTCCACGCCGGCGACTGTGGGATGCACCACAAGAAGTCGGCTTGCATGCCGACCAGCCAGAAGACAAAGATCGAGAACATTCTCCAGAGCAGCGGGAACCAGTTGTTCCCAAAGCAGCTGCTCATCACAAAGAGACTCCCTTCTTCTGGAGCCAAAGGACTGGCTCCTCACGTTAAAAACGGAGGTTGGGGAGACATCAGGGACCATGAACTCTGCAAGAGCTACCTTCGATTACAGTGACGTTATATTTTCTCCTTTTTGTTGTTTTTGCATCCTCTAATGAAAGCCTTTAAGAGTTCTTTATGGACTACTTCTTCTTATTGCCTGTTTTATTGAAATATTCCAAATAAAAAAAAAAAAGGTATGTGACGAATTGTTTGGATTTGGTGGTTATGAGCATCATTGAAGTATTATCACTGGGGAAATAAAGTGTTATTGTTGTCACTCTTATATCTATTATTAAAGACTAGCATTTTTGTGCCATTTCAAAGACAACATTTGTATATATGATTTTAAAATCTGCAAAAGCATGAACTTTCTTATAATTATGTATATGTATGTGTGTAAATACAGACCTGCAGACAGTGTGCTTTAGATCATTAGGGGCTTTCGCACTAGCTAGTTGTAAGAACTCAATTATAGGAACTAGACACCAAGGTTGTCCCCCAAAAACTAAATTTTTGTGGTTGCATTCGCACCACCAGTAGGAACTCTGAAGTGACGTAACTTATAACCCGCCGTTCTGGTGTGTGTTTCCCGTAGCTTTCCCGCCAGAGCTTAAGCACTTATATACCGTATACCGTGGGATATATCGTAAATGAAATCGAGAGAAATGAAAAATGAAAGAAAATTGACAACTCATTTAGTGAAGGATTTTCGGGACCAGACGTCCCGAAAAATTCGAGACAGTCCCGAAATCTAAGCTGTTGTCTCGAATCCCGAATCCGGCCCTAATTGTCCCAAAAATTATACTAAAGCAAAATCTTGAATATATTGTCTGATAAAATATTAAAAACTGTCCGTGGAGGTTGAGTCGGCCCCCGCCGGCAGCTCATTGGCTGCAGCATCTTTTCTGTTTCTTTTGAAAAAAAAAATATGTTTGGTTCAGGTTTGAAATTCGTTATCTTTTATTATAGGCTATGTAGTTTAATATCATAGTAGGCCTACCCATAAACAACCCCCCACCCCGGGTCCCGGATTTTAAAGTAGCACCTCAATGCAGTACATGAGATCCACGGGAGGAGTCGGATCAAGATCCAAGGGTGGAGATGGGTAGGATTAGGGTTGGGTTTAGGGATTAGGGTTGGGTTTAGGGATCAGGGGGCGGAGTTGGGTAGGTTTAGGTGTATGTATCTGGATCCGACTCGTCCTCGTGGATTTCATGTTCCGCAGTGAGAACCATCTCGAATTTTAGCCAATCTCATCTGGTCACCCTATGGATAAGCTTTATTTGTAGGGCAACTTTATGATTTGAAATGATTAGTTTCAGTCTTTTTGAATGATTTGAAGTTCCCCGAACCGGAAATGCCACCCATAATTCAAAACGCAGTAAGCTCGTCAGGAATAACGTGGATATAAACCTTGTTTACACGGCTTTTTACAAATTGCGGGTGCCGGTGTTTTGCGTGCATTCGGCCAATCAGCGTATACTTACGTCACTGGTAGTTCCTATTGTGCTGGGTTAACCTTACTCTAAAGTAGGAGATCATTTACTCCCCGAAAAGGCGTTTCTATACGTAAAACGGTCGAACGCATCAAAAAGCGCGTACTTCCGCCATTCTAAATAGGAACTTTGAAAACATTCCTCTGGTGCGAAAGCCCTTATAATTCCACCTTCTGTTCAAGATTATGCTGGGCTATTTTTGATATGCAGATGAACTATTTTCTATTTGCTTGAATGTGACTGACCGTTTTCAAGGTGTAAGGTTGTGCTTCATATTGAACATATTCCAGTATTAGAATGGTTTTGAAGCTTTTGCAAGACATTAAAATTGCATTGACTATCTTGCAGTCCTCATTAGCCCCTTATAAACGCTTTGTCCTATTTACACAAGATCTCTGTCCTCAATCTCTACAGATCCAACACAGTGTGAGAAAGTAAAGCCTTCGGAGCTGTGTAGTCGTCTTGTGGTTGTACTAAGATTTTACGCTTAGTCCGGTTGACATGGGTTGTTATTATCGTTAACTAAAACCATAACCATTTTCATTACTTAAAATAAAATGCATAACAAAAACTTAATCCCCATTGGCACTAAGTGTATGGACAAAAATAGTTATTCTTCCAAGTGTGTGTGTGTGCGTGTGTGTGTGTGTGTGTGTGTGTGTGTGTGTGTGTGTGTGTGTGTGTGTGTGTGTGTGTGTGTGTTGTGTGTGTGTGTGTGTGTGTGTGTGTGTGTGTGTGTGTGTGTGGTGTGTGTGTGTGTGTGTGTGTGTGTGTGTGTGTGTGGTGAGTGATTAACTTTTAACTAACTGAAATGGTACAACAGCCACAGATCTCCATTGGCGTGTTTGTTTATTAAACATTTTGACATTTAATAATTTTATGATGTTTTCAACTCAACCTAGATTTTATTTATAAAGCACTTTGGAAGTGCTGTCCATAAATAGTAAATAACTCTAAAATACACAGAAACATAAAATAACATCAAAACATGACACATTTTCAGCTATCTGAGTCCATTGAGTTTAAATGAGTTGCATCTCAAAGCATCAAACGAAACAATGAACGCTCATGTTCTTTTGCGTTCGGATGCTGGTGTTCGGGAACACACTCGTGTGTGTGAGAAGCTTCTGGAGGGAATTAAACCAAATCATTCTGGTCACACACTTTGAGTTTCAGGAACACCAAACCAACATTAGAGACGCTGTGATGCCATTGGTTACTCCAGTTATCCAATCACAGCTGATGATGCTGAGGAAAAGTCACATGTGTTTATAGTTGCGCATCGAGGGATATCTGGATATCTGGTTGAGATCTGGTGACTGTGGGGGCCATTTTAGTACAGTGAACTCATTGTCATGTTCAAGAAACCAATTTGAAATGATTCGAGCTTTGTGACATGGTGCATTATCCTGCTGGAAGTAGCCATCAGAGGATGGGTACATGGTGGCTATAAAGGGATGGACATGGTCAGAAACAATGCTCAGGTAGGCCGTGGCATTTAAACGATGCCCAATTGGCACTAATGGCCCGTTTCCACTGAGCGGTACGGTACGGTACAGTTCGGTACGGTACGCAATTATTTGCGTTTCCACTGTCAAAAGTTGTGAATGGTACCAAAAAGCCGAACCGTACCGTTCTACTTTTTGGGTACCCTTCCGTTGGGGTACCTAGCACAGTGGTGGGGTACTAAAGGGTGGAGCTAGACTCACTGCAGAACGTTGATTGGTTGACAGAGGATCGTCACTTGCGCGTGCTACAAGGGGAATGACAACATTAGAAGCGCCATTTTTTAATACACAGTTGGAATAAAATACTACGGTTATTCTTTCACGAAATGTAGTTTTAAGAGTTTTTCCGGCGAGAATGTAGTTGTTTAAAGCTCAAATCTGTGGTTTATTTATAATGATTTATGATAATTTGATCCATTCCCAGCGATCACCGGGTGCTCGGCGCTCATGTTCACCATCCGGAACAGCCTTTCCTCGGCTGGTCGTTCTGACGTTTTGCCGCTGACTCTGTAGCAGCTAGTGGTAATTCGTCTTGTGTATATCTAACGGCCGATCTTTGGTCTCGTGAATCGATAATTCGTTCCCTGGCCAATCGTTTTGGCTGAGAGCTAAGTGAAGTTTCATATATTTAGGCTATTTAACTTTTCCGTTGTAACGTTAACGTTAGACTAGCGCTGAATTTGTATTTTGACTGAATTGTTTGCTTTATTTCTTATTGTACAGCTTCTTGTAACGTTACCTTCTACTTATACTTTTATAATGGCTATTATTAATAAAACTGAAATTTAACAAAAAGAGACAGGGTTGAGTTTTGTCATTATTTATTTTATTACAAGATTATCACTGTAATGTTGTTTATTGCAGCATTTGTACGAATGCATATTGTCTGGAATATGTTTAATATTTTAAAATTTAAACGAAAGGATGCAAGGTTGTGTTTTATATTTCGTTTTGTTATAAATAGGCTAACGTTATACATGCAGTGAATAATATAATCAGGTCTATACATTGCCTTAACCACACT
This sequence comes from Chrosomus eos, assembly GCA_036326025.1. Taxonomy (NCBI): domain Eukaryota; kingdom Metazoa; phylum Chordata; class Actinopteri; order Cypriniformes; family Leuciscidae; genus Chrosomus; species Chrosomus eos. The sequence continues at coordinate 40,688,585 of CM070829.1, read as the reverse complement.
TGTGTGACTATAATGTTTAAAATGTATTTAAATGAAAAAGAAAAGAGGCAGAGTGGTGTTTTATAACATATTTCGTTCTATTGTTGCCTAAAATAACATGCAGAGCGAGCTGAGTGACGCTTTCAGAACGCGCTGTTCAATTTAGAGAATTACGTACTCGCGTCCTTGGGAGTGCTTCTGTTGAGAACTTTGCGTACTTGGTATTGATAAATGCCTAATGTCGGCATCTTCTTGTGATAAACATGCCGAGAAGCAGGGACAAGTTCTGCTGTATGCCATCCATTTGTGTTTACTTTCTTGGTGTCGCTTTCTTCTTCGCGCGAAAATGACGTTGATCGCTTATTTCCAGCAAACGCCACGCCTATCAAGTAGGGTACTGTTGGCAGTGGAAACGCTAGCCGGATCATGGTTTACTGACCCGACCCGACCCGAACCGTACTGTACCGTACCGTACTGCTCAGTGGAAACGAGCCATAAGGGGCCTAAAGTGTGCCAAGAAAACATCCCCCACACCATTACACCACCACCACCAGCCTGCACAGTGGTAACAAGGCATGATGGATCCATGTTCTCATTCTGTTTACGCCAAATTCTGACTCTACCATCTGAATGTCTCAACAGAAATCGAGAATCATCAGACCAGGCAACATTTTTCCAGTCTTCAACTGTCCAATTTTGGTGAGCTCTTGCAAACTGTAGCCTCTTTTTCCTATTTGTAGTGGAGATGAGTGGTACCCGGTGGGGTCTTCTGCTGTTGTAGCCCATCCGCCTCAAGGTTGTGCGTGTTGTGGCTTCACAAATGCTTTGCTGCATACCTGGGTTGTAACGAGTGGTTATTTCAGTCAAAGTTGCTCTTCTATCAGCTTGAATCAGTCGGCCCATTCTCCTCTGACCTCTAGCATCAACAAGGCATTTTCGCCCACAGGACTGCCACATACTGGATGTTTTTCCTTTTCACACCATTCTTTGTAAACCCTAGAAATGGTTGTGCGTGAAAATCCCAGTAACTGAGCAGATTGTGAAATTCTCAGACCGGTCCGTCTGGCACCAACAACCATGCCACGCTCAAAATTGCTTAAATCACCTTTCTTTCCCATTCTGACATTCAGTTTGGAGTTCAGGAGATTGTCTTGACCAGGATCACCCCTAAATGCATTGAAGCAACTGACATGTGATTGGTTAATTAGATAATTGCATTAATGAGAAACTGAACAGGTGTTCCTAATAATCCTTTAGGTGAGTGTATTTGGTAAATGAGTTTTCATTGTAGTTTATGTATACTTATGCTGGGTACACACCAAAAGATAATCGGGCTGATTTTGGGCCGATTTTACCCCTTCCGACAATCCTAGGTATGTCCCGATTATCTTGATGGTTCTACAGATTATCTTATCAGATATTCCTGTGGTGTGAGGTGTGTTAAGAGTGTCCGAACCTGCTCGGAAGATCTTCGGAGGCGCCCCGATCGCCAATCGTAAATATTCAACATGTTGAATATTTACGATCAGAAATCCTGATGTGTGTGGGGGGAACCCCGAGGACAAATGCGCGCACGCTCTGGAGATTATCACGAGAAATGAAACAATATCCAATCAGAAAGCGAGATGATGGAAGACGGAAGCATAACAAACGCAGTCAAGGCGCAGCACAAAGTGAAATTGATATAGACAGCAGAGATGGAGGATCAGCTTGTTGATTTGTGGCTCAGAAAATTTAATTAGCTCAGTATAAAAACCATTCCATAAGGATAGGTGTAGCAGTACACATGGTGTGTGTGTGTGTGTGTGTGTGTGTGTGTGTGTGCGTGCGTGCGTGCGTGCGTGCGTGCGTGAGAGAGAGAGAGAGTTTTATTATATTATTTGTTTTATTATAGGCGTATTGAACATTTGTATAACCAAATAAATACTATAGTTAGAATTCTTTTAGCAAAACTATCGTTAATTTGTGGTTATCATGGTTCAACTACAATATCCATGTTTTATTTTTTATTTGTAGTAAAACCATTGTAAATTTTCGTAAGGGGAGAGAGACAGGGCCAGCGTGTGTGCATTACCACAACCTTTATCTGAGAAGTTTACTAAATTCCCATCTCCACGACTTCACCCAAACCCTTTTCTTTTTTTCCGTGAATTTTCTGTGAAGATCATTCCAAACACTAACATCGCAATTTCTTCCTGCATATCGTACCACATGCTTATTCTGAAGTCTCGTGAGATTTTGCGAGATATCCTGTGTTCACAGTCGAGACTCTGGTTGAAAATCTTTTCGTGTGTGGTGTGCTGTCTTTGTCACATCATGGCACACCACACACTATAGGAGCAAAACAGTTAAATCTAGGATTTTTTTCTCCTCATGTGTGTGGTCTATCACATTTTGAAAATCCTATAAGATTTAAAAAATCCTTTGGTGTGTACCCAGCATTATAGGATAAAAAAAATTATATGACTCACTTGTGTGCGTAAGTATTGAAGCTTGTTTCCACCACAGAATAAAACATTTTAAAAGATAATTGCGACTATTTATCTCACAATTGTGACTTTATATCACGCAATTTCAAGGTTATATCTCACAATTCTGACTTTTTAACGCAATTGAGAGATATAAAATCAGAATTGCAAGTTATAAACTCACAATTGCTGTTATAAAGTCAGAATTGCGAGAAATAAATGTGCAATTCTGACTTTTTTCTCGCAATTGCGTGTTATAAAGTCAGAATTGCAGATTTATTTCTCGCAACATAAAATAACATGTTGAATTGAATTGCTATTATAAATTCAGAATTGGGAGAAATAACCATGCAATTTGCTGTTATAAAGTCAGAATTACGTGAGAATTGCTGAAAATGTGTGTATGGTTTCGATATGACATTATCAAGATCAAATGAACTTTGATTTTATAGTCCAATAATACAACTATTAAATCCTTTGGTGTTTGATTTCTCCTGAGGGATTTTAGGAGTAACATGACTAAATATACACTTAAAGTAAATGCAATTAATAACAATGGAAGCATCCTGTAAAAAAAAATATAATATTGCACACAGGTCTGTTTATAAATACACTGCAAATGCAAAACTGCAATTCTTCCCATTATAAATGTTTAGTTGACATTAAATCCTCCAGCATAATGTGACCTTTCAGACTTATGACAAGACAAATGACTCTGGTGCCATCATGCGCTCATCCCACATGCACATCTCCATATATACTAATGGATATAATAGTTAAATGCCAACTTATATAATCAGGAATAAATTAGAGTGTGTCAAGATATAATTATGTGAATGCAGATGACATGCTCTTACTCAGAGTTAGGGATATTAAACACCATTGGTGCGACAGAAATGAAGGATTTTACAAGAAACAGAACTATTGAAGCTGGTTTCTGCCACAGAATAAAAAATAAAATTGCAATATTTTTTATCGCATAATTTAGACTTATTTAGACAAATTATATACTCACAATAAATAAAGGTAGGATTGTAAAACTCATAATTGCATGAAATTGTCAGAATTGCAATATATACTTGCATTGCGTGAAAGTCAGAATTTTGAAACATGCAATTGTGAGAAAATAAAGTCAGAATTTCCAGATAAATACAGTCAGAATTGCAAAGAGTAAACTCTCAAAAATCCATGACAAAGTCAGAATTGTGAAACTCACAATTAAAAAAAAAAGTCAGAATTGAAAAATATAAAACTTGCAATTGTGTGAAATACAATCATCTAAAATTGCTAAATATAAAGGTGAAATAAAGTCAGACAAAAGGTCACAATTACCTTTTTTATTTTGAGGCAGAAACAAGCTTCCATAGAGAAGTAAAAGTTCAAAACATAAATGAGATTATGAGGTTTATCGTGCATTTTATAAAACAAAATGCATGCAAGAAAATTTATACATTTTACAATTCCACCCATCAGTCCTGAAACAAGACGAGATTTCTCTCTATAAAGATCTGGCCTATAACTCAAAAAGTTGTAGTTTTTAAAAGAAGCATTTTATTTAATTTTCAATAACGGTTTTCCCTTATAAAGAACCTTTTGTGGAATGGAAAGTGTCACGGCCGGCTCACAAGCCGCGACAAAGAAGGAGACAACACGTTGGATATTGCTCAAAAGAATAACATTTATTAAAATAAGTATAATTAAATAAGACGGAGACGAGACGGAAAGTAAGCAAACAAACAGAATGCAAGACACAAATGGCACGAGAATGGGAGAGCGCGCCCCGTCACAGCTGAAGGGAACTGCTTTTAATTGCCCATCATCAGCTCCAATACAGGTGTAACTCCTTAGGCAATAATGACATCACTCACTAACTCCATCCTGTAAACCAAACAGAAAGAAACACACAAACCACAAATATAACCCATACTGGGTTCATAACACCCTCCCCCATAGAAAAGGGTTTACACGTATGAAACCCAACCTAAACCCTTCACCCGATAACCCCCCCACATTACTGTATAACCCCAACTTCATCTTACCCCCAATGTCCTCAGCAACTACGGGCCCTGTAGAAGCAATTTAAGAGAGTAAAAAGGCAGCTAGACAAAACATTGTTCGTAAACAGTTAGGAAGAGGAAGGAACTCTAGACAGTGCGTCTGCCACCACATTGTCCGTGCCTTTGATGTGTCGAATTTCAAGGGCATATGACTGTAGGAAGAGGCACCAACGAGTCAAACGTTGATTTGGGCACCGTAAAGAGTGTAAATAAATAAGTGGATTGTGGTCAGTGTACACGACCAAAGAATCTGACACTGATCCCACATACACCTCAAAATGATGCAGGGCCCAGATCAGCGCTAAAGCCTCTTTCTCGATCACCGAATAATTTAACTGAGAAGAAAACTTCTTCGAAAAATAACTCACGGAACGGTGAATCCCCTCATCGTTAGCTTGTAACAATACAGCTCCCGCACCCACATTGCTAGCATCCACGCACAACCTAAAAGGGCGATCAAATCTAGGAGCTGCTGACACAGGAGTGGAAGTGAGCAGTGATTTAGCTGCCTCAAAAGCCTCCTGACAGACAGAAGTCCAGATAAAATCGGCGTTGGCCTTCAGCAAATCAGTGAGTGGGGCTACCACGGTGGAAAAATTCCTACAAAATCCCCGGTAGTAACCCACTAACCCTAAAAAACGCATCAACTCCTTTTTAGTGGAAGGAGAAGGAAATAGATCAATGGCCTCAACCTTGGCCCGAACTGGACGCACACAACCCTGTCCAACGACCTTACCCAAGTAAGTCACGGTGGCCTTGGCAAACTCACATTTGGCCAAATTGACCGTCAGACCAGCCTCAACAAAACGGGAGAAGAGATCTGCAATACGACTCAAATGCTGCTCCCATGAATCACTAAAAACCACCACATCATCCAAATAAACTGCGACTCCCTCCAATCCAAACACAACCCTATTCATAAGTCGCTGAAACGTTGCAGGCGCATTTCTGAGACCAAAACTCATAACATTATAAGAAAATAACCCCTCAGATGTAATAAAGGAAGAGATCTCCTGAGCCCTTGGGGTCAACGGAACCTGCCAGTAGCCCTTGAGCAGATCGAACTTACTTACAAATTTCCCCGCCCCAACCCGATCAACACAATCCTCAAGACGAGGAAGTGGAAAGGAGTCTGGTTTCGTCACTTTATTTACCTTCCTATAATCGGTACAAAACCGATAAGTTCCATCAGATTTATTGACTAGCAAGCAGGGGGATGCCCAGCTGGAAAATGATGGCCGTGCAATGTCATGATCTAGCATATATTGAACTTCAGCAACCAGGTGTAAAAGTTTATTTGGGGACACACGATAAAAATGTTGGCGAATGGGCTCAGCCTCCCCAACATCAATATCGTGCTCCGCCCAATGTGTACATGAAGGTACATCACCAAATAAAGAGACATGATGATTAATAAGAGCAGTCAAGTCGGCACGTTCCCTCTCTGTTAAATGGATCAACATTTTATGCACATTTTTCAGAGTCTCTGAATTTTTAAGACGTCCCAACAACACCGTATCCTCAGGGAAAGAAACCCCTTCATCAATTACCTCTTTCAAAGAAACAGGTGAAATGCTCTCAACTACCAGTGCAGGTTAGAGACCTGCGCGGGACGGATTTTTCCGTCCCGCTCCCGCCCGCTCCCGCAAGATTTTGTCCCGCTCCCGCCCGCTCCCGCAAAAATATATGTTATTTTCTCCCGCTCCCGCCCGCGGCAATCAAGTTTCGTCCCGCTCCCGCCCGCAAAATCCCGCCTAGTTTTTTTTTTTTTTTTTTAGGAATAGCATGTCGTTCACTGATGAGGGCTTCAGATTAATCCTTTTCTGCTCCAGCATGCGAGCGACCGCAAATAGGTGAAAGCCCTCGATGCTGTGCTGGAAGCTGGAATGCACATTTTTCTGTTGTTACATCTTTTAGTGCACTTGACACTTTCGACTGACTTGCCGTAAACGTCAGGGAAGTTTGTCTTTCAAAACGGTGTACACATGACACTTCAGACCTGAAGTTATACAGACTTGTAGCCTACGTGAGTATTTTGCTGCATTTGTAACAGCTCGCAAAAGGAAGGCGCTTTCCATTGCTGTCGCATTGGCCTACTAGGCTACTAAAACATTTCCAAATATCAGACTTTTCTTTGTTTGGTTTAGTAGTTTTGCATGTTCCTTTCTTTAATAATGAACTAATATCTGTAGCACTAAACAATCCACCTGAGTCATGTGGTGCAGACATTTTGCCTCTCTGTGAATAAAAAAATCGTTTTTATTTTAGTTATCCTTGTTGCTTGTGCATTAGATAAATAACGGTTTATTTGTTTCTAGTTGTTTTGTATCCCGCGGTAGTCCCGCGGGAGTGCAGGTCTCTGCTTTACACTCATATTTAATTTGCGGGAGTGCAGCGTATTCTCCCTCCCGCCCGCACCCGCAAGTGCACCTCATCATCCCGCCCGCTCCCGCAATGACCTTTCAAAATTTGTCCCGCGCCGCACTGTTTTGCGTCGCGACCCGCGGAGTGCAGACCTCTAGTGCAGGTTTCACATCTGTTCTGGTCTCTAACGCTTCAGGACAGCGACAATAATAGGGCTTCAACAAATTAATATGACACAGCTGTGTTGACTTCCTTCTCTCTGGGGTGGCAATAAGATAATTTAAGTCATTAACTTGCTTCACCACTACATACGGACCAGTAAACCGAGCTTGAAATGGTGAGCCCTCCACAGGTAACAGAGCCAACACTTGATCACCAGGCATAAATTGTCGTTTCTCAGTTCGCCGATCGTAAATTGACTTCATACGTCCCTGCGAAGAGTGCAATTGTTCCCTTGCCATCTTTCCTGCTTCATACAATCTGCGCTTAAAGTCGTTCACATAACTTAACAAATTCTGAGGCGGTGTATCTTCAGTCCAGTTTTCGCGGAGCACAGCCAGCGGTCCCCGAACGGTGTGCCCAAACACCAAGTCATTGGGACTAAAACAAGTACTTTCCTGGCTCACCTCACGCGCTGACAACATCAACCACGGCAATCCCTGCTCCCAATCACCCCCCAGCTCTGTACAATAAGCACGCAGCAAGGACTTCAGCGTCTGATGGAAACGCTCCAAAGCCCCTTGGCTTTGAGCATGATAAGCACTAGCTTTATTGTGCTTAATATGCAACAGTTTCAAAACCTGCGAAAACAAGTGAGATGTAAAATTAGAACCTTGATCACTCTGCACAATCTTTGGAATGCCAAAGATAGAAATAAATTGAGTCAAAGCCTTCACCACCGATTTTGCAGTGATTGTGCGGAGGGGATAGGCCGCAGGGTACCGAGTCGATGCACACATCACAGTGAGCAAATAAATACTACCTGATTTTGATCTAGGCAGTGGGCCTACACAATCAATAATCAAGTGCTCAAAAGGTGGACTAATAGCAGGAATTGGAAACAGTGGAGCAGGTTTGATCTTCTGATTCGGCTTGCCTGTGAGTTGACAGGTATGACATGTCTTGATATACTTTGACACATCCTTCTTCAATTTAGGCCAAAAAAAATGACGAAGGATTCTATCATAAGTCTTTTAAAACTGCTGCTTTAACGGCATCGTAATCGTTGTAGTCCGAGAGTGACAGGGCAGAATAAGCTTCTTGAGCCCTGCCTGTGAGCACACATTGTAAAAGCAGTGTACGTTCCTGACTAGGCCAACCTCTTGCCTCCGCTATTCGCTCAAACAATACAAAAAAGGTATCTGGGTCTCGCTCGTTAAACTTAGGCATTAACCTCAAATTTCCAGCAGTGTCAAACACTTGAGGAGCACCCTGCAAAGCATCAGTTGAACCATTTAGTCCACCTTCTCTCATTATTTCTAAGCGATATTTCTGCAGCTCAACATTAGTCTGTTCATTTCTAGTTTTCTCACGCTCTACCTCCAATTTCAAGCGTTCCTGTTCAAGCTGTAACAACAATAATCGTTCCTGCTGTTCAAAAGTTAAAGAGCCGACCTGAGGTTTAACTTGAGAGGTGGTGGCTGTATCAGACGTTTCAAACAATACAGCCTTTTTTATTAGTCTTGTTATAAGTACCTCTCTAATTGTACTATCCTTAAACCTCTTATCTCCAAGTTCAATTTCGTAATGATCCGCAATTTCGAATAACTGATCTTTTGTACACGAATCCAGCAAACTTTCTGAAGGAGAACTAATAAACTCTTCGACTAGATTAGACATCTTTCCACCTTAAATTGACGTTACAAATAGAAAAAGTGTTTTTACAAACCACAGCAGGAGGAATAAAAGAGTTCCCTCAGTATCTAACTAACTCAACCCTATAATCTTCATGTAGTTACTGGTGAGGGGTATTTTAAGCACCAACTCCCACTAGTACGAAGAAAAGCAACCAGCACGCTGGCGACTCACTCATACCATGGATATGCACCCGAGACAACTGCTCTACTCACGGTCTCCACACAAAAATAAAAAAAATTACATTACATGCACTCGTTCCAAAAGGGAACGAGCAGCTAAACCTAACCAGGGAACACAAATATTGTTAAATATTCCTCCCACAATTGGATCTGCAAAAATCACTTACCTCCTACAAAAACCGCATGGAACAGCCAAATTACAGAGACAGCACTCCACAAATTCCATTGTCAAAAACAAAACCAACGCGTATTTCCTTCAAAGTACGATGTATAAACACATCCCAAACAATAGCGCTAAACAAACAATCTTACAATTTTACATTCGGTTAACCAACATGCCAATTTACTTACGAAATAACCGAACGCAAAAAAAAAAAAACAAAGCGCTTCCAAATCATGTCGAAATACAACTGGAATTTTCAAACACTAAAGGACGGACGAGCCCCCATTTGTCACGGCCGGCTCACAAGCCGCGACAAAGAAGGAGACAACACGTTGGATATTGCTCAAAAGAATAACATTTATTAAAATAAGTATAATTAAATAAGACGGAGACGAGACGGAAAGTAAGCAAACAAACAGAATGCAAGACACAAATGGCACGAGAATGGGAGAGCGCGCCCCGTCACATCTTCTTCTTCTTCTTTTAGAGTTTAACTGGCGGTTGGCAAACCAACTTAAGGTGCATTTACCGCCACCTACCGGACTGGAGTGTGATCTTCGGGAATAGTCAGAGGGAATTATCTATGAGAATTATTTACCTATACACACCTATACCTATGGTATAAAATATGCACATATTAAATACGGTAAAACAATCCCGTGTTTTTGAGAAATCTCATAACTTGATTTTTAATACTTTTAGATATATCTCCTAAGATATTAACTAAAGTAAGCGTTTTCCCTTCTTTATGGAGGACTGATGTTAAACAATTACGTTCTTCCTTGTAATTACTGCACTCTATTAGAACATGCTCAACTGTTTCTGGCTGACCACAATAATCACATGTTCCTGTATGATGTTTCCCTATACAGAACAAAGATTTATTGAGACCTGAATGGCCAATCCTCAAACGTGTCAGCACTGCCTCTTCTCTCCGGCTTCCATCCCTAGACCTACCCCCTCCCACATTTCTTTGTACACAGTAAAGATGTCTGCCAGTGTCATTACTATCCCACAGTTCTTGCCATATCCCAATCATTTTACTCTGAATAATAGATTTCCCCTCAGCTTTGCACAACGGAACATTGATGTTAATCACATCCAATTTCAGGGCCTGTTTAGCTAGAATATCCGCCTCTTCATTTCCATCCACACCTACATGGGCAGGGACCCAGACAAACTGAACACAGACATCTTTACTATTCAGCTGAAACAATTTATGATATATTTTGTATAAGAGATCTAGTCTGCATGATTTTCCTGTTTTTATGCTCAATAACGCAGCTTGACTATCTGAGGCAACTACAGCTCTGTTTATACCTCCAATGCAATTCATAAGCAACCAGTTAAGAGCTAAAACAATAGCAGTGAGTTCAACAGTATATACTGCAAGACAATCAGAAGTTCTTCTTTTTATCTTAATGTTATACTGTGGAATACTCACTGCCGCTCCTGTTCTGCCATTGCTGGGATCTTTAGATCCATCAGTATACATTACAAGGTGGTCCTCAAACCGCTCAAAATAGTTTTGAACAACAAGCCATTCTGGGGTACCCCTACTTTCCTCCAGTGCCAGTTGTATTTGCAAGTTCACTACTGGCATAACAAACAACCATGGAGATATAGGTGAACATGGTACAGTCGAACTGAACTTAAACTGTGTCAGGCCTACATTTTGAGATTTAATATCCCCAATCCACCCAAAACTACTGTATACCGACTCCTGGTGTTCCCAACAATCTTGCAACACAGCTTTTGCTGGGTGTACACAGCTATGACCCTGAAGATTGACCCAATACGCATACATTAGTTTAATTCTCCGCAACCGTATCGGAAGTTCTCCGGTCTCAACTTGCAAAGCTGCAACAGGAGATGATCTAAAAGCTCCACAGCAAATACGCAACCCTTGTGATTGTTCTCTGTCTAACTTAATCAAATGACTTTCAGCAGCTCCCATATATGCTATGCAGCCATAATCAAGGGAAGACCTCATGAGAGCCTGGTAAATCCTTAATAATGCTCCTCTTGCTGCTCCCCAGTTCTGACCAGATAAACACCTCAACAAATTATTAACTTTTTTACACTTATTTTGAATATACTCTATGTGCTGCTTCCAGGTAAGTTTTTCATCCAGTATAACTCCCAAAAATCTTACAGCACTCACTTGTTCCAGCTTTTGCTCGTAAAGTTTTAAAGTAATGTCTTTATGTCGCCTTGAAAAGCAAATAACTTGGGTCTTAGCAACAGACATCCTGAAGCCCCACTTATTAGCCCATTCCTCCACCACCACAATTGCATCTTGCATCTTCTTTTCCAGGTACTTCAGATTACGCCCCCGCACCCAAAGGGCCCCGTCATCTGCATATAAGGACTTGCCTATACTTCTGTCAATTTGATCAAAAATGTCATTTATCATTATATTGAAAAATACTGGACTACAGACGCTGCCTTGCGGTGTACCATTTTCTACAGCATACGTACTAGAATATGCCGTTCCAACTCTAACCTCAATTTCTCTTCTAAATAAAAATTCCAGTACCCAATTATAAAGCTTACCTCCAATACCTAGCTTCTCCAGCTTCATCAACAATCCCTCCTTCCACAACATATCGTAAGCTTTCTCTATATCAAAAAAGACAGCCACCACTATTTCTTTGTTTGTTTGGGCTTTTCTTACTTCTGACTCCAAACATAGAATTGCGTCCATCGTATTTCTTCCCTTACGAAAACCACTTTGAAAAGGACAAAACAAGTTTTTACTTTCCATATAATATGTCAGCCTGTCTGTTACTATTCTCTCCATTGTTTTCCCTAACTGCGAGGTAAGCGCGATGGGCCTGTAATTAGAAGGGTCAGTTGCACTTTTACCAGGCTTCAGTATTGGCACTATAACTGCCTGTTTCCACACAGCAGGAATCCTTCCTGTTTCCCAAACTAGATTGAAAAGTTTCAGGACAACACTAAGAGACCTGTCACTTAAATGTCCGAGCATAGAGTAGCAAATACCATCCTTTCCAGGCGTAGATTGCTTCACATTACATACAGCTCTCTTTAGTTCAAAAGGTGTAATAGGCATATCCAGGTCCCGATTTGAGACTCTCTTCCGAACAGTAATTTCTGGATTTTCAGCTAAAGCCTCCTCTCTACAGCGCTTGCCAGTGTCTAATAAGTTCTCAGAACTGTGTACTTTAACTAAAGTCTCCACCAACAACTCTGCTTTTTCATTATTACTAACAGCAGTCTGCCCATTACGAAACAGAACAGGTATAGAAAAATTCCTTTTTATACCATTCATTTTCCTAATAACTCCCCAGACTTCTGACAGCTTAGTTTCTCTCCCAATAGTATTACAATACTCCCTCCAGCAATCCCTTTTAGCAGCTTTGACAGTCCTTCTAACAACAGCCTGCGCTCTCTTATACTGGACTAAAGCCTCAAATGTATGATTCTTCCTTATTTGTCCAAATGCCTTACTTCTCTCTTTAATTGCAGCACTACACTGCTCATTCCACCATGGTACAGACTTTTTAAGTAGTCTTCCACTAGCCTTTGGAATTGAGACCTCAGCTGCCTGATGAATAGCAGACACAAGTTCAGAGTTAAGTAATTCCACATCATTCAAACACCTTTTACTCAACTCCCCACACTGTCTATCAGCTAAATCCTGAAATAATTCCCAGTTAGCTTTATCTAACCTCCATCTCGGTGCCCGTACTTCATCTTCTTTAGTTACATCAGTTCCAACTGTTACGATTATGGGAAAGTGATCACTACCCATAGGTGAGTCACTTAACACCTCCCAGTATGTAATACCTGCCATTCCACTCGATACAAATGTTAAATCCAAAGAACTCTCTGTGTTTCTACAACTGTCACGGTATACAAACCACTGGTTCCTTCTTGTCTCGTGTTTATGTTGTTGTATGAAAGCACGTGTGTAGTGGGTGTGACTGAGTGACGTTCCTTGATCCGCTCCAGCTGTTCATCATCTCATCACCAGCTGCAGCCGATCTCATCCCTCTATATATACTCACCTAATTCTCATTTCCTTTGTCAGATCGTTGGTTGATGTCTCGTGTGTGTTCCTGTTCCGTTCTCCTGCCGTTTGCCTCGTCGTGTTTTTGTGGATTCGTTGTCTCGGTGTTGGATTGTCGTTTCGTGTCTTCACTGCACGGATTCCTCACCTCACGGATCGCACGTCACGGATTCTTCTCTGCACGGACTTCACATCACGGATTCTTCACTGGCCATCAAAGTCCCTGTGTCATCCGTCCACGCCCGTGTCATCCTTCTGTGTTCGTGTTATCTGACCAATAAATCTTTGAGTACCTGCTTTTGCTTCCAGTCTCGTTTATAGATCATGACAACAACAGTCATATCTTGTACCTCTTCCATCATTAACACAAATCAGCGAATTCAATTCAAGGAACTCCTCAATAATCTCACCATTTGCATCTGTATTCAGGCTTCCCCATAATACATTATGAGAATTAAAATCACCACACCACACTACCTTCCCTTGAATCTGTCCACTTACAGCACCTAATTCCTCAATACTCAACCTCTTACTAGGATTGTAAAAGTTAACCACTGAAACTTGATCATTCCCTGTCCATATTTTAACAACTACTGATTCATGCTCCTGCCCTGTATTTTCAACATTATACCTCAAGCCATCTTGAACAAATGTTGCTACTCCCCCGCCTTGTCTATCCTTCCTATCATTTCTTATTGCTGTGTAACCTTGTATAATAAATTCTAACTGAGGCTTTAGCCACGTTTCCTGTATGCATATTATATGGGGCTTATCTACCAAATCAAAAATGTATTTCTTAAATTCTAGACCATTACTGATGAGACTTCTCGCATTCCACTGGAGAATAATTATCATGATACAGATGGTACACCACTCCATAGTTGAGGTTGGGATGAAAACTGACTCTCATTTAATCTCTCTTCCACTGATTCCCAGCTAGCATTTTTAAAACCGAGATACTTCTGCGCTGCTTTTACAATTATTTTAATTTTTTCCGTCTTCCTTTCAACTTGAGCAGTGCAATTAATAACCTCTATCATGAACAGAACAAAGTCGTCTTTTTTCACGAATAGGGTATCCTCTTTGATCTTACTGTATTCCGAACAAACAGAACTGCGTGTCTCTACAGCTGCTGTTTTATTCAACTGTACAGTTGGCTGAATAGGTACTTTCCTAGCCGCTTCCGCATATGAGACTCCAGTTTGGATTTTAACCTTCTGTATCTCTACAACTCTTTTGCTAACTGCACATCCCCTGTAAGCTGAGCTATGCTCACCTCCACAGTTACAACATTTCAGGGCAGCTCCTTCCTCACATTTCCCATAATCATGATCCCCGGCGCATCTCCCACACCTCTGCTTCCCCTTACACACTGCCGCAACATGTCCAAATTTTTGACACTTGAAGCATCGAAGTGGAGGAGGAATAAATGGCCGGACGCCATAACTCATGTAACCAATATGAACTTTATCTGGTAGCATCCTCTCTTCAAACTTCAACATGACTGAAAAACTATCCATCCTTTCCCCATTTCTGTTCATTTTTAGTCGTCTAACTTCTACAACCTTTCCTCCTGTCACACTGGATTTAATTTCTTCATCTGGGACCTCAGGTGGAATGCCTGTAATAACACCACTCAAATACTTGCCACTGTCAAGCAACTTTCCACTTACATTTTCACCCAGAATTTTACTCAAACTTAGCGCTCTCTCTTTGTGTTTGTCATTATTACAGATGATTAACAAAGACCCGTCCCGCAAAACTTTCGCACATTTCACATTACCAACTAATGTGTTTATCTCCTTTGTAAGCTTAATCGGGTTCCATTTATTAAACGACTCGCCTTCTTTCATCAACTTCATAACTACTTTAAACTCTGTTGCTACTTCTACAACCCCCGCACTGTGCAAATCATCTTTATCAGATTGGGAAGATTCAGTTAGCTGTCTAGGCTTTTTACGCTTTCTCCTACCTTTCTGAGTATGCCATATCCCATCCTTTTCATTTTCCCCGCCACCTACACCTACGTCCATTCCAGCTTCACTTCCTGACACATCACTTCCCTCTGACATCTCTCCGACCATTCACAGCCCGGCCGTGCCACCTCCTGACAGGAAAAAACCTCGACGTAATACCGAGCCAGACGTCGTCTCGTCTGCTGCTTGTTGTTTATCTCTGTTCTTCTTCTAAAGAGGCTCGACTACTAATCTTTGAAAAAAAGCTGCGTGTCAAAATAAAAACGCGCCCCGTCACAGCTGAAGGGAACTGCTTTTAATTGCCCATCATCAGCTCCAATACAGGTGTAACTCCTTAGGCAATAATGACATCACTCACTAACTCCATCCTGTAAACCAAACAGAAAGAAACACACAAACCACAAATATAACCCATACTGGGTTCATAACAAAAGAATAAAGAACCTTTACTTTTAAGAGTTTAAAATCTTAAGAATAGTTTTAAATTAAAACGTAGTACTCAGTAAAACACATAAACAATCAGATGACAAAACATGTGTGTGTCACAGTATGGGTTTGTGTTTCCCAAGTTCACCACTAGAGGTCCTCTTCTCCCACGGTGTCAGTCACATTAGAAACTGCATTTCCCACAATCCTTGTCTGCTCTCATCATTGTTCATTGCACCCAGCTGTCACCCATTATGATTGTTAGTCTGTGTGTATAAGTACCCTGCTTGTTTAGTGTTTATTATGGAGTCCTTGTCTTTTATCACACCACTTCTGAGGTCTGTTCTGTCTAGTCATTGTTACTTGTGTTTGGATTGCTTATATGGATTTTGACCCCTGCCTGGACTGGTTTGTGAGTACGGATTTCCCCATTAAAACTTACTGCATTATTGGATCTTTTGTGTTTCCTGAGTGTGGATCGTGACAGAAGGACTCCATCACTACAAGATCTAGCAGTATGGATTTGGGGTTTTCCTCAACCACGAGGTCAGAGAGGAGGCAGCAGAGGGGGAGTTCAAGAGTTGAAGAGGATCCCCCTCGTATGAACATTTTTCAGTGCCTGGCGTTATGGACCCGCCAGACTGAAGAGGCCATGGCAGTCAAGTCCCCTGAGCAGCCTTCCACCTGGGACAGAGAGCCTTTTAGGGGAACCCGTCTGGTCAAGTTTAGGGGAACTCGAGGGGGACGTCGGGGAGGTGATACTAGAGATGAGCACCGACCGCATTCTCCATTTCGGTCATTTTCTGACCATGGTCCGGTGATGTTCAGCCCCGAGCGTCCTTCACCGCTGGTTCCGGTGGTTCCTGTTCCAGTTCCGGTGGTCCCGAAACAGAGGAGGAGAGGGAAGACTTCCTCCGTGACTGTTCCGGTGGTCCCTGTTCCGGTGGTCCCTGTTCTGGTGGTCCCGAGTCCGGTGGTCCCGAGTCCGGTGGTCCGGAGACGGAGGAGGAGGAGAAAGGACTCCTCAACGACTTGTCTGGTGGCTCCTAACCAAGAGACCGTCCAGCCAGAGACCGTCCAGCCAGAGACCGTCCAGCCAGAGACCGTCCAGCCAGAGACCGTCCAGCCAGAGACCGTCCAGCCAGAGACCGTCCAGCCAGAGACCGTCCAGCCAGAGACCGTCCAGCCAGAGACCGTCCAGCCAGAGACCGTCCAGCCAGAGACCGTCCAGCCAGAGACCGTCCAGCCAGAGACCGTCCAGCCAGAGACCGTCCAGCCAGAGACCGTTCCAGCAGCCAGACGTCCAGCCAGAGACCGTCCAAGTCAGCCAACTCAGCCAGAGCTTCACGTCATCCACGTCCAGCCAGAGCCTGTTCAAGTCATCCACGTCCAGCCAGAGCCTGTTCAAGTCTCACGTAGTCAGTGCCTGTTCAGCGGCCAGTGCCTGTGTCTGTGCTGTGTCTGTGCCTGTGTCTGTGTCTGTGCCTGTGTCTGTGTCTGTGTCTGTGTCTGTTATTGTGACTGTTACAGTTCTTGTGACTGTTACAGTTCTTGTGGCTGTTCCTGCGCCGGGGTCTGCTGTTCCTGCGCCTGAGCCACCGCCCTGGCCGCCCGAGGGTCTTCACCGCCCTGGCCGCCCGAGGGGTCTTCACCGCCCTGGCCGCCCGAGGGGTCTTCACCGCCCTGGCCGCCCGAGGGGTCTTCACCGCCCTGGCCGCCCGAGGGGTCTTCACCGCCCTGGCCGCCCGATGGACTGACGTCTCCGCCCTGGCCGCCCGATGGACTGACGTCTCCGCCCTGGCCGCCCGATGGACTGACGTCTCCGCCCTGGCCGCCCGATGGACTGACGTCTCCGCCCTGGCCGCCCGATGGACTGACGTCTCCGCCCTGGCCGCCCGATGGACTGACGTCTCCGCCCTGGCCGCCCGATGGGTCGTCTGCTTCGCCCTGGTCGCCGGCCAAACCGTCACCCCCTGGTCCTCCACTGTTCCACCTCCCTCCTGGACTCTGTTTTTGTCTTGTGTAGTTGTCTTGGAGCGTCTGGTAGCCGCTCCGTAGAGGGGGGGTTATGTCACAGTATGGGTTTGTGTTTCCCAAGTTCACCACTAGAGGTCCTCTTCTCCCACGGTGTCAGTCACATTAGAAACTGCATTTCCCACAATCCTTGTCTGCTCTCATCATTGTTCATTGCACCCAGCTGTCACCCATTATGATTGTTAGTCTGTGTGTATAAGTACCCTGCTTGTTTAGTGTTTATTATGGAGTCCTTGTCTTTTATCACACCACTTCTGAGGTCTGTTCTGTCTAGTCATTGTTACTTGTGTTTGGATTGCTTATATGGATTTTGACCCCTGCCTGGACTGGTTTGTGAGTACAGATTTCCCCATTAAAACTTACTGCATTATTGGATCTTTTGTGTTTCCTGAGTGTGGATCGTGACAGTGTGAAATTAATCAAGCAACAAAAATATGCTTATTTAAGATTATTTTAATTATATATATATATATGAAATACAACTTTACTGTTTTGTGTAATTATTATTTCAAATCCACCATAAATCTGTAAATTACAATATTTACACATTTGTAACCCGTTTAATTTGAAACAATATTAAAATAAATGTTTAAAAAGATATTTAGTTCTCTTCATACTTTTGCGGCATTTCCTTAAAGCCATTTTCCTCTAAACATTTAGTGCAAATAATTTTCTCCTTTCACTCATTAATAAAAGTGAGCGTTTTTTTTGTCTCAACGCTATGATGATATTGCACCAAAATCAGTGCAAAGCATGATCATCAGTTTGTTGAGCCTGAAAACAGAGAATCATCATAAATGCACATGAAGACGGAAAACAAATAGAGTAAACACAGGGGAAAAAGCACAGTATTAAAGTTAAATCACACCTTTAAATAATCTCTCATAAAGCATCAGGTGCTCTTATTGTGTATAAGTCTGAGTGAGGGATGTAATTAGAAAGTTGCATTTAATTAGAAACACATTTGAGTGGAGATGAACGTCAGTTCTTGTGATCAAGTCGGATTTGATTCGATTGTGAAACTGTATTTGCATTCACACACTTTATATTTGCAGCATGTTTTAAATGAGAGGATAATTAGGCAGCATAAAATATGTGACTGACTGTTGTCTTGTTGGTCACTTCTAAACAGATCTAACGCCTATTGTTGCAAGTTTTTATATAATATCAGATTGAACCTCATCTATAACCTCACACACATGCTTCTGGAAACTCCTCTGAAACACACACGTCAGTCCGAGAATGTGCTGGAAACCAGTAGCGCCTTCCTCTGGCGGGAAACAGCTAGAAAGCCTCGGGTAAAGGTCCGATTCATTTCAGCGAACCGGTTCTTTCGGACAGTCCGTTTCAATGAATCGGTTCAAAAGAACGATTCGTTCATGAACCGAACATCACTATTCCACACTTTAATCAGCACAACTAGTTACATGTACATTGTGTGTGTATATTATATATATATATTCACCTTGTGTAGGCTGGATACTTTTGACCTGATCGAATCAAAAACTGATTGATTGTTTTTGGGGGGTGAATAAGATTGAGTGAACTTTTTTCTGGTGTATATTATA
>CM070829.1:40569478-40666978 GCA_036326025.1 Chrosomus eos | reverse complement strand
TCATAATTTCTTTTTTTGTTAGTCTCTAACCTACATTAGAGGTGTTATGTTTTCACATGACTCGTAGTGTTGACATTTGCAAAATTATATGCAAACCAATTCAACACAAATGAATTGGTTTCTTGAAAACCAAAGACTTGGTTTTGGTTTTCCAAAACTCTTGACTTCATTGTGTCTTTTGGCACCTCAGTAATATGTTGCACTGTTTCACTGAATCAGCCAATGAGCTTTGGAGATTCTGCTAGGAAGAAGTCACTGATGGACACATGTGTTATCCGGAACGTTCCTCCTTTGATTGACAGACACTTCTTGTGACTCCCTGCCCCAAAAAAGGACAAAAGGGGTCTAGGATAGCGAACATCCACCCCCACCCCCCCCCCCCCCCCCCCCCACACACACACACACACACACACACACACACACACACACACACACACACCACACACATCGGCCTGGTGGTCTTACTTTAGCACTCCTATCTGTAGTGGGCATTCCTTCTGGAAGTTTCTCAATGGGGGTTTCGAGAAACTTGGCTCGCGTGTATATAAAGCTGATGAAGGCCTTTGCTCGACACATAAAGCAAAGCCAGCGACGAGAAGAAGTCAGCGACACCAAACCGCAAACCAAACCCAAGTGGAGTAAGATCTCCATACGCCTGAGACCTTGTTTTACCCAAGACAATAATCAAGGTAAGAGGAATTACATATAAACTGAGTTTGGGATTTGCATTGGACCATTAGAACTGTGTTAATATCTGATTATTTTACATCTTTACATTTTAAAGTCCATTTTATGAGCATACACTCTAAAAAAATGTTTGGGTTGTTTTAACCCAACTTTGAGTTGAACATGGACAACCCAAACATTGGGTTAAAAATGTATGGTTACACTTAATTTTAATGTGTCATTGTTAAAGTGTCATATTAAGCCACTTACTATAGGATTAGGATTAGGTTGAGGGTTATTTGCATGTAATTATGCATAATTTACTGTTATTACTATGGTTAGTATATGTAACAAGGACACTGTAAAATAAAGTGTTACCAAATGTAATTCAAAAATTTAACCCAACGGCTGGGTTTGTCCATATTTGACCCAAAGTTGGGTTGAAACAACCCAGCATTTTTTGTAGAGCGTAGACTTTTCCATAAAAAAAGACATTTCCAATTAAATAGTTGTAAATCCTGAATGCTTTTAGAGCACATCAACGTTTGGCCACTTTTAAAAGCAGACGCTTGGTAGATAATTGTAGAAGTGAAAACATTTCATGTTCAAGGATTAAAGCTCAAAAATGCAACCCAGTTCAATGGGTCGTATATGAAGTGAAGAGCACATGTCTGCAAGCATGCCGACTCCAGGGAGTGACTTTTCGACCCGAGTAACCCAAAACAACATCCTAAAAATGAGAACAGGTCAAATGACATTAGTAAAACCCAATAAAATGAGCAGAAAAGATTAATATGGGTTGATTAAGGCATTTGCCCGAGGACACGTGACACTCGTCCCCCACGACAGGTGCTGAACATGTGCTTCACAGTGGGGGTTATCAGCTGTCCGTATCACACGCTCAGAGCACAGGAAAAGTTCACATAAAAATTCTTACTTATGAATAATCTATATATGGACAAACCCAAATGTTGGGTTAAAAATTTAATTTAAAATTTTAACCCAACTTCAGCTTTCACTTTCAACGGTAAATTATAAAATTACGTTTTTAACCCAACATTTGGGTTTGTCCATATTTGACCCAAATTTTGGTTGAAACAACCCAGCGTTTTTTAGAGTGTAGATAAAGTTAGATAGAAGTTCAGATATAATTATTAATAGAAGCAGTGTTGCCAACTTAGCAATTTTTTTTCTTTCATTTTTTTTCCCGCGCTTAGCGACTTTTTGGGCTGCTGGTTAACATAGTCAGTCACTGCATTCAACAATAAACTATATTAAAATACAGTATGTGAGGATGATATAATGTTGCAATTGCGAGTTATAAAGTCCGAATTGCAAGATGTAAACTTGCAATTATGCCGTCTTTTCTCGCAATTCTGACTTTATATCATGCAATTCGGACTTTATAACTTGCAAATGCGAGAAAAAGGTCCAAATTGTGAGATAAAAAGTCGCAATTATCATTTAAATTGTTTTTTTTTCCGTGGCAGAAACAAGCTTCCATCACTTTCCATTGAAAATATCTGGCGAACACTGACAAGAACACGTGTCATTTCAAAAAACATATTTCAAATAGAATAATTACAGGAAAACATAATATTCAAACTCTATTCCATTTGAATGAAAAACATGTGTTTTGGTTATTTTCCAATAATTTCAGAGTCCTTATATCTGTATTTTCGGCAGATGCCTGAGAAAGCCGCTCAGCCCGTGATGGAGGACGATGTGGAGACCTTCGCTTTTCAGGCTGAGATCGCTCAGCTCATGTCCCTGATCATCAACACCTTCTACTCCAACAAGGAGATCTTCCTCAGAGAGCTCATCTCCAACTCTTCAGATGTGCGTAAACCACAGATTAAACCCCTTCCTCCCCTCAGGGGTCAAAATGATCCGAAGCCCTAAAATTATACTTCTATCCAGAACACTTATTTTATCTCATTTTGATCATATTTTTTAATGCTATTGCTATTTTTTTTATTTACCTTTAAATTACGATTTAATCAATAAATAGGAATTCAAGCACATTCCTCACATTCTTTTAACTTAAAATCAAAATAACTCACAATTTCATGCATAACTCAGCTGTAAATATCTTACATTGAGTGTCTTTGCTGACCTCTTGTGGAAAATAAATAATAATATAAGATGATATTTCTAGATGGGCTTAAATCTCTATGGAGTAAATGAGCTGTTCCTCTGGGTCCTAAAGTCAGTTACTTCAGTGTGCATTCAGATACACATCAACACATTATTAAATAATTGTTTTGGTAAAAATGTGAGCATTTTTAGGTTTTTATATGTGTACTGAAGCATTGCTCACATTCCATTCATTCCTAAGGGGCTCAAAATGACCCGAGAGGGAAGGATTTGTTACTTTTTAAAATTTCAACCACAAAACTCCTCTAATCCATAAATAATTTGTGTATTTGTGGTTGAAATGCGACGAAAGTCTCTGATGAACCAGCCTGATCTCATGAGAATGCGTCTCTATAGCACGCATTGTGTTAATCGTGCAATTTATACGCGAAAATGAGCTTTTACGTGCATATGATACGCAGTTTTCACGTGCATTTGATACACACTTTATTGTGTGTAATACACACACCACTAATCCTAAATAAACGTGTAATACACATGCACCCACACACCTACTAAAACAACCCTAAACCTACCCATGCGTATCCCACGCACGTAAAAACTCATTTTCGTGTTTAAATTGCACGATAAACACAATGCGTGCTACAGAGACGCATTTAGTGTGACCAGGTTTGGATGAACACTTCATTTTTTTTTTTTTTTTTACAAAATGATTTTCAGGTCAAAATGACCCAAATCCAGCATTTGTTCGATATTTCACACACAATCCACCATAACCAAAGGCTAAATCCAGTTGTGTCAGTGGCCCGTTTTTTTATGTGTCTTTAAAACAGGCACTGGACAAGATCAGATACGAGAGCCTGACAGACCCAGGCAAACTTGATTCATGCAAGGACCTGAAGATTGAAATCACCCCCGATCAGAAAGAGCGCACACTCACCATCGTTGACACCGGCATCGGAATGACCAAAGCGGACCTCATTAATAACCTGGGCACCATCGCCAAATCCGGCACAAAGGCCTTCATGGAGGCCCTTCAGGCCGGAGCCGATATTTCAATGATCGGTCAGTTCGGTGTGGGTTTCTACTCCGCCTACCTGGTGGCCGAGAAGGTCACGGTCATCACCAAACACAACGATGATGAGCAGTACATCTGGGAGTCTGCAGCTGGAGGATCCTTCACAGTCAAGCCAGACATTGGTATGAGCTCTTCAAAGTTTTGATCCAAATCAAATAGATCTCAAAAACGTACTAAATAACTAATCATGCTTTGCAATTATAGGTCAACCCATTGGACGTGGTACCAAAGTCATCCTCCACCTTAAAGAGGATCAGTCTGAATACGTTGAGGAGAAGCGCGTCAAGGAAGTTGTGAAGAAGCACTCTCAGTTCATTGGTTACCCCATCACGCTTTTTGTAAGTGCAAACATCCCAATGCTTCCAAGTGCCCAGATTTTAAAACAGAAAAATATGCCGTATTTCACTATTGCGAGTTATAAAGTCCAAATTGCATGATATAAAAAAATTCTCACAATTCTGACTTTTTTCTCACAATTGTGAGTTATAAAGTCCAAATTGCATGGTTTAAAGTCACAATTGCATGTTATAAAGTCTGAATTTTTTGTTTTCGCTTTTTGTAAGTGCCTCTACTTTGGTACCTGGACTGCAAACCTTCCAATGCTTCCAGTCCCCAGATTTTAAACCAGAAAAATATTTCATGATATAAAGTCGCAATTGAGTGTTATAAAGTCTGAGTTGCCAGATATAAACTTGCAATCCGGACTTTTTTCTCACAATTGCGAGTTATAAAGTCCAAAATGCATGACATAAAGTCGCAATTGCGTGTTATAAAGTCTGAATTGTGAGATGTAAAGTTGCAATTCTGACTTTTTTCTCGCAATTCTGACTTTTTTTCTCGCAATTGCGTGTAATAAAGTCTGAAAAAAAGTTTTGCGCTTTTTGCAAGTACCTCTACTTTGGTACATGTACTGCAAACCTTCCAATGCTTCTAGGGCACACATTATAAAACATAAAAATATCTTGCAGATTGAGAAACAGAGAGAGAAGGAGGTTGACCTTGAAGAGGGAGAAAAGGTGGAGGAGGAGGTGGCAGCTGGCGATGACAAAGACAAACCCAAGATTGAGGACTTGGGGGCTGATGAGGATGAAGACACCAAAGATGGCCAGAACAAGAGGAAGAAGAAGGTCAAGGAAAAGTACATTGATGCTCAGGAACTCAACAAGACCAAACCCCTGTGGACCCGCAACCCAGATGACATCACCAATGAAGAGTACGGCGAGTTCTACAAGAGTTTAAGCAACGACTGGGAGGATCACCTGGCCGTCAAGGTTGGTAGTAATATTGAGTCAGAAATATAACATGAAAATGATCGGACTTTTATTGAGAAGACCACCGATCTTCTTGTTGATACAGCACTTCTCGGTTGAGGGCCAGTTGGAGTTTCGCGCTCTGCTGTTTATTCCCAGAAGAGCCTCCTTCGACCTTTTCGAGAACAAGAAAAAGAGAAACAACATTAAGTTATATGTGCGCAGGGTCTTTATCATGGACAACTGCGATGAGCTCATTCCAGAATACCTCAGTAAGTATCTCAAGAGTTCATTATAAATGATTCCTAGACATTGGATACTGAAATGACCCAAGTGTAAACGAGTTCAACTTTCCTCCTAGACTTCATTAAGGGTGTGGTGGACTCTGAGGATCTGCCGCTGAACATCTCCAGAGAGATGCTTCAACAGAGCAAGATCCTGAAAGTCATCCGCAAGAACCTGGTCAAGAAGTGTCTGGATCTCTTCACCGAACTCGCCGACGACAAAGACAACTACAAGAAGCTTTACGAGCAGTTCTCCAAGAACATCAAGGTATGTGTGCGGCTAATGAAACTCATAGATGGGGTATGAATGTATCTAAGATATATCCTAAAATGTATGTTTCTATTCTAGCTTGGCATCCACGAGGACTCTCAGAACCGCAAAAAACTCTCGGAGCTGCTTCGCTACTACACATCCGCTTCTGGAGACGAGATGCTCTCCCTCAAGGACTACGTGTCTCGCATGAAGGACACGCAGAAGCACATCTACTACATCACCGGTGAGTGGCTGGTTAATGAACTCTTCGCGTTTCAGTCAAAAATGACCGATTTCTTTTTTGTCAATGAAATGAATTATTTTTTAGTTTGATAATGTTTTTTATTGTATATTTTTTGGGGGATTTTTTATACTAAAATATATTTACGTTGTATTTATAATCCATTTATTCACTTGTTTAAGCATAGACCTGAAAAATTAATGTCCAGCTTAAACTGCCGTAAATCTTGAAAGTTTGATCTCTTTTCAAAGATGACACTTGGCAGATTATTGATGAAGTGAAAAAAGTTTTAAAAAGTGAACTTAAAAAAAGTAACAGAATTTTATGTGTATTGTTATAAAAAATGCACAAAAATACTATTTTCAATTTTTATATGAAATATATATTTTCTAAAAAAAAAAAATACACTACCATTCAAAAGATTTTTTTTTTTTAAGGAATTAATAGTTTTCTTCAGAAAGGACGCATTAAATTGATCAAAAGTGACTGTAGACATTTATAATAATGCAAAATATTTCTTTTTTAATTAAATGCTTTTCTCTTGAACTTTCAAAGAATCCTGAAAATCACGGTTGGCACAAAAATATGAAGCAGCAAAACTGTTTTACATTGATAATAATCATAAATGTTTCTTGAGCATCAAATCATCAAAATTATAGTGATTTCTGAAGGATCATGTGACACTGAAGACTGGAGTAATGATGCTGAAAATTCAACTTTGATCACAGGAATAAATTACACTTACTATATATTCACATAGAAAACAGCTGTTATAATATTTCACAATATTATGGGTTTGTTTTGTATTTTTAATCAAATAAATGCAGCCTTGGTGAGCAGAAGAGACTTCTCTTAAAAACATTACAAATCTTACCGACCCCAAACTTTTGAACAGCAGTGTATATATATATAATATATATATAATATATATATATAATATATAATAATTATAATATATACACGTTTCAAAACGTAAGATTTTTCGGTCAAAAATGACAGAAGAGCACCAGATTAAACATTACTTTAACCCAAAGATGCCATTTTCTTACAATTGTGAAATCTCTCTACAGGCGAGACCAAAGATCAGGTGGCGAACTCGGCCTTCGTGGAGCGTCTGCGTAAAGCCGGGCTGGAGGTGATCTACATGATCGAGCCCATCGATGAATACTGCGTTCAGCAGCTGAAGGAGTACGATGGGAAAAACCTGGTGTCGGTGACCAAAGAGGGTCTGGAGCTTCCCGAGGACGAGGAGGAGAAGAAGAAGCAGGAGGAGTTGAAGACCAAATATGAGAACTTGTGCAAGATCATGAAGGACATCCTTGACAAAAAGATTGAGAAGGTATAAATACTATAATGAAAAAAAAAATTACAGTAATTTTACAGTAATAAAAACAGCAGCGGTGGTTGCCAGAAATTTACCGTAAAAAAATACGGTAGCACCATTTTAGGTTTTACAGACTCAACTTGAATTTACAGTAAAAAAATGCATTTCATTATCTGATATAATGTTATATAATGTATATAGCTACACAGTGTCATTCAGACAAACACTAAACACCATCATGGTAACACACATGAAATTTAAAAATGCAAAAAACATTAATTTAACAACATTAAATGTAACATAAAACCCCAATGCACATAACGGATTAGAAGAAAACTATAGTGAAAAAAACATAGTTACTGTACGAAAATTTCAAAAAAAACATCAAATGGGGAATCATGGGAATGTCAATTTACGTTTTTTCACTGTAAATTATACAATGACTTGTTCTTTTTCACGTCCAATAACTGTACGGTATTTTACTGTAAAGTCACATTAAACGTACGGTTAGACCTATTACAGTTATTCATCATATATAGTACGGAAACTTTCTGTTAACCAATTAACCAGTTTTCACTGTATAGCATTTATACAGTCTTTTTACTGTTAAAATCACAACAACCATTTTTTACAGTAAGATTTTGAAGTGCATAGTCTTCAGAACCCTGAAATGATAATGAATATTTGTGCAGGTCACGGTCTCGAACCGTCTGGTGTCTTCGCCTTGCTGCATCGTCACAAGCACATACGGCTGGACGGCCAACATGGAGAGGATCATGAAGTCTCAGGCGCTGAGAGACAACTCCACCATGGGCTACATGACTGCTAAAAAGCACCTGGAGATCAACCCTCTCCATCCCATCGTCGAGACCCTGCGAGAGAAAGCAGAAGCCGACAAGAACGACAAGGCCGTGAAAGACTTGGTGATCCTGCTGTTCGAGACGGCGCTGCTCTCCTCGGGCTTCACCCTGGAAGACCCGCAAACACACGCCAACCGCATCTACAGGATGATCAAACTTGGTCTTGGTAAGTTTGATGTCTAGCCTACAGTTTATTACACTCTAAAATGCTGGGTTGTTTCAACCCAAAATTGGGTCAAATATGGACAAACCCAACAGTTGGGTTAATTTAAAAATGCACAATAGTCCATTGCACCAAACTTTTTTTTTTTTTTTTAGATTATTAGGAAAAAAATGTTCTTTTAAGAACCGTTCACTGAAAAGTTACCCAAAAATGGTTCTTCAATAGCATCACTTTGAAAATCCCATTTTGGAACCTTTATTTTTAAAATCGGCATGAAACAGAATTTGCGATTGCTTTTTTAAAATGGTGGTGCTTAATTTTGTCCATTGGGAATTGATTAGATAATTTTTCATACATTTCTGAGGATTATCCCGACCTCACGCCAGTAAACACATCATATAACAAGAGATTATCTTTGATTAACAATTACGAAGGCGCATTATTTTATTTTTTTAAATAATGATGTGCATGGTTAAATCCTCACTGCAATATTCCATTAAAAAACTTGAATTGTAATTTTTGATTTCATGGTGACTTTAAGATTGTAGTCAAATGAAATTTCAGAGGAAAAAGTGACTTAATTAAATGTAATCTGTATTGTGCAGGCATCGATGATGATGACTCCACTGTAGAGGACATTACTCATCCCGCCGAGGAAGATATGCCGGTTCTGGAGGGCGATGAAGACAGTTCTAGAATGGAGGAAGTCGACTAAAGAGTTTTAGTGTAAATAGCACTAAATTGTTCATGTATTTTTAACGGAATGTTGTTGTTGTTGTTGTGTATCTACATGTAGTGACCAGAAAATTGTATGTTCTGAGCTTTTCTAATTTAAGCTGTTTTTGTAAACATGAGTTGAACATTTTTAATAAATGATTAATAATACATACGATCTCTGAAGTCTGTCCTTCAAAACTTCTGATTTCATTTTCCATAAGCAGCGATCTAGAAAGTTCATCTCCCTCACTGTTGGCCACGCCCCTATAACCGTTGTAATGGTGACGTGTGGATGATTGACAGCCAAGCCCCTCCCCCCGCGCCCATTGAAAGCATTGAGAAGCTTCGAGAGATTTGTGGAACGTACGCGTTCTCGAACTCTCTGAACTGGACGTATAAATAAGCGTAACGCACGCGCAAGTTTATGCGTCTCTCAGAGTGACAGTTGAGGAGAAAAATCTCTCAGCTTTCGTCAGGAGAACCGCTTTTTTAACAAATCAATAAAGGTAAGAATATATAATCGGAATAACGTCCTAATTCAATTCTATTCCACTTGTTTTGTTATTACACGCAAATGTTGTGAGGATATTCGACGTTTAATCCCGTTTCATTTATTCTGCTAACAGTTGTGATGCTACTTAACATTTAACGTAACGTTACACGGAGATATTTTTAAACTTCTATTTGAGCTAATATGAAGTTCATTTAAGTTTTTCTTACACCTGTAAATCGCTGTTACTATGTTTAAAAGGGCTTAATTGTGAAATGATGAGGTGAATCAGAAGTCCATCTGGAGTTTTACCTCAGAGGATTTTCATCCGATTAAACGAGACCATTAAAAGATTCACTGTCAATAAATATGCTTATGAAAGCATCTGAGGACATCATTATTGCATGTGCATGTTTATAAGAGTGCGTTTTAAATATGTAAGATTTATACATGCATATCGAGGATGTCAATATTAAAGCATAACGTATTGGTATTTCTCCCGACTGAAATTAATTGGATTATCGTCTCATTCACATATTAAACGTTTGTACAGAGATAATAACTGAAGTGATGTTCTCCATGTTAATGCATAGATATAGAGAGTTCGGTAGGTTCTAGAAGCTTGTAATGATCCGCTTGGACGACAGGTGGCGCTCAGTTCCCTTCAGATTAGTGTGGGAGTTAGGATAAATCCCTGCCTAATGAGTTTAATGGGTTAATAATAGAATTAATGTTTTATGTGCATAACACTTTTGCATTTTGAATTAAACCTCGCTATGAGTTCTCAAAGGGTTCAGGTTAGGATAAACTGGAGTGTTTTATAGTATCCACATTTCACCAGCTTCATTTGAATTAAATATTAATGCTTTTTAAATACTAAAATTATAATTAAATAATGACAAGCAACATCTCGTTATGTAATGTGCTTCTTTATTTCTTTTTTCTTTTTTTTTTTTTACTAGGCCTACGTGTTATATGTCTTTACTGAGGCAATATCTATAGGCAATATGCAATTAAAATTATTAATTTATTACATTGTTTAAATGAATACATTTTTGGATTATTGTGATTTGTATGTACATTTCTGAAATACATAACTAAGACAGTTTCCTCTGATAACAGATCACTCTAAATTGTAATATGGACTCATGCATTTTCTGTAAAGCTGCTTTTAAATGATGTGTATTGTGAAAACCACTATACAGATACATGTGAATTGAATTAAAAAGTCGCTGATAGAAATGTACAATTAAATTAAAGTCCCCTTGTAGTCAATAATTGTATCCCGTAAAACTAATCTTTAATCACCAAAATTGCATTTAAATGTTTTTCCTTGATAAAAATATTCTTCATGTCTTAAAATATCTTGAATGTAACTCGACACCCTTGCCTCATTTAGTATGCGCGGTTCTATGAATATGCAAATGAGCCCCGCCTCCACTCACTCAGAGATCCACTGGTTGACGATCACACGTTGATCTGATTGGTCAAGGTAGTTTGTGACGTCAGAAACACCAGCGATTTCAGTGTTTTTGAGACTCTTTGGTTCACTGCAGTTTTATGCAGAAAATACTCAGAAATGGTGTCGACTTATGAATTTACACATGATTTGTGTTATTAAAGCATATTATAAACACCACATAGACACATAAACAACATTAAAAACCTCGATTTTCACCACGGGGGGACTTTTAATATTCCTTTTACGGCTGTGCAACGATTAATCGCATCTTAAATAAAAGTTTGTGTTTACATAATGTGTGTGAATACTGTGTATAATTGTATATATAAATACACATATACATGTACATATTTAAGAAATAAATATACATGTTTATACTGTATATTTCTACAAAATTTATATTATATATAAATAATTTATTTATTATTAACACATTTTTCTTAAACATATACATGCATGTGTGTGTATTTATACAAAATAATTATACACAGTACACACACATAGGCTATATTATGTAAACAAACTTTTATTTAGGATGTGATTAATCGCGATCGCCCTTCCTTCTAATGTCATTTAATTTGATGCTTTTCACGCATAATAACTCAAATCTGACATGTCTGAGATGGTGCCAATGATCCTCGTCAAATAGTGTGTATATTTAAAGGTGCTCTAAGGTGACGTCACTTCTTGTTGACCTTTAAATTGTCTGGAATGGAGGCTAGCTAGCCCCTCCCTCCTCCTCATCCGTGCACTAACCCCGCCCCCAAACCCTTCTTGTCTGTGATTGGCTGGAACAGTTTGTTATGATTCGTGGTGCGCGTTAGCCCAGTTTGTTGTTGTTTTCGTGTGTGGAGTCTGTGGTGTCTGAAGAGATCGGGTCTTTATACAGTGTGTTCAGAGGACCGGCAGCTAGCGGATAGTGACGAGATGTTTGCTGTATGTGACAACAATACCTTTAATATTGTGTTTGTCCCACACACTCACAGATGCCAGAGTCGCGCGACCAGCCGATGGAGGACGAGGAGGCCGAGACCTTCGCTTTCCAGGCTGAGATCGCTCAGCTCATGTCTCTGATCATCAACACCTTCTACTCCAACAAGGAGATCTTCCTCAGAGAGCTCATCTCCAACTCTTCAGATGTGCGTATCGAGAGCAGTGCATGCTTTAGAACACCGCAAAAAAGTCTAATCTCTCTTTTTATTATCACTATTACTGAGTAATAAAATAAAAAAGGTGACGCTTTACTGTTACACTTTATTTTAAGGTGTCATTGTTACAGTGTAATTATATATTTAAGTACTGCGTAATATTAAACAACTACATGTACTTACAATAGAATTAGGATTTGGTTGAGGGTTAGTTGCATGTAATTATGCATAATTTACTGTTATTACTATGGTAAGTACATGTAACATATTATGTAACAAGGACACTGTAAAATAAAGTGTTACCCACTTTACAATAAGGTTAGTTAACATGAATTGAGAATGAACAATACTTCTTCAACATTTATTAATCTTTGTTAATATTAATTTCAGTATATACTTTATTAAAATCAAAGGTTGTATTTGTAAACATTAGTTAATGCACTGTGAAGGCATCATACATAATTGTTTTTTGTAATTTATACATTTTTTTGCGGATAATTTATCTAGCTACTATGCCATAATAAAAAAAGAAACTAAGTAAATAGGGTAAATTTTGTCACTTTAAAAAAATGCATCCATAAATACATGCAAATAA
This sequence comes from Chrosomus eos, assembly GCA_036326025.1. Lineage (NCBI taxonomy): Eukaryota > Metazoa > Chordata > Actinopteri > Cypriniformes > Leuciscidae > Chrosomus > Chrosomus eos. The sequence continues at coordinate 40,654,350 of CM070829.1, read as the reverse complement.
TAAAACAAAATGACAAATGACATTACAAGCAATTTAACAACGTTTTTCAGTGTCTTATTAAAACAGTGTAACGCATAGGGAACTAAATATTTCTTCTGTTTTCCATCAGGCTTTGGACAAAATCCGCTATGAAAGTCTCACAGACCCGAGCAAGCTGGACTCAGGAAAAGACCTCAAAATCGAAATCATTCCCAACAAACAAGAGCGCACACTCACGATCATTGACACCGGCATCGGCATGACCAAAGCGGACCTCATTAATAACCTGGGCACCATCGCCAAATCCGGCACAAAGGCCTTCATGGAGGCCCTTCAGGCCGGAGCCGATATTTCAATGATCGGTCAGTTCGGTGTGGGTTTCTACTCCGCCTACCTGGTGGCCGAGAAGGTCACGGTCATCACCAAACACTTAGACGACGAGCAGTACGCGTGGGAATCGTCCGCCGGCGGATCCTTCACCGTTAAAGTGGACACCTGTAAGTGGAACGCAAACACTCGCTTAAATACGAATGTCTTTGAATTGTTTTAACCCTCTGGTGTTTTTCGAATTAAATTAATGTACTATATTTTAGTTTGATAATGTTTTTTATTTAAGATTTTGTATTGATTTTATGGTACTAAATTATATTTACGCTTTATTTATAATGCATTTATTCACTTTTTAAACGTAGACCTGAAAATCTAATTTCGTATGAAAATTTCATATTAAATAAACTGTCGTACATTTTTTATTCTTTAGAGCAACAGACTGAAGTTTGATCTCTTTTCAAAGACGACACTTGTGAAAAAAGTGAACTTAAAAAAAGTTACAGAATTTTACGATTATTGTTATGAAAAATGTGCAAAAATACTATTTCAATTTTTTATATGAAATGTATATTTTCAAAAAGATGTTTTACTCTAAAAATGTTAGAAAACCAAAGCCATAAATCTAAACAAATTTAAGGTTGATATATCAAAAAATGAGCGTTCAGTGAGAGTGTGTTCGGCTGCAGTACCAAACGCTTCCACTAGAGGAAACTCTCATTTATTTACAATGCGCTCATTTTTTATCTCGAGGAGCACAAGTGTGACTATTTTTTTCAGGACCATTAAACCTGTTTGAATCATGTCCATGATTTTTTTTTTTGTAAGTCCAAGTTTTGTACAATTCGAATGAAAATTTAAAAAATGCAAAGAGCACCAGAGGGTTAAAGACGATCATCTTTGAATTATTGCACTGGAACTGTAATGTGAAATGCATGTGTTTTACAGCCGAGCCAATGGGCCGCGGCACAAAAGTGATCCTGCACCTGAAGGAGGATCAGATGGAGTACATCGAGGAGCGGCGAGTCAAAGAGATCGTGAAGAAGCACTCGCAGTTCATTGGCTACCCCATCACGCTCTTCGTGAGTCACTTTTGGGTCGTTCTGCACAACAGGAAATTAGATTTTAAGTTAACGCTTCAATAATTTAACCACACATTCACATGTTCACGGTTTTCTGGTGACATGCAGGTCAGCAAATAAAATTTTGTTGGTATTTTGTTTATTTAATTTTTTTTCTGATATGTATCATTTAGATACTATTCCATAATTTAAAAAAAATACCATATTTAATTATTTTTTTGTATTTTGTTTATTTAAAAATTTTGCTAACATACTGTATAATTTAACTGCTATTCCATAATTTTAAAAATACATCATACATATATATTTTTTTGCTAATGTATTATTTAACTACTATTCCATAATTTAAAAAAGACCATATTTGCATTTTGTTTATTTAAAATTGTTGCTACCAGTGTATAATAACTTTTCCATAATTTTAAAAATGCATACATAATTGATGATTTTTTGTGTTTTTTGTTTATTTTAAATTTTTTTTGATATAATGTTTAAGCTAATTTTCTATTTTTTTATTTATAAAAAAAGGCATATTACATAATGTTTTTTTGTATTTTATTACATTTTTTAGCCAATAATGTATAATTTAGCTACTATTCCATTATTTTAAAAAAATGAACATATTTAATAGATCTTTTTGTATTTTGTTTATTTTACATTTTTGCTGATATAATGTATCATTTATTCGATCGTTTTTAATCGTCTCATACTTACGTTTTGAAAAGCGCATATAAACATCACACTCGACTAGTTACATTTATGGATCTATAATTACATTCCAATGTTTTTTTATTTAGCAGTTTATTAATGCTTACAGTACACTTTTCTTCTAATAGAATATTTGAAGATCTTGCTTAAAAAATTAACTTGTATAAATAAGGAAAATGACAATCCCTCTCATGCATGTACAGAATAGTCATTTAAGCTTTTTTTTTCATGCAAATCTTTTGTTTTCAGGTCGAGAAGGAGCGTGACAAGGAAGTGAGCGATGATGAAGAGGCGGAGGAAGAGGAGAAGAAAGAGAAAGATAAAGAGGAAGAGGGCGAGAAAGACGAGGACAAGCCCGAGATCGAAGACGTGGGCTCAGACGACGAGGACCACGAGGACAAGTGCTCCGACAAGAAGAAGAAGAAGAAGAAGATCAAGGAGAAGTACATCGACCAGGAGGAGCTCAACAAGACCAAACCCCTGTGGACACGCAACCCCGATGACATCACAAACGAGGAGTACGGCGAGTTCTACAAGAGCCTGACCAACGACTGGGAGGATCACCTGGCTGTCAAGGTGACTGTCTTCCTGAAGCACAGATAGACACTGATAGACCAGTCCCTCCAGAAAAACGTGATTCAATGCATAATCAGCCAAAGTTCTCATATTTATGCGGGGGCATTTTTTAAAATACGCCACACTTTCAAGTCAAGTCAAGTCAAATATATTTATATAGCGCTCTTCACAATACAGATTGTATCAAAGCTGCTTCACAGTATCAATCAAAACAACTTAACAATGTTTGTTTATTACTGGAAAAAAGACATCCAAGTTTGGTAGAGCTGATCAATGGTATGATTGGTTAATTAATTTGAATATCCCCAACTGAGCAAGCCAAAGGCAACAGTGGCAAGGAACCAAAAAACTCCATCAAGTGACCCAATGGTGTCCTAAAACTCCATCAAGTGACCCAATGGTGTCCTAAAACTCCATCAGATGACCCAATGGAGAAAAAAAAAACCTTGGGAGAACCCAGGCTCAGTCGGGGCCAGTTCTCCTCTGGCATTTAGAGGCTGAATTTACAGTAACTGTAAGATAAAAAAATGATATGAATGCCTGGCTAAATAGATGCGTCTTTAGTCTAGTTTTAAACTGGGAGAGCGAGTCTGAGCAACGAACAATATCAGGAAGGCTATTCCAGAGCTTCGGAGCTAGATGTGAAAATGCTCTCCCTCCTTTGGTGGATCTGGATATCCTAGGAATGACCAGAAGCCTCGAATTTAGTGATCTTAAAGAGCGCGATGGATTGTACTTTCGCCACATAAATTGCAGATTTCAGCGCAAAATATCTCAGCAGAAAGTTGAGAAATGTTGTGTTTGCTTCACACAAGAGCCGCCATTTTCCCTGTTGCCATGGGAACATTATGAAGTGACGCAATTATGCGACGTGAACGTCACCATGTTTACTTCCGGTATACTGCACGCGGGTTTGTGTATGCGCTGAGATGTTCCTCTACTCAAAAGACCAAGATTCCTTGCGAATAGAACATGCGCAGAGCACAGATCACTATGGGGATATCCCGATGCGTGTTTACATGACCAAAAATTCGGGTTAGAAAAGGGGTAACCCAGGGATCATATCCGGGTTTTTAAAATCCGGGATATCAGCATATTCGGGTTTTTGCCGGTGTTTACATGGCCGTTCACGACCGCGTTATTGCTAATATCCTGGTTTTGAACGGGTTATTGGCTGCATGTAAACGTAGTCAATGTTTTGTAAGTTTGATGTGTTTATTAAGATCTGAAATAAAACAAGATGAACTGAAATATTCCAGCACTTTCTGTGATGTAGTGTGCTTGCTTATCATAGGAAGTAATAAGAAATGACTCTTTACAGTAAGGTAGTAGCCTAGTGAGAACAGGGAACAGGGGAATCACTTTCTCTCTTTCATCAAACCGCAGTTTTTGCAAGCTCCCTCAATTTCATCGCATAAAATTGCATAAATATCCGCATATTCCATCGCATTTAAGAAAACGTGCCGCATAATCAAGGATTTTTGCCCGCAACAATCACAAAAAAACTCTGCATTATTCTGGAAGGACTGATAAACACACTGCAAAAAATGCTTTTCTTACTCAGTATTTTTGTCTTGTTTCCAGTCCAAATATCTAAAAATTCTTAAATCAAGATGCATTTTCTAAAGTAGTAAAATGCCATACGATATGATGTCTTGCGTTCTGGGGGGAAAAATCTAAATGAAGTGAGTGTTTTCTTAAAACAAGCTAAATTTTCTGCCATAGGGTAAGAAAAATAATTTTAATTCAAATGGAAAACAAGATTAAGGAAAAACTCACTTCATTTTGATCATTGAAAACAGAAAACAATAATATCTAATTGAATTTTACTCATCTAGTAAATGCATCTCGATTTAAGAATTTTTAGATATTTGAAATGGACACAAGACAAAAATACTAATTAAGAAAATCTTTTTTTTGCAGTGTAAGCTTCATTCCCATTCTGAAACAAACACACACTTTTAACCCTCTGGTGCTCTTTAAAAAAACAACTTATTTTTATTATTTTTTAATTTCTATATCGGAATGGTACGAAACTTTGGCAACGAAGGTTTTGGCATTAATTTCGTTATGTGAACACAGAAAAAAGTCATGGACATGATTCGAAAAGGTTAAATGGTCCTGACAAATATAATCACACACAAAAGAGTTTCCTCTAGTGGAAGCGTTTGGTACTGCAGCCGAACACACTCTCACTGAACGCTCATTTACTGACATATCAACCTCAAATTTTGAACACAACTTGTTTAGATTTGTGGCTTTGATTTTCTCACAGTTTTAGAGTAAAAAAACTTTTTGAAATAATAAAATAAATAAATAATTTAATAAATAATAAATAAAATAAAATATACAAAATCATTTCAAACCAACTTCAGACCATACACTTACCAACAATAAAATGGGAAAACGATCTTTCAATAGCTCCTGATGCCAACTTCTGGACCCAAATCTGTAAAAACATCTATCTCATGTCCAAAAATGCGAATCTTCAGTTAATACAATACAAAATACTTCACAGAACACATTACACGGGCAGCAGATTAGCTAAAATGGGTTTCACATCAGAAGTTTGCACACACTGCAATCAAAATTCTACAGATACATACATCCATGCAACCTGGCACTGCACTCCAATCAAACACTTTTGGGAAGAGGTCACACAGTCACTATCCACTATAGTCGGCTGCCACATCCCACTGTCGCCTTCTCTTTGCTTGCTGGGGGACCTGACAATAATCACTGATAAAACTATAAACTCTAAAATACTCCTCATAGCTCTAACCATCGCCAAGAAAACTATCCTCATGAACTGGAAAACTAGAAATAAATTACACATTAACATTTGGAAAAATCTTATTTCAGACTTCATTGCAATGGAATACGCATCTCCCCTTCATGATTACGCATCTGAAACTGACCTCTGCCGTCCAACACTTTCTGACCTCTTACAGCTATGAATCCTTTCTCTGTTTTCAACTCCGACTCCTCCCACCTTCTTAACCAACCCACGAATATTAATACATTTTAGCTGTTTGAACTTGTTTATGTCATCATTGTTGTTACTATCTTTAATGTTATTGTTAAGATTACTATTTTCACTTTTATTTTTTCATTGTTGTAATTGCTGTTGTTGCTGTCTTTTGCTTTCACCATTGCGGTCACCACTGCCATCATCATTATCATTTATTATTAATATTATTATTATCATTATTATTATAATCATCAATATTGCCATTGTCAATGCTGTATTTGAATTAAGTGTCATTTTCATCACTACTGCAATAATCCCCCCCTTATCTCTTCATGGGTTTTTAATGCACCACAACATAGAATAGAAAAAAAAAAAAAAAAAAAAAGTATGTATATGGAAAACCTCACAAACACCAGGGCAGGCAAGACAGGCGAGAAGTGGTTTCAACGGGACAGCATCTCTGTCCCAATTTGAGACACTCTCGCACTGTACTCCCTCTTTTAATGCACCTTAGACATTGCACATACACAAAAAAAAAAAAAAAAAAAAAAAAAAAAAATTTGGAAAAGATAGGGACCGATGAGATGTGGGGGAAGGTTATCTTATATTATCTTATCATCTTATTATATCATCTTTTATTTTATACAGCATTGACAATGGCAATTGTTACATAGGAGGAAGGATGGAAATAAAAATCGACCAACACAATATTGGCAATATGGTGGTAGTGGGGAGTGGGGTGGTGATGGTAATGACAATGGTGATAAATAATAAATGGTTACTTTGTTTACGCACACACACACATACACATACCCACACTCACACCCGCTCACATGCACACTTTGATCAAACACTTAAATCACTTTTATGTCACTTCTGGAATTATGGATTTACAAGATTGCTCACTAATGCACTATGTTGGTTTGTATGTATGTCTGACTGTTAAATAAAAAAAAAAAAAAAAAAAAAAAAAAAAAAACTTTTTGAAAATATATATTTTACATAACTTAAATTCTTTTTTTGCACATTTTTCATAACGTAAAATTCTTTAACATTTTTTTATATTCACTTTTTAAAACTTTTTTCACTTCAGCAATAATCTTCCACGTGTCGTCTTTGAAAAGAGACCAACCTAAGTCTGTCGCTCTAAAGCATTCAAGATTTACAACAGTTTAAGTACATTAATTTTATTGAAATAAAAACTAAAGTTTGGTAATTTAACCGACTGATTGTGTGTTTATCTTTGCTTTCAGCACTTTTCTGTGGAAGGCCAGCTGGAGTTTCGCGCGCTGCTCTTCATTCCTCGTCGAGCTCCGTTCGACCTCTTCGAGAACAAGAAGAAGAAGAATAACATCAAGCTGTACGTGCGCAGGGTCTTTATCATGGACAACTGCGACGAGCTCATCCCAGAGTACCTCAGTAAGAATCACATCAGTGTCTGATTCTGAATATACTCTTAAGAGGCAAACGCCACACAGATTTCCCAGTGTTTTTAGGTAACCTTAAGCCTCAGAGTTGTTTATTTTGCTGTGTTTTTAACCCTGACATAGGAAGCATCTGGAAGACATATTTTAAAAATCGAAACTTTTTTGATACATCAAGTTTTTATGGCTCATAAAGTGAGAAAAAACAGATTTATATGGACAAATAAGATGAAATCACTGATGTAAATCAGCGAGTTTTTACTTACAGTAGCAGATACTTACATAAAATGCATTTAAAATCAATATTTGCCAATAAGTCTTAGTAAGATGACATTTAAATGCTTAGTTTTATGATTAATATTAAAATGACGATTGAGAGATTAACCTTCAAAAGCCTGATGATCATATTTGATACTTTCTAATAAATGTCTGATAATTAAGTAAACCGAAGCTGCTTTTTAAATATTTCTAAAAAATATATAAAAGTTATTATGTTTACTTGATAAAAATCAGTGCAGATTTGACACTTAAAGCACAAGCTGACATTCAGAAAATTTCACTATGATAAAAAAAGGACTAATAGATTTTTCAATGTTTTGATTATGGATGCACCGATATAAAAATGTTCCGATAACGATCCCAAGCACACAATTATAATGTTTTCATTACAATTTTATGAAGCCTATATGACTTTGCTTACCGTATTTTCCTTTTCAAAGTCATTCCAATCATAGCAATTCAAAACCATCATGTTGATCTGAAGTGTCTCAGAAGGAAATAATACATAATTTATCGGCTTTAATACACAGTATATTGCAGAATAACACTGTACAGACTTATTATTTTTAGTAGGGATGCACCGATATGAAAAGTTTCGCCAATAACCGATAATTCTTTATATTTAAAAGCCGATAACCGATATATTGGCCGATAAATAAAAATTTTTAGAGCCTGATTACAAAACAAAAGTCTCACCATTAAAAGCCACGTCCTCAGCTGAAGGAAATTATCCGTTATTTATCGGCTTTGATATATCGACCAAATTTTCTCGATAAATGAACCGATATCGGCTGATACCGATATGGTGGCCGATATATCCCTAGTTTTGATCATTTACAGTCCTTCGAATAAGGTGCATATCAAATATGAGACAGTAGGGTTAATATGATCCATTCTTCCTCCTAGACTTCATTAAGGGTGTGGTGGACTCTGAGGATCTGCCGCTGAACATCTCCAGAGAGATGCTTCAACAGAGCAAGATCCTGAAAGTCATCCGCAAGAACCTGGTCAAGAAGTGTCTGGATCTCTTCACCGAACTCGCCGAGGACAAAGAAAACTACAAGAAGCTTTACGAGCACTTCTCCAAAAACATCAAGGTGAAACCTTATGCTCTTATCGCTTAAAACAAGTGCTTTAATCCTTCCCTTGGGTCATTTTGACCTGAAACTCTTTTTTTTTTTTAATTGAGTGTTCATTAGAGGAGTTTTGTGGTTGAAATTTAAAAAAGTAACAAATCCTTCCCTCGTGGGTCAATTTGAATGTTTCAGTTCACATAGAAAAACCTAAAAATTTAATCTAAAAATGCTAAAACTTTACCAAAAAAATGATCTTATAATGAATGCATACTGAAGGGAACTGACTTTTGGACCCAGAGGAACAGCTCATTTACTCCAAATAGAGATATAAGCCCATCATCTTATATTATTTATTTTCCACAAGAGGTCAGCAAAGACACTCAATGTAAGATATTTACAGCTGAATTAAAAGGGTTATGCATGAAATTGTGAGTTATTTTGAATTTAAGTTGAAAGAATGTGAGGATTGTGCTTAAATTACTATTATTCATTGATCAAATCTAGTAATTTAAAGGTAAAAAAGAAAAAAATCTCCAAAAAAAATTGCATTAAAAATTATAAAACAGTTTTAAAATGAAATAAAAGCTTTCTGGACCAAAAAAAAAAAAGAGTATCATTTTAGGGCTTCGGGTCTTTTTGACCCCCGAGGGAAAGATGCGTTACAGAGTGCGAGGGGAGGATGAAGGTTAAAGGTTACTGAAGGATATTGTTTTCCTCACACACAGCTGGGCATCCATGAAGACTCTCAGAACAGAAAGAAGTTGTCAGAATTGCTTCGCTACTACACATCCGCTTCTGGAGACGAGCTGGTTTCCCTCAAAGATTACGTCACGCGCATGAAGGACACGCAGAAGCACATCTACTACATCACCGGTTAGTAGCTGGTTAATGAACTTAAACATTATTTTAATTAGGGCTGGGTTTCAATTTTCGATTCGATTTGCAAGCTCTAAATTTGATTCACGATCGCTCAGTGAATATAGATTTAAGACAAATCCTATATTTATAAAACAGAACGGTGAACATGAGTTTACAAGTGGCTAATTATTAAAAAGAAATTAAGAGCCACAAACCTGCATATTAAATTATTTTTATTTTAGGTACACTAGTGTACATTAAAACAGAACCCAACTCTATATTTCAAATGCATACAATAAATAGATGCAAGATGAAAAATGTATGCTATAAATTGGACGTGTCAGAACAGTCATATGACTTGATCAAACAAGATCATTTTATTTTATTTTATGTTAAAGATAAAACAAGCATAAAATCTCACAGCATTAGCTGTAACATGCAAGCCTATGATCAGTGGAGGAAAACTAATACTGGCTTTTGATAAATAAATAAATAAATATGGGGAAAAATAATCGATTCGTGGCCTTTGAGAATCGATTTTGAATCGACCACATTTAAAATATGAAACCCAATGATGCCATTTTCTTACAATTGTGAAATCTCTCTACAGGCGAGACCAAAGATCAGGTGGCGAACTCGGCCTTCGTGGAGCGTCTGCGTAAAGCCGGGCTGGAGGTGATCTACATGATCGAGCCCATCGATGAATACTGCGTTCAGCAGCTGAAGGAGTTCGAGGGCAAGAACCTGGTATCGGTGACCAAAGAGGGTCTGGAGCTTCCCGAGGACGAGGAGGAGAAGAAGAAGCAGGAGGAGAAGAAGGCCAAGTTCGAAAACCTGTGCAAGATCATGAAGGACATCCTGGAGAAGAAAGTAGAGAAGGTAATGATCAAATAATGTAGAGATGCACCGATATGAACATTTTGGCCCAATACGATAACTGATAATTCTTTATATTTCAAAGCCGATACATCTAAATCCAAAATTAATTAGATATTTGAGAGCCTGACCATTATTTAATTTTAAAATCCATGTCCAAAACACACAATTATAATGTTCCCTTGCGAGGGAACTTGCACTGCATTGATGACGACACTTTGGGAAACGCCCTTAGCGTAGCGCATCTGAAGTATGAATGAAACGAATCCAATCCTATTGGCGTTGCGTGTTGTCGCCCAAGAAGGGCAACATTTGTTTTTAAATTAAAAGTATGTTTATTACTATAACCAGATATGTCCATGAACAAATTTACAAACTTACAAATATTTTTTTTTGTAAAATTCTTTAAAATTATACTAAAGTTTTAAAAATATACCTCCATTAAAAATATAAAATATACTCGACGCAGTGCGAGTTCCCTCGAAAGGGAATGTCTTTTTTACATCTTTAAAAAAAAAGAAAGATTAAAAAACTTAAAAATATGTTACAAATGGAAAAGCTTAAAACATTTTTTTTATCCGTTAGATTTTTTTTAATGTCAATCTTTAAAATTTACTAAAGTGTTAAAAATATACCTCCATCATCGACACAGTGCGAGTTCCCTCGAAGGGAACGTCTTTACATCTTAAAAATAATAAAAAAAGGTTAAAAACTTAAAATATGTTACAAATGGACAAGCTAAAACATTTTTTTAAACGTTAGATTTGTTTTTAAATAATGTGTCAAATTCTTTAAAATTATACTAAAATGTTAAAATAATTATTTTAAAATGTTACCAAGAAACACAAAACAAAATGTTTTTAAAAAGTAAAAAAACTTGTAAAAATATGTTTATTTACAAACTTTAAACAAATTTAAAAGAAGAAATGTTAAAAAGAATGTTACTTTTTTTTGTAAAATTCTTTAAAATTATACTAAAGTGTTAAAAATATCTCCGTCCCCCCGGCTGGGAACTTCTATACATCAGGTTTGATTGTTAACTGGCATGTTTATTCTTGCGTCAGGTCACCGTCTCGAACCGTCTGGTGTCTTCGCCTTGCTGCATCGTCACAAGCACATACGGCTGGACGGCCAACATGGAGAGGATCATGAAGGCTCAGGCGCTGAGAGACAACTCCACCATGGGCTACATGGCCGCCAAGAAGCACCTGGAGATCAACCCGGACCATCCCATCGTCGAGACCCTGCGGATCAAGGCAGAAGCCGACAAGAACGACAAATCTGTGAAGGATCTGGTGATCCTGCTGTTCGAGACGGCGCTGCTCTCCTCGGGCTTCACCCTGGACGACCCGCAGACGCACTCCAACCGCATCTACAGGATGATCAAACTCGGCTTAGGTTAGGAGTTTGTTTTAAAAATGTTTAAAAACGAAAAAATATGTTAAAAATGAAAAGGTTAAAAAAAAAAATTCTTAGAAATTTGTACAATTCTTTGCAATTATACTTAAGTGTTAAAAATATACCTTATTTTAGAATGTTACCATGAAAAAACTAAAACGTTTAAAAAAAATATTTAAACGTAAAAATATGTTAAAAATGTACAAGTTTAAAAAAACATTTAAACGTTAATTTTTTTTCCTTAATTTAGATTTTTACCAAGAAAACAGCTAAATATAATATATAATAATAATATAAAACAAAAAAATGTTTAAAAAAAAACAAACATTAAAATATGTTAATGTACAAGCATAAAAAAGTTAGAATTTTAAACTTTTTTTGTAATATTCTCTAAATTTATACTTAAGTGTTAAAAATATACCTTATTTTAGAATTTTACCAAGAAAACAGCAAAAACAAAAATGTTTAAAAAAATGTAAAAAAAAAAACTTACAAACATGTTAGAAATGTAAAACAAGACTGTCATAATTTTTTTATCAATCATTTAAGCCGAAAATACTACATTTATGGAACACACTGGATGGTATGCCCGCCATTGTTGCCGGTTGCGCAGTGCATTCTGGGTACCCCTTGGTTTCAAGTAAGCTCGCGAAAATTCTTGGTCTTAAGGGGTATCTAGCCCTTCCCCTTACCCCTACCCCTAGATAAAAATGAGAATTGGGATAGCCCTTCCTCTCACGTGAACGCGCAAAACTAAGGGGAAGGGGGAAGGGGTAAGACAGAGAATTGGGATTCAGCCTAATTCAAATATCTTGTACAAGTGACGTACGAAAGTTAGAGAAAATGCATCGTTCGTCTATCGATTCATATCAGCGACTCAGTCGACTCTTACTTTTGAGAGACAATAACTTTGTATACGGTGAACTTTCATATTTAAAACTTTGCAGGATGTTTTCGTTCATTTAGATCTATGTTACACACTACATGAAAGGTAATTTTCAAAATTCCATGATAGGTACCCTTTAAAAAGTTAAAAAACATAAAAATACGTTAAATGTACAAGCTTAAAACAACTAAAAAAAAAGTTTTAGAATTTTTTTTTTTTATTTCTTTAAAATTAAACATAAGTGTTTAAAATATACATTTTTTAAGAATGTTACCAAGAAAACGGCAAAACAAATAATTTTTTTTTTACTTTTATTTATTTTTACGTACAAATATTTAAAAAATGGACAAGCTTAAAACAAATATTTTTAAGTTAGATTTTTTTTAAATGTGTAAAATTCTTTAAAATTGCACTTAAGTGTTAAAAATATACCTTATTTTATAATTTTACCAAAAAAAAAACCCGGCAAAACAAAAATGATTTTTAAAAAGATAAAAAAAAACTTAAAAATATGCAAAAAATGTACAAGCTTCAAACAAATAAAAAAACATTAAAAATAATGTTAATTTTTTTTAAATTCTTTAAAATTATACTAAAGTGTTAAAAATATACCTCATTTTAGAATGTTACCAAGAAAACAGCAAAACAAAAGTGTTTTATAAAAATGTTAAAATCGTACAAAATATGTTAGAAATGTACAAGCTTAAAACAAATATAAAAAAAGTAAAACAAAAAAAGTGTTAAAAATATACCTTATTTTAGAATTTTTTCCAAGAAAACAGCAAAACAAAAACATTAAGTTTGAGTTTACATTAAAGTAAACTAGTGCAGAAACAGTGTGTTTAAAACACACTTTTATCATGACATGTAATGAAATAAAGACTGTGTGTGTGTGTGTCTCAGGCATCGACGAGGACGATGTTCCCACAGAAGAGGCTGTGTCTGCTCCGGTGGAGGAGATGCCGGCGCTCGAGGGAGACGACGACGCCTCACGCATGGAGGAGGTCGACTGAGCACACATGAAACATGAAAATTATTATAAAATATGGACACACACTCATCGTCTCTAACTCTGTGTAAAAAGATTTCATTGACCTCTTGTCATACCACCTTCCCTTTTTTGTATTCTTTTGAGTTGTATTTGCACATTTTTTGTATTTATTAACATTCCAATGTTGATTTTTGATTGTTTATGGGATGTAAAGTATGACATTGATACTGAATTATTGTATTATTGACACGACGGGATCTTGAAATAAAGTTCAGCATATCGGGTCATTTGGTCACTTCATGTTTATCATCCAAAACTAAAGACCATTACAGTAGGTTTCTGACTGTAATACAGTAAATGAAAACATAAACATAAAATTGTAATTAAATGCTACAATTATGCATTCTTATGATCATAATTATGTACTTTACAATTTAAATATATATTTTAATAGTTCTAGAAATGATTCATGCATCATCTTAAAAACATTAAAATGTGTCTAAAAATACAGTCTTATTGTAAATTAATTGAAAAAAAAAACTAATGTTAAAAACAAGACAAAACCTTATTTTAAATTATTACAAAAATTTCAATATTACTCAAAAAAAACCCCGTTTGTTAAAAAACATGCAAATGTTAAAGTACAAACTATACTTGCAAAAAGTATAAATGTTTCCTAGAAAAAATGTAAAAACAAGATTTGAAAACATCTTTTAAAAAATGTTTAAAAAATGTTTGTAAAATGTTTTTAATTGTTACTAAAAACATAAAATGCAAAAACTAAAAATATTTTAAAAAGAAGTGTTTGAAAGTTCCCAGAAACACTGTAAATTGTTAAAAAACATGAAACAAAAGCATAATGTTCAAAAAAAAAAAATTTAAATTAAAAAAAAATTAAAACCTTATTTTAAAATGTTTTCCACAAAACATGAAGCAAAAATGTTTTAAAATGTACAATTTTACTTTGTATTGTTACTATATACAGTGCTGTAAAAAATTATTTGCCCTTCTGATTTTTTTTTAATTTGTCGCACTTAAATGCTTTAGATCATCAAACGAATTTTAATATTACACAAAAATATCCCCATAAATGCAGTTGAGTTTATATCTTTGTGTAATATTAAAATAATATTATATAAACATTTAATTATTATATATATAGATAGAGAGTGCTGTCAATTGTTTAATCACATCTAACAAAAAGTTTGTGTGTGTGTGTATATATATATATATATATATATATATATATATATATATATATATATATATATATATATATATATATATATATATATATTATGTGTGTGTGTGTGTGTGTGTGTGTGTGTGTGTGTGTGTGTTTAAACTGCAATGTACCAAGCTAATATTAATGTAGAGCTCAGACAGTGAGTCTCCATCAGATGGCAGCAGAATAATACAAAACACATAATAAAACAGCGCCAACATTTCAAACACTCGAGACACACACACGAGTCCATAAAGCAGCGAAGTGAACATAAATAATATTGTGTTTATAAACCACACATAATTTAACTGCGACACTGAATGATTAATATCCTCCTCAGTGTAAAATATTACATTCATTAAAAAAAGCTTTGCTTTAATATGAGCTGGCTGCATATTTCCTCAGATGAGAATGAAAGAACAGTTGAAGTACAGGAGAAGGGAAGATGTAGGATGAGTTCATTATCTGCTCATTTTAGTTCAGTTAAGTTTAATTCAGTTTAAGTTATTTTAGTGTGGTAATTAAACAGCTGCAGGAATTTCTCTCACAGACACACACTTTCTGACTGACTGACTGACTGGAAACACACGCTTCTGAGTGCCATGCCGAATAAAGTCAAGAAAGACAAGGTGAGATACATATTCCCGTTGTCATATGTGGAGGAAAATCTGAGAAAAATGGGGAAAATATGGATTTATACTCGGATCAAAAAAGGCAGATTAACGTTAGTTTCATCCCTTCAGCTCGAGACATTAGCATCCATGCTAACTCCAGCTCTGCTCACCATAAACCAGGTTATATGGCGTAAATTTTAAAACATTCAACAGATTTACATCCCTAGATGCCAAAAATAGCACTTTAAGTGACTTTAAATGAACGTTGTGTGTATTTATGTTCAGATTATTTCTGTATACATTCATGTTTCGTAGCGAAGCTAACTTTAGCCGGTTAGCAGGATAATATTGGTGGTTTCTCGTTTATGTAAATGTTGTTTTCACCGACTGCGTGATTGAATGTACAAAATGCTTGTATGTAAACATAAAGTTTAGGTATTTTCTTGGTTGCTGTCAAGGTTTGAACATTTGGTGCTTAAGCTGGATTGCTAATATTAGCTGGTCTCTTTCTGTTCACAAAAGTATTAAGTCCGTATTTCTTTAGGGGAAATGCAAGATCACTTTTTTTTAAGTCTTTATTTTCTTTATAGGATTCAACAAAATCTGCAAAAGTTTGTAAAACAGGAGGACAGGAGAACTCTGAACATGAGGTAGGCTAATTCAGATTTGATTTTGTTTATCTATCTATCTATCTATCTATCTATCTATCTATCTATCTATCTATCTATCTATCTATCTATCTATCTATCTATCTAAATGCTTGTATAAACATAAAGTTTTGTTATTTTCTTGTGCATTTGGTGTTGCAGTCAAAGTTTAACCATTGGTGCTTAATATCACAAAGGTCCTTGTGATTATCTATCTGTATAATGTTTTTTTACGTGTGTATAGTAATTTTATTATAATTTTGTTGTGTGCTTTTGCCATTTTCATTAATATATATATTAAACTAAATGAAGATAAGTAGGGATGCACCGATATGAAAATTTTGGCCGATAACGAGAATTCTTTATATTTGAAAGCCGAAAACCGATATATTGGCCTATAAATCTAAATCTAAATCCAATTTGTTTAAATTAATTTTGAGAGCCTGATTACAAAAAAGTTCACCATGTCCCAATCACACAATTCTAATGTTCTCATTATAATTTTATGTTGCCTAAATGACAAAAATACGATGGAAAATATGACTCTGTTTTCCTTTTCAAAGTGATTCCAGTCATATTCCAGTCATACTGGTTGCCCACTGAAGCTAAGCAGGGCTGAGGCTGGTCAGTATCATGTAGGGATGGGCGATATGGCCTAAAATCCATATTGCGATATACATTGCAGCCTCTTGCGATAACGATATATATCGCGATATATAAATTATAATAGAACAATTTCAGAACAGGTTAGATAGACCATAAGGAAAGTCAAACTGCTATGTAGGCTATTTGTTTTAAAAGAAACGTATGTAGTTTTGAGAACATTTATTATGCAAAACTGTAATTATACAACATAATGTTGCAGATGAATAAAATCCAAGTACACTAGCTGCAGAGACTTTAACAAAGAAAAAGCTTAAAAAGCAACTACATTTATGTTAAAATTGCAAACATTTTAAATTAAAGCATACACAATTGACAAAAACAGCTTACCATACCTTTTCTTTTGCATTTAAATCTTTTTTACAAGAAATATTGCGGTCACAAAGAACTTGTTTTTCCACCTCCACAAGAGACAAACATCCATTATTGTCGCGTTGTTGAGGTAACTTAACTGTGTAGTTTTCCTTGCTTTAATTACCCCGAGCTTAAAGTTAAAAAGAAAATGATTGAAAAATAGTAGTATAAATGCATTTAAGGAGAGATTACTATATTTTCATATCAATTCGTGTTCATTTTGACCACGAGCAGTGTTGCCAGATTGGGCGGGTTCCCGCCCAATTGGGCGGTTTTGAATTTGATTGTGCGGGTAAAAAAGGGTTTGGGCGGGTGGACAAAATTTGGGCTGGTTTGGGGTCAGTTCGGCGGTTTTCAAACATCTACTTATTAAAATCTAATTGGTTAAAAAACTAAGCTAAAGTGTGCATGTGCTGTCATCATGACAAACACACACGCCCATGCAGAGTCAGCTGGCGTTGGTGTTGACGTCACCGACGAGCACGCACGCACTTATAGCCAATCAGCGATCAGCAGGCAGACGCGATTTAGCGCGATAACTTGAAGGCAGCTGTATATTCTAGTGATCGATAATGCCAAAGTGACCTACATATACAGTAAGTTGTATCTACAGTAAAGAGTAAGATAGTGATCAACTCTAAAAACGTACACATGTGGTGGGAGATGACTGGATGGTTAACTCTGAGAGGAGAGCAAAGTTCAGTTGAAATACTTGAATTGGAATCGAATATGGGACGACTCCTGTCCATGTGCACTAGCCTAACCAGACATCTGCAACGTTTACACCGTCCAGACTGCATGAACTCTCCTGTCCCTGACAGCTGCTGAAAAAGGTTTGATCAACAATGAATCAGTTTTGACTGCTAAATTCTGCATTATGTTCTACAATGTGTAACAGCTACTTCTGAGGGTTAAAGTCATCGGTATATTTCTTGATTGCCTTTTTGACAGTGTCCACCTGGACATTTTAGTCATATTTGCTAATTCTTCTTAATTATTGCCCTGTTTCGATCCGTTTTCCTGGGAAATTTATTTATTTTTTATTGTATTTTATCATCGTTATTTTGTTTTAAGGAGATAAAAATGGTGCTTATCAACCTTGAATGACATGGCAATACAATTATATCACATTATTTTGGCAGTAAAACTTTGGGCGGTTTTTTCTCGGAGTGGGCGGTTTTTGGTGAGCTTTTGGGCTGGAAATCACCGTCCCAATCTGGCAACACTGACCACGAGTCACTTTAATTCAGCACGTGCAGCACAGACTCTGTGCTGAAACGATCTCAACGCATTGCCGCACCGCATCCGCGTGCAGGCCTGTTAACATGGGTACGGAAAAAATACACACCACATATGCCATATGAACTGCAAACGGAGTATGTGTGAAACAGGTGTTAGCCAGAACTGTTGCCTCTACAGAGTATAGTTTGCTGCTGTTCGTCGGACGGCTTAAATCCGAACCTAATCCAAATAATGGATGTTGTACCGGTCTTTTTCACCAGCTCCTCCGTTTCGCTTTCAGACGCATGTTTACAAGAGGACGAATATGATGATGCGTTGCTGCCGGTTGCAGCTCGTGGCTCTAAATTTTTGCGGGAAAATTGCGTCAACATGCAATATCGCGATAGTGCAATAGAATTAAAATCTCTATCGTAGACCAATTTTATATTGTTTATATCGCATATCGTTTATATCGCCCATTACTAGTATCATGGGAGACTCCTGTGAAAACCAGGTCACTGCTGGAAGAGGTGTTAGTGTGGCCAGCAGGGGGCGCTCTCCTTGTGGTCTGTGTGGCCAGCAGGGGGCGCTCTCCTTGTGCTCTGTGTGGCCAGCAGTGGGCGCTCTCCTTGTGCTCTGTGTGGCCAGCAGGGGGCGCTCTCCTTGTGCTCTGTGTGGCCAGCAGGGGGCGCTCTCCTTGTGCTCTGTGTGGCCAGCAGGGGGCCCTCTCCTTGTGCTCTGTGTGGCCAGCAGGGGGCGCTCTCCTTGTGCTCTGTGTGGCCAGCAGGGGGCGCTCTCCTTGTGCTCTGTGTGGCCAGCAGTGGGCGCTCTCCTTGTGCTCTGTGTGGCCAGCAGGGGGCGCTCTCCTTGTGCTCTGTGTGGCCAGCAGGGGGCGCTCTCCTTGTGCTCTGTGTGGCCAGCAGTGGGCGCTCTCCTTGTGCTCTGTGTGGCCAGCAGGGGGCGCTCTCCTTGTGCTCTGTGTGGCCAGCAGGGGGCGCTCTCCTTGTGCTCTGTGTGGCCGGCAGGGGGCGCTCATCCTGGGGTCTGTGTGGCCAGCAGGGGGCGCTCTCCTTGTGTTCTGTGTGGCCAGCAGTGGGCGCTCTCCTTGTGCTCTGTGTGGCCAGCAGGGGGCGCTCTCCTTGTGCTCTGTGTGGCCAGCAGTGGGCGCTCTCCTTGTGCTCTGTGTGGCCGGCAGGGGGCGCTCTCCTTGTGCTCTGTGTGGCCAGCAGTGGGCGCTCTCCTTGTGCTCTGTGTGGCCGGCAGGGGGCGCTCATCCTGGGGTCGTGTGGCCAGCAGTGGGCGCTCTCCTTGTGCTCTGTGTGGCCGGCAGGGGGCGCTCTCCTTGTGCTCTGTGTGGCCAGCAGGGGCACTCATCCTGGGGTCTGTGTGGCCAGCAGGGGGCTCTCATCCTTGTGCTCTGTGTGGCCAGCAGGGGGCGCTCTCCTTGTTCTCTGTGTGGCCAGCAGGGGCACTCATCCTGGGGTCTGTGTGGCCAGCAGGGGCGCTCATCCTGTGGTCTGTGTGGGTCCTAACGCCCCAGTGTGGTGATGGGGACACTATACTGTCAAATAGCACTGGATGAGACGTTAAACCGAGGTCCTGACTCGCTGTGGCGTGTGTGTGTTCTGGCGCAATATGGCTGCCGTCGCATCATCCAGGTGATGCTGCACATTAGTGGTGGTTGAGGAGATCCCCTCTTCCATGTAAAGCGTTTTGAGTACCCAGAAAAGCGCTATATAAATGCTACGAATTATTATTTTATTATTATATTTCAACAATTTCAAAATCATCATGTTGAACAGTGCACATCTGAAGTGTGTCAGCTGAAGGAAATAATACATTATTTATCCGCTTTAATATATCGGCCAAATTTTCTTATCGGGCCGCTAACGATAACATTCAAAATTTAACATATATCGGCCGATACCGATGTGTGGCCAATATATTGTGCATCCCTAAAAATAAGAATAGTTTAAAAAAAGAAAGTTTTTTAATATTTTACTTTATTTCAACCAACAAAAATATTTTTTTCAGGGTTTTAGTTTAACGATAATAACTCGTGGTTTCACAACAGACCAGAGCTGATGCTTGAGAGATGTGGATGTTTTCATGATCCAGGCTCTTTTCGGAGACACTTGAGTCAGATTTGGCCACAGATTAAAGGTTCTGCGCTGATATGCATCATAATGCATGAGTGAATTAAGATGCATTGATGCTTTGTAGCGAATTTATGAAAGAAAATAGATACCTGCAAAATGTTGACCTAAACGCACTCTTTTATACATGCATACAAATTTTGAATATATCTATTTGAGAATCTTAAACCTTGATGTTGATTTATATGGAAGCTTGTTTCCACCACAGAATGAAAAATGAAAAAGGTAATTATTATCTTTATATTTCATTCTCTATCTAATTGCGTTTTATATCTATATCTCGCAATTCTGACTTTATATCACGCAATTCTGACTTTGTCTCGCAATTCTGACTTTATATCTCGCAATTCTGACTTTATATCTCGCAATTCTGACTTTATATCACGCAATTCTGACTTTGTCTCGCAATTCTGACTTTGTCTCGCAATTCTGACTTTATATCACGCAATTCTGACTTTGTCTCGCAATTCTGACTTGTCTCGCAATTCTGACTTTGTCTCGCAATTCTGACTTTGTCTCGCAATTCTGACTTTGTCTCGCAATTCTGACTTTATATCTCACAATTCTGACTTTATATCTCGCAATTCTGACTTTGTCTCGCAATTCTGACTTTATCTCGCAATTCTGACTTTATATCACGCAATTCTGACTTTGTCTCGCAATTCTGACTTTATATCTCGCAATTCTGACTTTATATCACGCAATTCTGACTTTATATCT
This sequence comes from Chrosomus eos, assembly GCA_036326025.1. Classification (NCBI taxonomy): domain Eukaryota; kingdom Metazoa; phylum Chordata; class Actinopteri; order Cypriniformes; family Leuciscidae; genus Chrosomus; species Chrosomus eos. Next base: position 40,633,322 of record CM070829.1, on the reverse strand, counting down.
CGCAATTCTGACTTTATATCACGCAATTCTGACTTTGTCTCGCAATTCTGACTTTATATCTCGCAATTCTGACTTTATATCTCGCAATTCTGACTTTATATCTCGCAATTCTGACTTTGTCTCGCAATTCTGACTTTATTCTCGCAATTCTGACTTTTATAATCACGCAATTCTGACTTTATAACATCGCAATTCTGACTTTGTCTCGCAATTCTGACTTTGATCTCGCAATTCTGACTTTGTCTCGCAATTCTGACTTTATATCTCGCAATTCTGACTATATCTGCAATTCTGACTTTGTCTCGCAATTCTGACTTTATATCTCGCAATTCTGACTTTATATCTCGCAATTATGACTTTATATCTCGCAATTCTGACTTTTTCTCGCAATTCTGACTTTATATCTCGCAATTCTGACTTTATATCACGCAATTCTGACTTTGTCTCGCAATTCTGACTTTATATCTCGCAATTCTGACTTTATATCACGCAATTCTGACTTTATATCTCGCAATTCTGACTTTATATCACGCAATTCTGACTTTGTCTCGCAATTCTGACTTTATATCTCGCAATTTGACTTTATATCTCGCAATTCTGACTTTATATCTCGCAATTCTGACTTTTATCTCGCAATTCTGACTTTGTTCTCGCAATTCTGACTTTATACTCGCAATTCTGACTTTATATCTCGCAATTCTGACTTTATATCTCGCAATTCTGACTTTAATCTCGCAATTCTGACTTTATATCTCGCAATTCTGACTTTATATCTCGCAATTCTGACTTTATATCTCGCAATTCATGACTCTATTTGTCTCGCAATTCTGACTTTGTCTCGCAATTCTGACTTTATATCTCGCAATTCTGACTTTATATCTCAGCAATTCTGACTTTATATCTCGCAATTCTGACTTTATATCTCACAATTCTGACTTTATATCTCGCAATTGACTTTATATCTCACAATTCTGACTTTATATTCTCGCAATTCTGACTTATATCTCGCAATTCTGACTTTGTCTCGCAATTCTGACTTTATATCTCACGCAATTCTGACTTTATATCTCGCAATTATGACTTTATATCTCGCAATTATGACTTATATCTCGCAATTCTGACTTTATATCTCCAATTCTGACTTTATATCTCGCAATCTGACTTTATATCTCGCAATTCTGACTTTATATCTCGCAATTCTGACTTTATATCTCAATTCTGACTTTATATCTCCATCTGACTTTATATCTGCAAGTCTGACTTTATATCTCGCAAGCTGCTAATCTGCAATTCGACTTTATATCTCGCAAGTCTGACTTTATATCTCGCAAGTCTGACTTTATATCTCGCAATTCTGACTTTATATCTGCAATTCTGACTTTATATCTCGCAATTCTGACTTTATATCTCGCAATCTGACTTTATATCTCGCAATTCTGACTTTATATCTCGCAATCTGACTTTATATCTCGCAAGTCTGACTTTATAATCTCGCAATTCTGACTTTATATCTTGCAATTCGACTTATATCACAATATCTCGCAATTCTGACTTTATAACACGCACTTGAGACTTAATATCATGCGATTTGGACTTTATATCTCAGATGTAAACTCGCAATTCAGAGATAAAAAGTCGCAATTATCTTTTAAAATGTTTTGTTCTGTAGCGGAAACAAGCTTCCATAGATTCATGCACACATTGTGCATCAATGCCTTTACTTTAACTGTGAAATGATAATAGAAATGTCTTCTTCATCAGGGATCGAACAAGAAGGGGAACAGCGTCCCCCCGACCACACAGCTGCTAAAGGGGAAACCGTCGGGATCTCAAACCCCGCTAAAGAAAGAGAAGAGGACGAGCTCGTCCAGATTCAGCCTGAGCAACAGTCGAGAACTCCAGAAACTGCCTGCGTTTAAAGGTGAGACGCAGATCCGATGCTCGGTTTATGCGTACAGTTTGCAGATTGTATTTGTAGCGATTTGATTGGATCATGAAACATGTTCGGGATATTATTGTGCATATTATTTAGCCCGCCCACACGGCCTCGGTTACATCAGCAGAAAAGGAAAGTCGTTCCAGAAGTAATTTAATTTAGATTTTCACGTTCGTATTTTAATGATTTTCCAGACAGACAGAAACCAGTGTTATTTTAGTATCGTTGAGAGGCTATTATAGTTTTTATTAATATTCTGATTGTCTATATAGTTTTTATTTTTTTTATTTTACAAATTAATCATGCATGATTCATTCAGGAATGTAGTAAGTGGCTCTCTTTATGAACGATTAAAGGCATTTTTTGCTCTAATATCTTGAATTTTTGGGTCATTTTAACTGTATTCTATAGTCTGATCATTTTAATGCCTTATTTTTCCATAACTAAATTAAATTAACGTGTTTAATCGACATCCCTAATATATTATATAGTGCACAAGAATATAGTTCCATTTAATCCTTTAATACAACTAATATACTTAAACCGATATCCAGTGCTAACTCAAATGAATAAATGCAGGATTGCTTTCACTTCCTCTTTTGTGCAGCCGCAGAAACCCAATTCTGTGTGTGTGATATTTCATTATCCCCTTGCACATCACTGCTACTAAAAACAGCTGAGATTCATGCTGAGATCAGATTTAAAAATGCAAAACGACATTCAAACCATAAAATAAGTCACTAAGATGTTCTCTGATCATGCAAATCACACATTTGCAGTGATATACTGGGCTTTTTAATTAAATATTAAAACGCTAAACAGAAAAATATTAATGCGTTAACTTGGACAGGCCTAACATATTTTGAATCGCTTGAAATATGATTGGAATCACTTTGAAAACGAAAAACACAGTCATAATTTCAATCATATTTTGTCATATAGGCTACTTAAACTTATGAGAATATCATAATAATTTTGTGTTTGGGACATGGTGAGAGTTTTGTTTTTGTAATCTCTCAAATTATATAACATTTTGGATTAAATATAAAGCATTATCGGTTATCGATTATTATTATTATATTACTTATTTTTATATATATTTATATATGTATATATATTTATATAAAATATATCATATTTAAAAATATATATTTAAAAAAAAGATATATATATACACTTTATTTTTATATTTAAAATATTTTTTAAATATTTTTATAATAAATATATATATATATATATATATATATATATATATATATATATATATTTATATATATATACTTTATTTTTTATAATATTTAAAATATTTTTAAATATTGTTTATAATATTTTTAGAATATATTTTTACATTTAAAATATATAAAAAAAATTATTGAAAATATAATTGACAAATTTTACTAAATATATATATTATATGCATCCATTAAAATTTATTTAACTAATATATGGATGCCTATAAAATATCCATCTACATTCTATGCATATATATTTTTTACATACATTAATAATATATTGATTTAATAGCATAAATGCTATTGATGCAAAATGCAAAATGAATTTTGGTCCAGTATTGTGTGTTTTCCTCTGAGCTGGAGGTTCTGCATCTGCAGGTGTTGATGTGGTTTTCCTGTCAGTGTGTCACTGCGGTTCATCAAGCGTGTGAGAAGGGCTTCTGGCAAACTGTTATGTCATCGTTTTTCTTTATTTACCATCAGCGTCTCGCTGGTGTTGTTTCTGAAGCGGAGCTGAGGTGTTTCCCGCTGAAGGGTGTGTTAGGGAGACGGCAGGTTTACTGTACAGGACGCAGAACTGCTTCCACATGTGTGCCGATTATCATGAGCATTATGATGCAGGAGAGCGTGATGATGGAGGAGTGATGTGCAGGGGGTGGTTCGATTTTTTTTTTTGATTTTTTTTATTCAAATTTAATTAAACCATTAAAGCAGCACTATGCAGGATTTCTGTTTTTGTCAAACAGTGCCCCCTAGAGTCGCTGTGGGATACTTGTACTGTCGTAAATATCACGCACACTAGGGCTGGGCGATAAATCGATTTTATCGATTAACTCGAATGTGTAGCTTACGCGAGTTTACGCCGATTTTTTTGAATGAAAATCGGTTTTCTCTTTAACAACCGCCGACGTGCCCATATGGGCTCCCGTAGTTCCGACCGCACTCAGCGCTTGCCATGATAGAGATACACAAACAACATGGCAAATGAACAAAACCGCGGCAGCAGAAGCACACCCGGCGAAAACATTTACAAACTGAATCTGCAGGGCCGCCAACTCTCACGAGTTCACTGAGAGACACGCAATTGTCACTTTTTACACGCTCTCACACACACATCCATTACCTCACGCAGAGAAACATCGCGAAGCAAAGAGGACACTGACACCGACATACAAGACAGAGCAGGTTACTGTTGATATGAAACAGATTCTCGGCTCTCAGATTCTGTTAATTTTATTACGCAATTCCAACAATAAACACCGTTTTGGCGCTTGTAAATGTGACGTGAAAGATCGCTGACAGATCTCAGTTCAAGCGGCAAATGAACCGATCATCTGTTACTCTTCACTACTAACTTACCCAAATGTAGCTAATAAAATCAATCCATCAGTGTTTTTCAACCGCGGAAAGATGTCCATAAAACAGCTGGAGAACAACATGTGTCACGTAACGTTACATTTACCTCAGGATGCCTTTTAATGACCCATAGCACGCATGTTAGCTGGACTTAAAATAATTGCAATAGGCTAGAGAGGAGTATTTGGCTAAATATGATAACTATATTACACATTTATTATATTTTACCTATATCATTAAAATATTATAACGTAGTTTGTTATTATAAAAAACGCATTATGTTTAATTTGAGTTAGTTTTAACCTTTAATAATACCAGCTGACAGGGCTCTCTGTTTACAGCATTAGGTGATTTATTTTTGGAGAACAATTAACATAACACATTAACATATCTACTGTACCTAATATTTATCCAAAGGAATTGATATTGAATCAATATCAGAATCAAAATCACATGAATTGAATTGAAATTGTGAAATTTGTGTTAAGCAATAATAAAAACAGTAGCATACCAGTCTTTATGCATGTAAACATTGTGTTTACATAGTTAATAAACTTGATAAAATGATGTTTAGTTACCAAATAATTTGACAATCACAATAAACTTCTTGTGATGCAAGTTTTTTTTTCTTTACACATCCCCCCCAATCCACCCATTTTATGTTATGTTACATTTACACTAGGCTATTTACAATGACAGGACCCTCTGGTCTTTTTGGCTTGTTGTTTCTGATTGCACTTTAATCCAGATAATATCCCAGAAGGGAATATCAAAACAAAATAAAGTAAAAACTTGTTTTGAACAATTTCTTTGTCATCTGAGGATTGATTTTAAGTAGGGAGAGAAAAAAAATCGATTTAAATCGTAAATCGGATTTTTTGTCAAAAAATCGGGGATTTTTTTTTTAGGCCATATCGCCCAGCCCTAACGCACACAGAGATGTCTCTGCACTCACGGACGGATCCCCCTGTACACCGGTACCGGTTCAGTATGATGAAAGCTGTAACGAGTGGAAATAAGGTGTGGCCCCTTTAAGAGCTGCGCGCGCCCTGTTGAACTGTCGGCAGTCTGTATTGTACACTACCGTTCAAAAGTTTGGGGTCGATAATATTTTTAATGTTTTTAAAAGAAGTCTCTTCTGCTCACCAAGGCTGCATTTATTTGATTAAAAATACAAAACAAACCCAGTAATATTGTGAAATATTATTGTAATGTAAATCAGCTGTTTTCTATGTGAATATATAGTAAAGTGTAATTTATTCCTGTGATCAAAGCTGAATTTATCATCATTACTCCAGTCTTCAGTGTCACATGATCCTTCAGAAATCACTATAATATGATCTGATGATCAAGAAACATTTATGATTATTATCACAGTTGAAAACAGTTTTGCTGCTTCATATTTTTGTGCAAACCGTGATTCATTTTTTTCAGGATTATTTGAAAGTTCAAGAGAAAAGCATTCAATTAAAAAATAAATATTTTGCATTATTATAAATGTCTTTACTGTCACTTTTGATCAATTTAATGCGTCCTTTCTGAAGAAACGTATTAATTTCTTAAAAAAAAAAAAAATCATATTGACCCTAAACTTTTGAACGGGTATTGTATGTGCGCGTGGAACACCACATGTATACTGCGCCGGGTTATTTCTGTTTGATGCTCATTTTAGCAGATCTTTCTTGCCGTAAAGCAATTCAACACAAAATCAGTAATATAAACATTACAATGACTCCAAAGCTGTTCGGTTAAGGTAAAAAAGCTACTTAGTTCACCTTTAAAATCCAGAACAGAATTTCGGACAAGTCGAACACATTTCGTAGGGCACAAATATTGCAAGTATTATTAATCTAACGATTGTTTTACGTTTTATGAGTTCAGTTGATTAGACATAATTTTTGATTATTAAAATGTAACTAGAATGTACATTTCCAGAAGAAAATGTGAAGTGGTGCTTGCAGTGGCAAAACTCACCACTCGGTTGCTAGGGTGTGGTACATGATTACATGCGAGCCAACAAACATGTCTGTACGATGTTCTGTGCTGAGATATGGCTTATTCATGTGTTCAGGTGGTTGCTAGGCGGTTTCTAGGGTGTTCTTGGTGGTTGCTATGGTGTTGCTAGGGTATTCTGGGTGGTTGCTATGGTGTTGCTAGGGTATTCTGGGTGGTTGCTATGGTGTTGCTAGGCAGTTGATAGGGTATGCTGGGTGGTTGCTAGGGTGTTATTGGTGGTTGCTAGGGCGTTGCTAGGCGGTTGCCAGGGTGTTCTGGGTGGTTGCTATGGTGTTGCTAGGTGTAATGTAATTAAACCATTAAAAATGGATTCCAGACAAATTAAAACCGGAAACAAGAAATTTCTGGAAAAATATTTTTTTTAAGTTTTATGAATTAAGTTAATTAGACATCATTTTTGATTATTAAAATATAATTAAACCATTAAAAAAACAATCCAGAACTGAATTTTCATAAAAGTCGAACACATTTAATAGGACACAAATATTGTTAAAATTATAATAAACTAATGCATCTTATAAATTCAGTTGATTAGACAACATTTTATGATTGTTAAAATGTAATTAAACCATTAAAAATGCATTCCAGAAAAAATAAGAACAAGAAATTTCTAAAAAAACAACAACAAAATAACCATTCCATAGGCCACTATTGTTATTAAAATGTAATAATACATGAATAAATTGTTTTAAGTATTTAATGTGATTATTAAAGCTAAATTCAATCATTTAAAAAAAGAAATCAAGGAAAAAATTTCAAATCGTCTTCCGTTTACATTCCAACACACACTTTTCCCACAATGCTAAGCAGCAGAGCAGCCGTTATCCACCAGCACTGGCTAGCAGTGTGAACATCCTGCGTTCAGCCAATCAGCAGCCTCCTCCAGCGCCCACCACCCAATCAGCAGCATCCTCTTCTGCTTAAGATCATATGACCTCCTCCAGCCAACCAGCAGCCTCCCTCTGATGTGTGACATCACTAGCCAGCCGCCTCCCTCCAGCAGCGGAGCTTCATTTTCTGCTGAGAGTGTTTGTGCTAAAATGGAGGCTAGCAGCTCGAGTTAGCGGGCCCGTCTGGACTGATAGATGTTGACATGCTCTAAAGACGAGGCCAGGATGGTTCTGGACGGCCCCAACACCAACGGGCCCTTCCAGCCCGTGGCCCTCATGCACTTTAGAGGTGAGGCGCGCGTGTGTGTGTGTGTGTGCGTGTGTGTGTGTGTGTGTGTGTGTGTGTGAGAGAGAGAGAGACCAGGAAGGTTTGCTATGCAATGATTTGTGGCTGCCGTTACGAAGACAGATTCACAGCGTTGGAGGGTTTAATTTGAGTTTTTCTGAAGGAAAACACAGATTTATTTTTCAGTGTGGATTCCAATTGCTTTATTTATTTTTTTAGACCTGTTTATGCGTTACAAACACATGCATTTGTGTCCGCCGTTACCTTACAAAGTTGGAGGAGCTCTACTTTTATTTATTTTAAGGAAAACACTTCTTTTTTTTCATGTTCTTGGCTTCCCAGCTTTATTAGCTTTTTTTGTGCGTCACAAACTCATGCATTTGATGCATAAAATGCTTTTTATGTAGGATTTGAAACGCAGCCTCGGGTTAAAGTGGAAAACTGTGTTTACAATGCACTGGTTAAAGAGTGTGTGTGTGTGTGTGTGGGGGGGGGGTCTGTTTAACTAGTCCCATCCCCCTCAAACAGACCCCTGATGTCACAGGAAATGATGTCACGGATGCATGCATGCTAGAAACGCTCTTTTCCTCGTGTGCATTAGTCAGATGAAGTGCTTATTTATGCATGTTTTAAACGTTAGAAAAGTTGGAGACTGATGGTTCAGAACGGCTGGCGTACTAACTTTCCTGAAGTATATAGTGTGCATACTGTGAATATTAGTGCACAAAAGTTTGTGTTTGCATAATATACAGTAAATATCATTCACACCTTCAACATTTCTCACATTATCTCAGTTTATTCACTAGAGAATGGTAATAAAATGACAAGAACAACTCAAATTGAACTTAAATTGGCTACTTTATTATTCAAATATCCAAATTTGATACTAAATCCCACATTTATATTTGTGATATGCTGTATTTGCATTTGAACACTGCTTATTTTAAACGCATTAGCGTAATAAACGTTAGCCAATACAAACGTGTTTATGCATATACAGTCAAACCAAAACTTATTCAGACATTTCTCACATCATCAGTTTATTTGCTAGAAAATGGTAATAAAATATGACAAAAACTCTTGATATTTGAGACAGGTTTTGTCCGTCCTTCTGTTAGACTCTCACACATGAATTATGTTGAATATATCAGCTGTTAAATTTAACTACACAATTACATGATACTAAGTTAGGTCATATCTCTTAAATATATACATGCATATGTATACAAAATAATTACATGCATATATTATATAAACACAAGCTTTTATTGTTGCATGTGATTACTGGTTTCCCAGCACTAGTGAACATGCATTGAACCATTCATCACAGTGAAAAAGGAAGGTTGCATTGCATTATGGGATGCCGTATTCAATGCCCACAGAATATTTGCATGCAGAACATTAAAGACTGATCTTTTTTTGTATTTAGACTGCAGATTGAATCTTCTTGTTTGGAATCAAATCGAATGAATCAAATTTATATGAGTAATATGCAGATATTTTTATGCACATAAACATATGCACAAAAAGAAAGAAAACATGACGCGTTCTGCGCTCTTAAAGCTGAGAATACGAAGCATTGAAGTTGCATAATTGTGGCCGTGTGCCGCTGGTTGAAATGTCAGTCACTCACATGTTAACCACACTCCCCACTCCCATGTGCATGATGGGAAGCCTGAGTCGAGTTTCTCACCGGCGTGACCTTCACAGATCTCAGTATCAGGAGCAACAAGATGAGGAGGGCTGCAATGCAAACTCAAGTTATTCCTGTATTTTAGACCTGGTATTAAGACTCTAGTGATCTGCATTTAATACAGGTGTAAATGTGGTTTTGTGAAGAATCATGGTGCAAAAATACAACACAGATGATGTGTAAACAACAGTTTGAAAAACATATTTGAAAGTTGCATTGAAAGTGCTTTAACTGCTGTAAAAAGCATGACTTATGAAATAATTATCAGGTTTTTTTATTTGTATGCAACATTGAGCCTTTACACAAAATATTACCAAACAGTTTGGATGTGTATTTTATGTTTTGGAGCTTATTTGATACTTTTATGGCTCAAACTGAATGATATAGTGAGGAAAAAGCAGAGAGACTTCACAAAAATATGCAATTTGCTGCAGATGCTGATATTTATATTACCACAAAAATGAAATTTTGATGCTTGTATGTAAATCATTGAGATCTTTATTACAGAATAGCAGATACTGACATAAAATGCATATATTATTGGCAGATAATGATATTAGGTCTTAGAAAGATGATATTTGAATGCTTCATTTTATGGTCAAAACTAAATTTATAGCTCATATAGTATAATATAGTGAGAATATGGAGGGAGAAAAATTATTTAGAGGCCCAAACTGAGCAAAAATATGCAATTTGGTGCAGATGCTGATATTTATATGAACAAATAGTCATATGAAATTCTGATACTTTTAATTTAAATCAATATAGAGTAAAATACATATACATGTCAATGATGCGTCTTAGTAAGATATTTAAATGCTTAGTTTTATGATCAAAACATATAATGCAACGCATACAATGATGATTGAGAGATGAATAAATATGATGATGTCATATTTAATATGATTTTTCTAATAAATGATGTCTGATAATCAAGTAAACCGAAGCTGCTTCAGTGCAGATGTTTTGAGTAACATAGCTTTTGGGTGTGTGTGTGTGTGTGTGTGTGTGTGTGTGTGTGTGTGTGTGTGTGTACACTCACCATGTGTGTAATTTGTTGAGGTCAATTTGTAAAGAAAGACTACAAGCCTAGGGAGGACCAAACCTACAAAAATAAAAAATGAATAAATAAATATGCGAAGAAATGTAAAAAACTATTTTGACTATTTATACTTTTATTTCCCTATTTATGTATAATTATATATTTTCCCAAATTTATTTATTTTTTATGTATATATGCATTTACGTCTACATTTATTTATTTATTTATAAATTTATATACATAAATAAGTGAAAATAAATAAGTGGAAATAAGAAAATGAAAAAATAAATGTGGGAAAATAAATAATTATACATTAATAGGGAAATAAAAGTATAAATAGTCATTTATTTTAGTTTTTTTACATTTCTTCGCGTATTTATTTATTAATTTTTAATTTTCGTAGGTTTGGTCCTCCATACATGCCTGCGCACATATATAATCAAACGCGCATATATAGACTAATCCCGTAGTACACATGCGCACGCCGTCAGCTTTCCACATATTCACATTTTTTGAAGTTTACACGGAGAAAATTATACATTTATTTATTTTTTTTCTCAAGGTTTGGTTCATCAAACACTGTTGTGTGAATGAGCGGCCGCTAAGTTAATAACTCATGATCTTTGCAAGGGACGTAAATCAATTAACACTAACTTTATCTGGACTATAACTTTACTCTAGATCTGCTGTAAAGCCTAAACAATCTCTGATAATTTAAAGGCGCAGTCTGTAAGAATGACTAGTGGTTGAAATCGGTACTGCAGTGCATTTAAAAATCGCCGTTTCTCCCGCCTCCACAGACTCGACGCTCACACGGGTCGCCAGATTGAGACGCGCGACAGGAACGAGTGTAATGGACAATGAGAATTGTAAACATGCAGTATCACAGATCAAAACAATAACAAACATTCCAGCCTGGAAACGCTCATTTCAGAGTAAAACAACTGGCGGTAGAAGTGTTTTTCAGAGAAACGAGTATATGAACTCAGCATGTATCCTCAATATATGCAAACATATGGTATTTTTCTGCTTTAGTAGAGTGAAAAAGTTACACACACACAGAACATGGCAAAATAATCATTTTTACTCGATTGTACTATTTTGGTGATCGTTGGGGGCCGAAATCGAAATTCAATTAATTGCACAGCCCTAGAAAGAGCTTCTTGAAAAACGTTAATTTTCCAAGTGTAGTTATGACACGGTGTAAAGCTGCTATAAAATGTTCAGTATTGTTAAATTACTTTTTGGGACTTTAGGTTATTCACCGTAAATCACTCCGCCCCAAGTAGCAGTGCTTCGCCTTCTGAGAATATAGTTCCCAATATGTATACTGTTAAAAGATGCCTGTGTCTCATATGACCTTGTTATTTGTACACACTGTGACTATACAAATCACAACATATAAATAGGAAAATGTTGGCGTTATTTTGTCACTTATTGGGAGCAGTATGCTAGCTGGAGCCATTTACTTCCAGTCTTTGTGCTAAGCTAGGCTAGCGGTGTGTGCGTCAGACAGAGTTACGGGACGCACGGAGATGAGACGGGTGTGTGTGGACTGATCTAACTCTGGGGGATACGAAGTCCCAAAAGTGGGCATGTTCCTTTAAAAGCGCTGTGTAACGGAGTGTCCTGTCCTGCAGATGTTCCCGCGGCCGAGCAGGAGAAGCTGTTCGTGCAGAAGCTGCGGCAGTGCTGCGTTCTCTTCGACTTCGTGTCCGACCCGCTGAGCGACCTCAAGTGGAAGGAGGTGAAGCGGGCGGCACTCAGCGAGATGGTGGAGTACATCACACACAACAGGAACGTCATCACCGAGCCCATCTATCCTGAGGTGGTCCACATGGTGAGTGTACACACACACACACACACACACACACACACACACACACACACACACACACACACACACACACACACACACACACACACACACACACACACACACACACACACACACACACACACACACACACACGTTGGTGCAACAGCATTATGAGGACTCTCCATAGGCGTAATGGTTTTTATACTGGACAAACTGTATATTCTGTCCCCCTACACTGCCCCTATCCCTAAACCTACCCCTTACAGGAGACATGCTGGATTTTAAATTTTTTAATAAAACATTGTTTTTTATGTTTTTTAAGCCATTTGATTTATGAGGACTTTTGAAATGTCCTCATAAACCACCCATAAGTTGTAATACCAGTGTAATACACATGTCATTATACAAATTTGTGTCCTCATAAATCACATAAACCAACTCTCACACACACACACACACACACACACACACACAAGCACACACACACACAAGCTATGTTTCGATCCACACGTTTTTATCCGCATTAAGTGATATCAAATGAAAAATACCTTATGGAAAGTATAAAATTCGATTGAATTTCATGAATATCGACTCAAATGAAATACTCATCGGACGGTCTCGGTCTACGGTCTCATCGGATTTTATCAAACTCGCCACATATCCCTCTGAACACCAGGGGGCGTCACACACACACACACACACACACACACACACACACACACACCAAGGTTATTATAGTTTTGCATTTTTCATTAGTTTTTATTTTTATTTCGTTTTTAATTTTTGTTTTCAAATTCAGTTTAGTTTTAATTAGTTTTTAAAGTGGGTTTGCTAGTTTAGTTTAGTTTTTATTTTTTGAAAATGCTTAGTTTTAGTTTAGTTTTTATTAGTTTTAGTGTTAGTTTTAGTCTTTTTTTGGATTTTGGGTTATTTGTCAGGGGCAAGATTCAAAAAGGTCAAAAAAAAGAATTGTGTAATAATAACTCAACAAAAACATCATACAATTTTAGAAATATCTATTCAACAATAAAACCAGTACATAAAATGTACATATGGGCACAAATATGTAAACAGTCTACACAAGACTCCGCAGTAAAGTGCAAAATGTGCAAGTGGCGTGTGCCAGGAAAAAAACTAAATAGCAAATAGACTAAAGACGACATACACAATATTTCTTACTTATTTAGAAATGCAGTTTATTACCTATCTTGCTAGGTAAGTCTTGCTAGTCTTTGTCCTATTTAAAGTAGGCTAATACTGAACGTGAAACAAAATCTGGAACAAAAAAGTGGATTAACAGTTTTCTAGCAATATTAATTATTAAAATTAAGCACAAAAAAGAGTTCATACCCAAACAGAGTATTAAAAACCTCCTTGCAAGGTAAGTATTGCTAGTCTTTGTCCGATTTAAAGTAATACTGAATATGAAAATAAAAATTAAAAAAATCTGGAACAAAAAAGTAATTAAAAAAGTATTAACACAAAAATAATACTCTGAGTATTAAAAATCTCAAAATACATGAAGAAAATCACTGAGCAAATACAGGCTATTTCTCATTAAAGAGCAGTGAATTCTTTTCTCTTTTTATTTTGTTGTTTGATTAATATTAAGTGCACAGACGGCATTAGGTTTATTACGCACTGTCACTTTAAGACCGAGTGCAGATCCACATCCGAAAGAGAGCTCAATTCAGTCCTCGCGCGCTGTTTAGCTGTCTATCATTCGTCATATAGTAATAACACCTTGTTTTATTTTATTTTTTATTTTTTATAAGTTATGAGCATGAAACGTGCGCAGCTCTGAATGCACGAGCTCTGCGTGGCGCACACAAACTGACAGCTTTACCGCTTGTTTCGCTATTTGTTGCGCTTAGCAAGTTAATGGTAACTGTTACATTTCGGAGATATCAAGTAGCTATATAAAGCTACATTAAACATTCCACACACATCGCAATGACGATGATAAATGTTATTTTTTATTAATTGACCCACGGATTATCCAAAGCGTCCGACTCCGCGGTATTAAACATATAGGCTACAGTCACACTGTTTAATATTCGCACAACCTTTGAACTAAAAATAAAAAAGTGCATTCATGATCTTTTGCATGACGCGGGCCAAAAAATTAATGCCGGGCCGGCTACTCTGTATTGAAGCAGCAAACATTCAGTGTAAGAGTAAAATAATGATATAACATTACTATTTAATATTTGAATCACATTCACAGCTTATATATATTTGACATCGACAACCCAAGTGCATTTTACCTCAGATTTGCGAATAGATAACTTTCTAAAGAAGGCGCAATCGCTTCTCGGGTCGACATTAACACACTGACAATAATGTATTCAGAATTTAAAATATTTTACACCACTTTTTAATGTGTGATTGAATGTGTAAAGGTGTTCACGAGATACCAACCTTTCGCGAACTTGCTTTCAACGTCGAACCCTCGTTTTCATGGAGACGCGGAGTGCACGGAGGGGCTGTGTGTGTGTGTGTGTGTGTGTGCGCGTGCATGTGACAGAGAGACGGAGGGGGAGAGCAGGTAAATGAAATGCAGCTGAGCGAATACACTGCATGTTTTGAATAGCGTTAAAACATTTAAGACATTGACAAAGACGAAAACTAAGGACATTTACTCTATAATTTAATTTTATTTTAGTTAGTTTTGCCAAACACACATTACAGTTTTAGTTAGTTGTCGTTTTTTTGTAATGCCTCGTTTTTATTTTTATTTCAGTTAACGACAATGTTTTTTCCCACCTAGTTTTCGTTTTTTCGTTCGTTTTCGTTAACGATTATAACCTTGACACACACACACACACACACACACACACGCACATCTATCCGAACACCAGAGGGTGTCTCACACACACACACACACACACACACACACACACACACACACACACACACACACACACACACATACATATATATACACACACACACACACACATATATACACACACATATACATCCATCCCTCTGAACACCAGAGGGCGTCTCACACACACACACACACACACACACACACACACACACACACACACACACACACACACACACACACACACACACACACACACACACACACACCACACACACACACATCCATCCTCTGAACACCCGAGATCACACAACACACACACACACACATCCAATTCCCTCTGAACACCTAGAGGCGATCTCTCTCACACACACACACACACACACCACACAACACACACCCACACACACACACACACACACACACACACACAACACAACACACACCCAAGTGATGCAAGGTTTGATCCAAAATGAGCAGGTGCCTGTGGTTAAGAGTCATCCAAAAATATTTGTAATGATATTCGGGTCGCGGTCGGTTGGGTCGTTTTGAAATATTAAATGATATTTGCCAATTAAACCTTTGTAGTATTAGATACCATTTTCTATGTGCGATGCATAGATCGCCTGTTTACCATGTGAAAAGCTCTGGGGGTGTGGCGGCCTCAGCTCATTAGAGATAATGAAGGTAGAACGAAAAAACTGTACCTCTCTTTGGTTTCAAACGGATTACATAAACTGGAAATATTTTTTAAATAAATTACTTCATTTAAAAGAAGAGAATCTCAGCTTTATAAAGATAAATCTCTCGTATCTCTGTGACAAGTATTGACAGAGCTACAGTTATTTTTTCAGATGCGTTTCAGAACGGACTTCACTGACAGAGAGAAGGCAAAACGCGCATCATGTTCATTTTTCTTTGACACTTTGTTTTTATTGTGAGTATCCACAAAAAAATACACACTTAACAGGATCTAATGATGTACAACACTTATATGTAAGATCAAAATCAACAGAGTAATTTGATTCTCTTTTGCACTGATAAGGAAAAAATCGAGCGCGACGGCCGACCCCTGAGGGTTAAACGATATTTGCCAATTAAACCTTTGTAGTACTAGACACAATTGTCTATGAAATACATAGGCCTACACTTTATTGGCTGAATAGACCCTTTTACAGCCCACGTGATCAAAGAGTTACGCGCGCATTTTGGCAACGGAAGTGGTGTTGTTTCCCACTGGCTCTAACGTGTTAGCAACTCCGAAAGTTTATCAAAACGATTTCCCAGCATCAAAATGTCTGGTTGTTGCGTTTACGGTTGCACTAATCGATATTCCACCAAGGGGCTTAAGTTTTATAGGATTCCGACAGGATCACGGCCGTTTCAAGAAGAACCGGCGGCGCATGTGGCTGCAGGCCATTAAACGTGTTGACTGGAGCGAGGATATAATAAAAAAAATGCTCGCGTCTGCAGCGCCCACTTTATATGGGCTGATTCTCCCATTACTTCCGTTGCCGATATGCGCGCGCATACGTTGCCACGTCATCATTGTGTACAAACAGTAAAAGGGTCTATTGCTGTCGCGATGATGACGCACGAGCTCAGTCTGAGGGAGAGATGGAGGCGGAGAGAGGAAAGCTGAAGATTGGGGAGTGGAGGCTCCGCAAATACACAAATAGAAAGAGCAAAGTGTGGGAGAAATAATGCCGAAATAATGAAAGATGATGACTATACAGTGCTGGCTTTGTCATGTGTAGTTCTTGCGATGCTATTTACACATTTGTGTTACACGTCTACGGCCCAATGACGTTAGATGAGCATTTACTACTTTAAAAAAATGCGGGTCAGGAAGCAGATCGGGTACAATATTTTTTTTCTTTTTTTTTGCTGTCCGAGTTGCGGGCGGTTAGTTGAATACGTCGGTCGGGTTGTTTATACATTGACCCACACATCACTGACTAGGGCTGTCATAATTGCTCAAAAATGACGTTCGAATATTCCCTCTAAAAAAACCACATATATTCGAACTATTCGAATATCTGGTTGCGCATTTTGTCAATGACGAGCATTACGTCAATTTCAGGACAAATGAATACAAAGAGACACAACTATTTATATAGGTAGTTTATCTAAGTTTAAACATATTTGACAACGTATTAACTTACACAAAAACAAGTAAATCAATGGCCAAGACCGCAGACCTTACTCTCGCTCGCACTCGCAGGCACTCTTTCTCTCTCTCTCGCTCGCTCTCTTGCCCTCACGCTCTCTGCGCATCACGGTTTAAATGAACAACAATACACAAATGTTGAGTGCTGATCAAGAGTTTTGTGCAAGCAATTTAAGGTCGCGACTCTTGTCCTAAATATAGCAGGCTTCATTCAGTGATTGATACAAATATCATTAACATTAATTGAAGTTTTACAGTAGAACCGACATTGAACTCTCCGAGCAGCTCGTGCTGTGGTAAACTGCTGCTACTATGGCTATTTCGGGGACGTCTGGCCACGCCCCCTTGGCGGGCTCTGTATGATGTAATGCTAGCTCATTGGCACACACGTCGGAAGCGCCCGTGCCATTGGATGTGCAGTTGCCGCAGCACAGCCAATGAGTGAGCCAGACACTCACTGTGCTATCTGTGCAGCTGGAAAACATTTTAAGCTTCAGGATTTTGCCACTCGCAAAGCAGACAGCCGCGCCTCTGCTATCGCGGGCGTGTTCTTCCACATGATTCGAATATTAATTTTCACCTTCGAATTTCTGTTTTTTAAAACTATTCGAATATATATTAGAATTTAGAATATTCGTTGACAGCCCTATCACTGACACACACACGTCACACACGCCCCGCAGAAGTACGATAACACACACCAGTCCAGGAGCCTCTATGGTCATCACGCGCTGTCTCTGATAAACTGAGGATTGAAACGCTTTGATGAAACGGGAGTAATAAACACACGACTGCCGTATTCTGTGTCAGAAGCACATCATCTCACACAAGTGAGTTTGGAGCAAAAGCGTGTTATTAAATGTTGTCTTTTGTTGGACAAGAGGTTATTAAATGCTTCTCATGTCTGGAAAGATGATTGACGTGTGTTGCTTTTTCATGTGCTGTAAAATTAAGTGTACAGTCTTGTAACTTTGTATTTTTTTCTGGTTTTCAAAAACTAATTTTTTGCTTCAAATCAAAGATTAGTGTTTTGATTATCCTCATTGCTGATTGCTTTTGTTCATGGCTTATAACTCTTTAACGAAGACTTTTGAAAATCAACACAAAAAAAACAACACCGCTGAAAAAGTGGGCGGGCCCTAATGCACTCTACTGATTGGATGGTTGTGGTTTGCTATTGGCTGATCTCATGTGAGTGACAGGTTGCCCCGCCCACATCATCAGAGAAGAGAAGCTGCAAGTTTCCATTTCAATTCTGATTCAAGATTATCAGGAACATAATTTTAACAAAATAATGATGATGTGCACCGATAAATACTGCAATATGCTTTACTGTAAAATCATACGAAAACATAGTTAAGAATCATTTGATTTTTGAAATTAATCTTTAAATGGTTTAGCTCCCATATAATATGTCTATGTAAGATGATATTTAAATGCTTAGTTTAATGCAATGTAATATAATAATGATTGACAGATAAACAAATAAACCTTCCTCAAAAGCCTGATGATCATATTTAACACTCGTGATTTTTATAATAAATAATGTCTGATGATCAAGTAAAGCAAAACTGCTTCAGTGCAGATGAAATATTACTAAAAATATCAGTCATTCATGTTGATAATCCTCGTTTGGTTAAATCTGACTCAGATCTGTGGTTTTCCTCCTCCTAAGGGCCGTTTAGTGATTGAGCGGCCGTCGCTCTCGCTGTTCCTGCCAGCGATTCTTCAGTTTCGCCTCTTTGATATTTATTAGATCAGATTTACTCGCTGATGTGAAGCCGTGGCCTATCGAAGTGCAAATGGACAAAATAAGCATGATAATATGTTCTCAAGCGCACACACACACACACACACACACACACACACACACACACACACACACACTCTCTTTGATGATTAAAGCCCAGAACTTCAAAGTGCTGCGATCGGGAGGATTAAAACCTTTTCTCATGATTCATTTGTGCCACATTAATCAAACCAGCGCTGGTTCATTTGTGCAGAAATTGTGTATTTATACAGTCAAACCAACAATTATTCAGACACCAGACATCATTTGATATGTTTTCACTAGTGTGTGCAGGACACTATAGTTTATTATGTAAGTGAGGAGAGCAAAATAAAGTAAACTGTGACGCATTATACACAAATATTCTTCATACAGCGACTACCAGTAAAATATGAGACCAAAAATGATTTGAGCTGATCATGTTTTGCTGAAGTGTTTTTTCTTTAATAACTAATGCTCTTTTTACACACAGACTGAACAACATGAAGCATTGTGGGTAACTGGTTGAGCTAAACTGGTATTATCTAATTGTGTAGTTAAACATAATTCATGTGTGAGAGTCTAACAGAAGGACGGACAAAACCTGTCAAATATCAAGTTTTTATCATATTTTATTACCATTTTCTAGCGAATAAACTGATGATGTGAGAAATGTCTCAATAAGTTTTGGTTTGACTGTATATGCATAAACACGTTTGTATTGGCTAACGTTTATTATGCTAATGCATATGTTCAAATAGAAGCCCATTTCCCTGTGGGATTTAGCATCAAATTTGGATATTTAAATAATAAAGTAGCCAATTTAAAATAAATAACATGTACACACAATGTTCCTATTTATTTATTATTTTTTACTGTTTTCTAGGGGTTTATTAATTTTAGACTAGTTGACCAGCACACATTATAAGCAATGCGATTATATTATATTTTTTTTTTTCAAAAAATGTTTATTGGCTTTTGTTTGAACATAAAAACAACAAAATAAACAAAATGAGTAATGAACAAATAAACAATTAAAAATGAAGATAATGAGAACCGCATTACAGGACATCCAGAACAACACTTAACCATGAAATAAAATAAATAAAATATACATTTTGATACATCACAGCACACAGCCTGACATAAGCAATGCGATATTAATCATAAATAAAGTGTTGAGCAGTATTTATACTGTATATTGCAGTGAAATTTTTAATTTGGGTCGAATTCAAAAAACTTTAGAAGTCCGCTATTGTGACACAAATAGTCAAACGCTTACAAGTACTACACATCTTTATCCAGCACTTCAAAACTATAATATATATAAATGTTATTTTTAATGTGATGACCAACACATTTTTTGTTCATCCTTGAAAGATTGTCCTAAAACTAACAATTTAAGATGTAGGAAAACTCTTATTTAAAAATTAAAAATAAATTAAAGTACTATTGTAAACTGTAGGATGCTTATTGGCTATTTTCACTCCCTAATATCATTTTTTTCACTCGTTTTGCTTTATAATTAATATTAAGACATTATGAATGATAGTAATTTAAGTTAATTTCATCTAAGTGTAGTGCTGTGTTGTCAGCCCAGTGCTATCACATATTTCTGTAGATCTCACTGTCTTTCAGATGCTCGTCTGGAGCCTGTGAACTTAAAATAAAACTGCACATTGTAATACCTGTACGTTAAGTCTATTTATTATTAAAGAATTTGTCAGTATTACAGTTATTTTGGAGGAAATTTGAATAATTGCATTGCAAGTAAGGGATAATCCACGGCTAGCCATGCATTAAAGGATTTTAATGCACGACGTAGAGGCGAAGAACCACTCGACGCGAAGCGGAGGAATGCTCTACGTCGTGCATTAAAATCCTTTAAAGGGTACCTATTATGGCATTTAAAATGTTCCTAATAATGTTCTGGGAGTCCCCAACAACAGTTTGACATGCATGCAATGACAAAAAACACTTTTGTTGTCTTATAATATGCATTTATTTTTACCTGATTTGCTCACCGACTCCCTAATGATTTGTTTGACGACTCATTTGTCCAAACCCCTCCTTTGCGTGACGCTAATTGGCGGTGATTGGTCAGATGACCCAGTCAGTTATATTTTGCGTTAGCCCAAAGCTTAAACATATTGATAAAGCACTGCAGTACTACAATACGCTTCACATAATTTCACATATTTCAAAAAACAAAAAAAATGACATCGGAGACCTAGAAGCTGCTGAGCGTAACTCTCACTCTCTCTCACACACACGCACGCACGCACGCACGCACGCACACACACGCACACACACACACACACACACACACACACATGCACGCACGCACGCACACACACACGCACGCGCACACACACTCACACACACACACACGCACGCACGCACACACACACACACACACACACACACACACACACACGCATGCACGCACGCACACACACACGCACGCGCACACACACTCTCACACACACACACACGCACACACACACACACACACACACACACACGCACGCACGCACGCACGCACACACACACGCACGCGCACACACACTCTCACACACACACACACGCACGCACACACACACACACACACACGCACACACACATAAAAGCAACAATTATTAATAGTACTTACAGGTTGTGATTCGGAGGAGGAAGCTGATCTAAATAAACTTGGTATTGAACGTTCCTTCAGTATCAGGTGACCCGCGAATCCACACTTGAAAGCATTTGTGTTTGTGAAGCGATGTCATTAAAATAACGCGAACACAGCTCAAGGTGGCTATACTTGTGTGGTATAGTTGTAAATATAAACTCTAGCCACTGAGTCTTCACATGCTTGTCCCTGGGCAGTGAAAAAAAAAGTTTGCTTTTGATTCGCACTTCAGAACAGAGTCTCGTCGACATGATGTTGTCAGGTTTCTCTGTCTGCTCGGCGCGCGCACTGAGTGGGCGTGTCGAATTCAAATAACTTGTACAAGTGACGTACGAAAGCTAGAGAGAAAGCATCGTTTGTCTATCGATTCATATCAGCGACTCAGAGTCGACTCTTACTTTTGAGAGACAATAACTTTGTATACGGTGAACTTTCATATTTAAAACTTTGCAGGATGTTTTTGTTCACTTAGATCTATGTTACACACTACATGAAAGGTAATTTTCAAAATTCAATGATAGGTACCCTTTAATGCATGGCTAGCCGTGGATTATCCCGCTTATACCTTGGTTATTTGCCAAGTTAAAAATAAGTTAAAGCTGTAACTGATGTTTACAGACGTGTAAAAATGACGGTTATTTTCTTAAGTTACGGCTCGTTAGTTCTAGCACTCCGTCCACTTTAAATAAAGAAGAGCCATCGGATTGCTTTTATTTGAATGAATTATCACATTTATTTAAATTCATTATTAAAAGAGAGAGAGACAGAGAACTGAAAGAGAAGGAACAGAGAGAGAGAGCATATAGCTAACTTAATGATTCTTTAATGGATTTATTAACATTATTTATGAATGACAGGCAACACTGACAGTGACAAGGCAATCTTGTATACCGTGACGGTTTATACCTGCTCTGAGACATACATAGAGATATACACTAGATGTCGCCTTGGGGTTATAGGCATGCGTCAAAACCGCCGCCATCTTGGAACAGGGGTCTTGTCATAGGAAGTATCTAGGTAACACTGCTATCTCCGCCTGTGCTTCAAATTCATGGATGATGCCGGACTTTTGTGCTGCGTATGGATGTTCACGAACGAAATCTGAACTAGGAAGAATGTTTTAAAAAAAAAAATTTTTTATATAAATTTCTCTGGACTCGATAATAAATACATGTCTGACTGTTGGAACGAACCAAAAAACTAGAAAATCGCATTCATGACGATTTATGGTGATTTTATTTCCGTTAGACCTTTGCCTATACATTGACGCTGATGCATAAGAGGAGGGGCTCCCCTGTTCCAAGATGGCGGCTCTATTGACGCATTCGTTCCAATGAACTGCTGTAGCCAAGGCGACGTCTAGTGTATATATCGATGTGAGACATATCAAACTTGCAACACTGTATTCGCGTCCAGCGGTAACGTTAACGTTAGACTGAACAGAGGCATAAAACTCCCGCAATGTCTCATTTTAAAGAGAAGCCTAGGTCTCGAAATCACAGTTGTTCTGTCTTTGGCGCAAAAAGTCACTGAAAGTGTTAACTGCCATTTGGTTGTCTTTTTCGTATTGACCTCATCTTTGTCGTCTTCGATCTTATCTAGCTCTGTCGGTGTTAATTATTTATGCCGCTTTTTGTCATTCAACATCTTCTCCAAGTCTCTAAATCTTCTATTTCGTCTTGTGCCTGGGCCCATTTCTCAAAATTGCCATATTCACCATACAAATTAAACGATATGCAAAAATCATCCATTTACCGGCCTACCTAAATAAGTTAAACGGTCTCTCACGCTGTTTGCAAGTGGAACTGTGTTACTATGGTTACCAATGTTTATAGTAGCGGATTAATTTCGAACTGTAATCAAACTGACTGGAACTACCTGTGCATTAAACGGTTTTACTGCACACCTTCCAGCCAATCAGAATCGAGTATTTAAACAGCCCGTGGTATAAGCTGATTTAAGGTGTGCCCCTAAGTTTTCAGTTTGGGGTCCTAAATTTTCAGTCTGGGGCTTCACATGAAACCACAACTAAGAAACTTACTGCCGATCCACTTTTGCATGTTGATAAGAGCAGTGAAATGAGAAAAAATTATGTGACAGAAAGAAATCAAGGGACATTTAGAATAGATAAAAATGTGCGATAAATTGCGAGTTAACTATGGCATTAATGCGATTAAATATTTTACTCGTTTGACAGCACTAATATATATATATCTATGCACACTGTTCAGTAAGTTGTATGTGCTTTGTCTTTTTCAGTTTGCAATCAACATGTTTAGGACGTTACCGCCGTCATCAAACCCGACCGGCGCTGAGTTCGACCCGGAGGAAGACGAGCCCACGCTAGAGGCGGCCTGGCCACACCTGCAGGTGATCACACACACACACACACACACACACACACACACACACACACACACACACACTCATTAAACTATATAAACTATACACAACATGCTTTATCAAACGCAACAATACTCTTATTCAGCAAGGATGCCATAAAGTGATCAGAAGTGAGATATTCATGTCATGTTTCTGTTTTAGATAAATGCTGTTCTTTTGAACTTTCTTCTATCTTCGTTTCAATATCGATAATAATCAGATCATCATATTATAGTGATTTCTGAAGCATCATGTGACACTGAAGACTGGAGTAATGATGATAAATTCAGCTTTGATCACAGGAATAAATTACACTTTACTAATATTCACATAGAAAACAGCTGATTTACATTATAATAATATTTCACAATTACTGTTTTTTTGTTTTTTTAATCAAATAAATGCAGTCTTGGTGAGCAGAAGAGACTTAAAAACACTCTATGGTATATTTACATAGAAAATAGCTGTTTTCTGTTTTTAATATATACAGTCTTTGTTGTCTACATTAATTTGGAGATTAACTGTGAAATTATTACATTATAAAATATATATAAAAACGTAAGTGTTTTTAATTGCGATATAAAATGTGTGATTAATCACGTAAACCTTTTTTAATCGATTGACAGCACACACACACACACACACACACACACTATAAATATATATGTATATATATATATATATATTTATGTGTGTGTGTGTGTGTGTGTGTGTGTGTAAAATGTCTTTTTAAAAAGAAATGAATTGTATTATTGAAATTGATCAAAAGTAACAATAAATGCAGTTTTAAACTTTCTATTAATCAAAAATTCTGAAAAATGAAATGTCACATATCCTCAAAAATATGACTGTTTTCAACATTGATAATACTCATAAATGTTTCTTGAGCATCAAATCATCATATTATAGTGATTTCTGAAGGATCATGAATATAAACTTTTAAATGTAGTTTGTGTATATAGACAGCATATCCCTGTTTTATTTAGATGCCTTTTTTATGTTAATGTAATAAAATCAATTATAGCGATATTGTTCGTCATACACTTTCCTTGAAGCATTTATGTATAATGCATTATAAAGGTGTTCGTAATGTACGTTATTATGCATTATATTTTTTCATATAGAGTTAAAATGCATTAATATTTGCAGATTGCTTGTTGCATCTGAAACTGGCTGTTTGTGTGTGTTTTAATGCGTTGTACTTTATAAAGTTGTTTAATGAATAGATGAGTATTATAACTGGTTATATGAGATTATATAATGCTTTATAAGGTGCATAATTAATGCATTAAAAACACATCTATAATCCATTATAACTACAGGCTTTAAGTAAAGTATTACAGATTGTTTTTACTGTAATAAACTCCTATAATTGAGAATAACGGTGTAATTTTTTTTTTTTAATACAAACATTTTGGGGTAAAATGTGCATATTTATAATAAAATATAATATAAAGGATTTTCCCACTAATAAGTGTTGTGACATTAATATGACATTTTAAAATGCATATATTTTAAAATGTGTATATTTCAAATACTTTTTTTTTTTTTCCCACAGCTCGTCTATGAATTTTTCCTGCGTTTTTTAGAGTCGCCAGACTTTCAACCAAACATAGCCAAGAAATACATCGACCAGAAGTTTGTGATGCAGGTACGTTGTTTGCTTTCATGTTAAGTTTGCCATCGACAAATCCATTAATTGTGTTAAAAACTAATATATTTATTATATATGTATTAATATATTGCCATGTTGTTGTATTTAATGCATTTAAGTGTGTCACCCTCAATGACACAGATCTGAATGTGATCGGACTTGTCAAAGCTTTAATAGACAGTCAAATTTTGGGAATTTGGGAATTCAGTTGAACATTTGGGAATAAGATCCGGTGTGTGTTTGAATCAAGATCGTGTTCTTTCAATGATTAATCGTGCAGATCTAATGTGCAACACGTATCCCAGAAAATGTAGTTTAGTGTTTCATGACCGTTTAAAATTTCTTGTGCATCAAGATATTTCTGCATTGTTTGCATGATTACTGAAATTAATGAATTCAGCATTTTAACAGATTTTTTATTTTGAGACTCTACAGGTGAATAGGGTAATGTTTTTAACTAGCAGATTTCACCATGAAACTTTCCCAGTTGATTACCTACATTAAGATGAGAAAAAATGTATTACAAGTTTTCTGTAATTTAATGTTTAAATATGCAAATTAGGCATTATCTAATTAAATATGTGCTAATTTGCATATATTTTACAAAACGAAATCTGAGTATTGGATAAAGCCAGGTTCAAAATCATTTTTTCATTGTGTTCACATATTAGATGGGAAAAAATTACAGAGGGATTTATGGATATCTACTTGTGTTATCCTGTTAATCAGAATATACTGACAATAGCCTTAAAAAAATATTTTTTAAGTACATTATAACATTAATAAAATGTTATATAAATCAGGCTAGGAATAATATATTTACAAATCCCTCAGTAAATGTCTTCATAATATAACTAGGCACACGACTGGAGAGTTTGGTGTGTATATGTGCGACTGAAGTGGAGATTTCAGACTTGAGTTTGAGAGAGAAGACATTTTGAGAAAACGGGCTTTAAAGATTTAGCATCAGCCAATGAGATCGCTCATTTAGAGTTAAATCCCCCTTTACTTTCACGATTGTGTGTGTGTGATGCAGTGATGCCAGTAACGCGTTACTCTAATTTGACCACTTTTTTCAGTAACGAGTAATCTAATGCGTTACTATTTCAAAACCAGTATTCAGATTAAAGTTACTTATCCAAGTCACTGTGCGTTACTATTTTTGTCATTTTCCTTAGTAAAAATATATATTTATTTCTTCTTGCATCTCGGGGAGTGTGCGCGACAAGTCACGTTTTCAGCATGAGGTTCACGTCACGTGTACGTACCACGCAGCGACACAAACGTAAACAACAGTAGAGGGAGGCGAGAGATGCGCTTTTTCTAGCTGGAAATACAGTCACTATTTTGAGTTTGTGTCTGTCAGCTAAAGATGGCAACATTAAGGTCCGTTGTAAACTCTGTGCTGGTGGCGACAAAGTGTTATCTACCTACAAAAACACTTCGTCGAATTTGAAAAAACATATGGAGTCGCAGTACCGCACAGTCAAACTTACGCCCGTTTCACACATACTTGTCTCCGTCTGCAGTGCGTATGCGGTGCGTATTTTTTCCCGTACCCATGTTAACAGGTTAGAGCTTTCACACTGCACGCGGGTGCGGTCCGTCGATCCGTTCTAGGTGACGTGAGTATACAGCAGTGCAGAGATCGTTTCCGCACCGAGTCTATTTTTGCTGTGCTGCACCGTGCTGAATTAAAGTGGCAGCGCATTGTTCACATTAAAATAGACATAGTTTGACAAGAAACTGTATTAATTTCATCATATACGCAAAATTACAGTTAACGTGTTCTACAGTTACTAAATTACAGGGTCAAGAAAAACAAAAAAACAATATATATTTTATAAAAACAAGTATTTATATTAAGTGAAGTCAAGAAAGACTGTTTTTTCAGGAAATAGTTTTTAAGTTCAACTTTAAATGTCAGGAGATGGATTGTTGATGTTACTGTTAAAAATACACTTCCAATAAAGTGAGTGTTGGCAAAACCGGTTGTCATTTTTATGTTGAGGTGGCGGGGGTGTTGTCGGCAACTGCTGAATGTAACTAATAAAAGTAACTTGTAACGTAACTTAGTTACTTTTAAAATCAAGTAACTTGTAAAGTACCTTAGTTACTTTTTCAAAGTAACTGTGGCAACACTGCTGTGATGACAGGGTGCAGATCGGATGATTTATAACGCCAACTTTTGATGAATTTATGAGAAATCTACAGACGCAAACAGACAAAGTGTAGTAAAATAAAGACCTAAATGTGTATTTCTGACTTTTTTCACCACAAGTCTGAAAGAAGACATGCTAAGACAAATATCCCAAAATTAACCAGTGAAAAAAAACAATGTTTTTGCCTGCCCTGTCTCGCCTTAAAGGGACAGTGCATATTAATGGACATCTCAGCTTTTCAGCAATGTAAATATGCCATAATTATCCCAACGGCTATTTCACATCTGTAGTCCCCCGTCAGGTCATCACGGTACAAGCTAACACAGCTAAACATTGAATACAATACAACACAATTTAAAAGACGGCAAAATTTTCAACAACATATTATACAAGAGGCCACAGTTAGCAGATGGGGATTATATAATCTAAAGTGCTGTTTATGCAGTAAAGTGCCATTCTATGAAATAATGTTTAATTTATTTTTTTTTGTTAAGAGCTGTTATTGATGATTGATGTGTGATTTGATTGCAGCTCCTGGATCTGTTCGATAGTGAAGACCCTCGAGAGCGTGACTTTCTGAAGACGACTCTCCATCGGATCTACGGAAAGTTCCTGGGTCTCAGAGCTTACATCAGGAAGCAGATTAATAACATTTTCTATAGGTGAGATCTTAAACTATTTAACATCCAAATCATGAAAATATTGACTCGTATTGTTTTTACTGCCCACATGGCCAGAAGAAATGTTGTTTCAGAGGCAGTTTGATGTTTTAAAAAAAAAAAATTCTTTGGAATTATTGCTTTTATAATGATGTAAATGGAATCTATTTTTTCTGTTATAATTATCGTTCTGCAGATTATCTGATTTTTATCTCCATGCAGGTTCATCTATGAAACGGAGCATCATAATGGAATAGCCGAATTACTGGAAATTTTAGGAAGGTATGAAAAAAAATGTTTTTCTTTATAAAATCTATTTTTGCTCTCAAATCTGATGGGATGGGCAACATTGAACACACACACACACACACACACACACACACACACACACACACACACACACACACACACACACACACACACACACACACACACACACACACACACACACACACACACACACACAGACGCTCACTTGTGGCCAAGAGTTTATTAAATGCAATATCATTGTGCCAAATCTATGGAATCTTGTTTCTGCCTAAAATAAAAACTTTAAAATTAATAATTTTGACTTTATATCTTGCAATTCTAAGTTTATATCTCACAATTCTGATTTTTTTCTTATAATTTCTCAGAATCTGTAAAGTCGGGATTGCGGGATGTGAAATCAGGATTGGGAAATGTGAAAGTCTGGATTGGGAGATGTGACGTCGGGATTGGGAGATGTACAGTCGGGATTGGGAATTTTAAAGTCGGAATTGCAAAATGTGAAATCGGGATTGCGAGGTGAAGTCGGGATTGGGAGATGTAAAGTCGAAATTGCAAGATGTGTTGTCGGGATTGCGATTTTTAAAGTTGAAATTGCAAAATGTGAAATCGGGATCACGAGATGTGAAGTCGGGATTGGGAGATGTAAAGTCGGGATTGGGAGATGTGACGTCGGGATTGCGAGATGTAAAGTCGGGATTGGGAGATGTAAAGTCGGGATTGGGAAATGTGAAGTCAGGATTGCAAGATGGGAAGTCGGGATTGGGAGATGTGAAAGTCGGGATTGGGAGATGTGAAAGTCGGGATTGGGAGATGTGACATCGGGATTGGGAGATGTAAAGTCGGGATTGGGAGATGTGAAGTTTGATTGCGAGATGTGAAATCGGGATTGGGAGATGTGAAGTCGGGATTGGGAGATCTGACGTCAGGATTGGGAAATGTAAAGTCGGGATTGGGAGATGTAAAGTCGGGATTGGGAGATGTGAAGTTTGATTGCGAGATGTGAAATCGGGATTGGGAATTGTTAAAGTCGGAATTGCAAATGTGAAATCGGGATTGCGAGGTGAAGTCGGATTGGGAAATATAAAGTCGAATTGCAGATGTGTGTCGGGATTGCGAGATTAAGTTGGGATTGGGAATTGTAAAGTTGAATTGCAAGATCTGAAGTTGGGATTAGGAATTTTAAAGTTGGAATTGCAAAATGTGAAATCGGGATTCACGAGATGTGAAGTTGGGATTGGGAGATGTAAAGTTGGGATTGCGAGATGTGTAATCGGGATCGCGAGATGTGAAATTCGGATTGGAGATGTGAAATCGGGAATGCGAGATGTGAAGTTGGGATTGGAGATGTAATCGAGACGCGAGATGTGAAATCGGGATGCGAGATGTGAAATCGGTTTGCGAGATGTGAAATCGGGATCGCGAATGTGAAATCGGGATTGCGAGATGTGAATCGGGATTGCGGAGATGTGAAATGGGATTGTGAGATGTGAAATCGGGATCGCGAGATGTGAAATCGGGATTGGGAGATGTAAATCGAAATTGCAAGATGTGAAATCGGGATTGGGAAATGTGAAGTCGGAAATGCGAGATGTGAAGTCGGGATTGGGAAATGTGAAGTCAGGATTGGGAAATGTGAAGTCATGATTGCGATTTGTGAAATTGGGATTGGGAGAAATATCCAGAATTGCAAGATATAAAGTCGCTATTATCTTTTTTTTTTTTATTATTATTTTTTATTCCATGGCGTACACAAGCTTAAATACAAATTCCTGTTCCTTGTTGAAATGGCAACTGATGCGGCATAACCTCAGAATAGTGATCTACTCACTGGAAGTGATGTATTATAATGACATTGTTGGTGCCTTTCATCATGTTTTATAAGAGCGGTAAGACACGAGGCAGTGTATTAGTGGCTCAAACTCTGCTTTACAGTTAAACTGCATATCACTCACATTTATTCTGCTCATTATCGAGTCGTTCGTCTCTGTAATTATGTAATTGCATTATAAAAATAATGTAATTATTTGCGTTTTCAGAATGATCCATGTCTCTCTCTTTCTGTTTTCCTCCAGCATAATCAACGGCTTTGCCTTACCGCTGAAAGAAGAGCACAAAATCTTCCTTTTAAAAGTGTTGTTACCGTTGCATAAAGTGAAGTCACTCAGTGTTTATCATCCACAGGTACGATCTCTGTGTGTCTGTAGATCATACTGAGTCTGTGTCATGTGCTCGTCACATTGTGTTGTATTATTTAAAAAAATATATATTGTTGTATTTTTTGGAACTTAAAATACATAGAACTGTTTGTTTCATGCTATCTAAGCAAAAAAAAAATCACACATTTTTAGACATCAAAACACACGAACACACACACACGAACACACACACACACACACATATATATAGTTACATGTTTATAAAACAAATTGTAAAATGACAATTGTACAAAAAATATTTCTCAATTTTTTTAGACATCACACACACACACACACACACACACACACACACACACACACACACACACACACACACACACAACTTATATATAGTGACATATTTATAAAACAAATTTAAAATGACAATTGTATTTGTCTTCTGTTATTACTTTAATTCAGCACAAATTACATTAGATTCTCATTAAGAAAAATTCATTGAGAAAAATGAGAATTACAAACAAACTCAAAAGTGAAACGTCCATTTGCATTACAGTAATGTGAATTTTGGGGGAAATTGTGCTAAATTATCATAAAAAATAATGTCGTAATATTTAAAAAATACCTTAATGATTTCAAAAACGGCTTTATTTTCTTTTACCCAAATTCTAAAGTGTTTGTGGTGCAGTCTGAAGAGTATTTTGATTGTAATGTTGTTGTTGTGTTTCAGCTGGCGTACTGTGTGGTGCAGTTTCTGGAGAAGGACAGCACACTCACTGAGCCGGTGGGTTTCAGCGCCACCTTGTGTTCACCTCTATAACTGCTTTATTTACATTTATGCATTTAGCAGACACTTTTATC
Organism: Chrosomus eos; assembly: GCA_036326025.1. Lineage (NCBI taxonomy): Eukaryota > Metazoa > Chordata > Actinopteri > Cypriniformes > Leuciscidae > Chrosomus > Chrosomus eos. The sequence continues at coordinate 40,601,466 of CM070829.1, read as the reverse complement.
CAAAGCGATTTACATTGCATTTCAAGGTACACATTTTAACATTCTTATCAGTTCTTGCTTCCCCTGGGAATCGAACCCGGGGATGCGATTAGTAACATAAATATAAAAGAAATCTTAAAAAAGAAAAGTATAAAAACAAAAATGTTTTTAAACTTAAACTGCAAACTTATTATAAATTGTTGCACAAAAACTGCAAACTTTAAATTGTCTACAAAGCAAAAATAAAAAGAAATCTTTAAAAATGTAGTACATATGAAAGCGCAATATAAAAATATTTATGTTTTTGAACACATTTAAATGTTAACAAAACGAATGTTAAAAGACATCTTTAAAAATGTACCAAACCAGCACTACCTAGTTATAACAAGCTTCATTTTGCTGTTTTTCTCTGTTGTCCTGTGTGCAGGTGGTGATGGCGCTGCTAAAGTACTGGCCAAAGACTCACAGTCCGAAAGAAGTGATGTTCCTGAACGAGCTGGAGGAGATTCTGGACGTCATCGAGCCCTCAGAGTTCGTGAAAGTGATGGAGCCGCTCTTCAGACAATTGGCAAAATGTGTCTCAAGTCCACATTTCCAGGTTAGTTGAAACTGACACACACACACCACACACTCGCGCACACACACACACTCGCGCGCACACGACACACTCACACACACACACTCGCGCACACACACACTCGCGTGCATACACACACACACTCTGATGGTACACTTTAACTGATGGACACTATGAAACTGATGTTTCTAAAAGTAAAAACATCCCTATTTTAGTCATTCCACCTCATTTACGCGTGTGTGTGTGTGTGATCCTCAGGTTGCGGAGCGAGCGCTCTACTACTGGAACAACGAGTACATCATGAGTTTAATCAGTGACAACGCTGCGAGGATCCTCCCCATCATGTTCCCGTCGCTGTACCGAAACTCAAAAACCCACTGGAATAAGTGAGTCCCGCTGTTCTCAGCTTCAGCTGCAGATTCTGCTTATTTTGATTAATTAGCATCAGTTATTGAGAATATTGACTAACATGGTAAAAATGAGTAACTCAAAGTCCTCCTGTAGTCAATCATTTTATCACCGAAATTACATATTTAAAAGTTTTTCCTTGAAAAAAAACTCTTAAAATATCTTGAATGTAATTCGACACCCTTGCCTCATTTAGTATTCGCGGTTCTATGAATTTGCAAATGAGCCCCGCCTCCACTCACTCACTCAGAGATCCACTCGTTGACGATCACACGTTGCTCTGATTGGTTACAAGATCAGAGTGAGGAAAATGAAAAACTACATATAAAAACTAAAATATGATATGGTAAAGTGTGTACATATATATGCATAATGTAATGTGTTTTATATATGTGTGTATGTGTACATATACTGTGTGTGTGTGTGTGTGTGTGTGTATATATATATATATATATATATATATATAATATATATAATGTGTATGTGTGTGTGTATGTAGTATGTATATGTGTAAAAAGTTAAAGAAATAAATTTTTTAAATTGTTCAAAAGTGACAGAAAAGAAGTTTATAATTTTACAAAAGATTTCCACAGAAACATGAACATTGATAATAATCATAAATGTTTCTTGAGCATCAAATCATCATATTATAGTGATTTCTGAAGGATCATGTGACACTGAAGACTGGAGTAATGATGCTGAAAATTCAGCTTTGATCACAGGAATAAATTACACTTTATTATATATTCACATAGAAAACAGCTGATTTACATTGTAATAATATTTCACAATTTTCACTGTATTTTTCATAGAATAAATGCAGCCTTGATGAGCAGAAGAGACTTAAATATATATTATTAGTGTCAGTTTTACTTTAATAGTGACTCAGTCCATCTACAGTGTTTAGCTTGTTTGAAGAAGAGTTGTTGATGTTGTGGTTTGATGAGTAAACCGCAGTTCTTCTTGCTGTTGTGCAGGACGATCCACGGGCTGATCTATAACGCGCTGAAGCTGTTTATGGAGATGAATCAGAAGCTTTTTGACGACTGCACACAACAGTTCAGAGCAGAGAAAAACAAGTAGGAAAACCTTTCACAGACTCACTCAGACTTTCACACACTCACTCAGACTTTCACACACTCACTCAGACTCACTTAGACTTTCACACACTCACTCAGACTCACTTAGACTTTCACACACTCACTCAGACTCACTTAGACTTTCACACACTCACTCAGACTCACTTAGACTTTCACACACTCACTCAGACTCACTCAGACTTTCACAGACTCACTCAGACTTTCACACACTCACTCAAACTCACTCAGACTTTCACACACTCACTCAGACTCACTCAGACTTTCACACACTCACTCAGACTCACTCAAACTTTCACACACTCACTCAGACTTTCACACACTCACTCAGACTCACTTAGACTTTCACACACTCACTCAGACTAACTCAGACTTTCACACACTCACTCAGACTTTCACACACTCACTCAGACTTTCACACTCACTCAGACTTTCAAACACTCACTCAGACTTTCACACACTGTCAGACTCACTCAGACTCACTCACTTAGACTTTCATACACACTCAAGCTGGTCGCACACCGAACGCGCAGCTCAGCGCCACGCCACGCCACGTCTAGGACAACTCTCACCTGAAAGTCTGAAAACATCAGCAATTTTCTGATTTCTTTAAATAAATATAAAACTAAATGTATATTCCAGCACAGGGCTAAGTCCGTATATACATTACTACTATTTGAGACACATAAATGTAAATTTAATATATAACTATGTAAATGGCGCCGTGTGGCGCTGCAGGATTTTGAACACGGTCCAGAGCCGTTGCTGGGCGCCGCGGACAGACGCCGCCGGTGTGTGTACTCTCATAGAGAATAATGTGTTCGAATTTAAAAGACCTGGCGCTGCGTGGCGCGGCGCCTAGCTGCGCGTCCGGTGTGCGACCCCCTTCAGACTCACTTAGACTTTCACACACTCACTCAGACTTTCACACACTCACACAGACTTTCACACTCTCACTCAGTCACTCACTCAGACTTTCACACACTCTCTCAGACTTTCACTCAAACTCACTCAGACTTTCACACACTCACTCAGACTCACTCAGACTTTCACACACTCACTCAGACTTTCACACACTCACTCAGACTTCCACACACTCACTCAGACTCACTCAGGCTTTCACACACTCACTCAAACTCACTCAGACTTTCACACACTCACTCAGACTCACTCAGACTTTCACACACTCACTCAGACTCACTCAGACTTTCACACACTCACTCAGACTCACTCAGACTTTCACACACTCACTCAGACTCACTCAGACTTTCACACACTCACTCAGACTCACTCAGACTTTCACACACTCACTCAGACTTCCACACACTCACTCAGACTCACTCAGACTTTCACACACTCACTCAGACTTTCACACACTCACTAAGACTCACTTAGACTTTCACACACTCACTCAGACTCACTTAGACTTTCACACACTCACTCAGACTCACTTAGACTTTCACACACTCACTCAGACTTTCACACACTCACTCAGACTTTCACACTCTCACTCAGTCACTCACTCAGACTTTCACACACTCTCTCAGACTTTCACTCACTCAAACTCACTCAGACTTTCACACACTCACTCAGACTCACTCAGACTTTCACACACTCACTCACTCACTCACTCAGACTTTCACACACTCACTCAGACTCACTCAGACTTCCACACACTCACTCAGACTCACTCAGGCTTTCACACACTCACTCAAACTCACTCAGACTTTCACACACTCACTCAGACTCACTCAGACTTTCACACACTCACTCAGACTCACTCAGACTTTCACACACTCACTCAGACTTACTCAGACTTTCACACACTCACTCAGACTTACTCAGACTTTCACACACTCACTCAGACTCACTCAGAATTTCACACACTCACTCAGACTTTCACACACTCACTCAGACTCACTTAGACTTTCACACACTCACTCAGACTCACTCAGACTTTCACACACTCACTCAGACTTCCACACACTCACTCAGACTCACTCAGACTTTCACACACTCACTCAGACTCACTTAGACTTTCACACACTCACTCAGACTCACTTAGACTTTCACACACTCACTCAGACTCACTTAGACTTTCACACACTCACTCAGACTTTCACACACTCACTCAGACTTTCACACTCTCACTCAGTCACTCACTCAGACTTTCACACACTCTCTCAGACTTTCACTCACTCAAACTCACTCAGACTTTCACACACTCAGACTCACTCAGACTTTCACACACTCACTCAGACTCACTCAGACTTCCACACACTCACTCAGACTCACTCAGACTTTCACACACTCACTCAGACTCACTCAGGCTTTCACACACTCACTCAAACTCACTCAGACTTTCACACACTCACTCAGACTCACTCAGACTTTCACACACTCACTCAGACTCACTCAGACTTTCACACACTCACATCAGACTTACTCAGACTTTCACACACTCACTCAGACTCACTCAGAATTTCACACACTCACTCAGACTTTCACACACTCACTCAGACTCACTTAGACTTTCACACACTCACTCAGACTCACTCAGACTTTCACACACTCACTCAGACTTCCACACACTCACTCAGACTCACTCAGACTTTCACACACTCACTCAGACTTTCACACACTCACTCAGACTCACTTAGACTTTCACACACTCACTCAGACTCACTTAGACTTTCACACACTCACTCAGACTCACTTAGACTTTCACACACTCACTCAGACTTTCACACACTCACTCAGACTTTCACACTCTCACTCAGTCACTCACTCAGACTTTCACACACTCTCTCAGACTTTCACTCACTCAAACTCACTCAGACTTTCACACACTCAGACTCACTCAGACTTTCACACACTCACTCAGACTCACTCAGACTTCCACACACTCACTCAGACTCACTCAGACTTTCACACACTCACTCAGACTTTCACACACTCACTCAGACTCACTTAGACTTTCACACTCTCACTCAGACTCACTTAGACTTTCACACACTCACTCAGACTCACTTAGACTTTCACACACTCACTCAGACTTTCACACACTCACTCAGACTTTCACACTCACTCAGTCACTCACTCAGACTTTCACACACTCTCTCAGACTTTCACTCACTCAAACTCACTCAGACTTTCACACACTCAGACTCACTCAGACTTTCACACACTCACTCAGACTCACTTAGACTTTCACACACTCACTCAGACTCACTCAGACTTTCACACACTCACTCAGACTTCCACACACTCACTCAGACTCACTCAGACTTTCACACACTCACTCAGACTTTCACACACTCACTCAGACTCACTTAGACTTTCACACACTCACTCAGACTCACTTAGACTTTCACACACTCACTCAGACTCACTTAGACTTTCACACACTCACTCAGACTTTCACACACTCACTCAGACTTTCACACTCTCACTCAGTCACTCACTCAGACTTTCACACACTCTCTCAGACTTTCACTCACTCAAACTCACTCAGACTTTCACACACTCAGACTCACTCAGACTTTCACACACTCACTCAGACTCACTCAGACTTCCACACACTCACTCAGACTCACTCAGACTTTCACACACTCACTCAGACTTTCACACACTCACTCAGACTCACTTAGACTTTCACACACTCACTCAGACTCACTTAGACTTTCACACACTCACTCAGACTCACTTAGACTTTCACACACTCACTCAGACTTTCACACACTCACTCAGACTTTCACACTCTCACTCAGTCACTCACTCAGACTTTCACACACTCTCTCAGACTTTCACTCACTCAAACTCACTCAGACTTTCACACACTCAGACTCACTCAGACTTTCACACACTCACTCAGACTCACTCAGACTTCCACACACTCACTCAGACTCACTCAGACTTTCACACACTCACTCAGACTTTCACACACTCACTCAGACTCACTTAGACTTTCACACACTCAGACTCACTCAGACTTTCACACACTCACTCAGACTCACTCAGACTTCCACACACTCACTCAGACTCACTCAGACTTTCACACACTCAAGGCTCGTACACACCGGGACGAATATCGGCTCGCGTTATTCGTCAGCGTTTTTCAACGCGTTTTTTGTGTTCACACCCAAGCGTTTTTCGCTGACGATGAGCCGAGTGAACATGCAAATTCATTCCCTGACATTAGATGGCGCTTAATGTACAGAAATACCCCGGTCCATAAAGTGCTTCTGACACTCGCTTGTCACTCAGAAGAAGAGAGCAAGTTTGTCGCGTTTATCATACAGTTCTTTATTCTCATTGGTGTCTCTTTATATAGACACCAACAAGACCAGCAGCTCTACATTCATCTGCCCTTGCATCTTCCTCGTCTTATTTCTTCCCTGCAGAGTGTAGTAGACGGACGCTGTGTATCTTCTTCGCCATTACGTATGTGTGCTCGGCAAGACCGTTTTGTGTTTGAGCGCCCCCAAGTTGTGTTTTACTGTAACTTCAGAAGCTCCAGACACGTGAGCAAAAGCGTCAATCTCATTGGTCGGATAGTTTTTGACGCGGCGCGTCAAACTGAAAAAACGAACCCGAGGCGTTTTTTTAAAAATGACGCTTTTACGCGCGGCGTTTTACGCGTCGGTGTGAACACTCACATTGGCGCCCTTTGTTTAGTCACGAGGCGTTAAACGTCGCCGAATAACGTGCGCGAAATTCGTCCCGGTGTGAACAGGCCTTCACTCAGACTTTCACACACTCACTCAGACTCACTTAGACTTTCACACACTCACTCAGACTCACTTAGACTTTCACACACTCACTCAGACTCACTTAGACTTTCACACACTCACTCAGACTTTCACACACTAAATCAGACTTTCACACTCTCACTCAGTCACTTACTCAGACTTTCACTCACTCAAACTCACTCAGACTTTCACACACTCAAACTCACTCAGACTTTCACACACTCAGACTCACTCAGACTTTCACACACTCACTCAGACTCACTCAGACTTCCACACACTCACTCAGACTCACTCAGACTTTCACACACTCACTCAGACTTTCACACACTCACTCAGACTCACTTAGACTTTCACACACTCACTCAGACTCACTCAGACTTTCACACACTCACTCAGACTTTCACACTCACTCAGACTTTCAAACACTCACTCAGACTTTCACACACTGTCAGACTCACTCAGACTCACTCACTTAGACTTTAATACACACTCAGACTCACTTAGACTTTCACACACTCACTCAGACTTTCACACACTCACTCAGACTTTCACACACTCACTCAGACTTCCACACACTCACTCACTCACTCAGTCTTTCACACACTCACTCAGACTCACTCAGACTTTCACACACTCACTCAGACTTCCACACACTCACTCAGACTCACTCAGACTTTCACACACTCACTCAGACTCACTCACTCACTCAGACTCACTCAGTCTTTCACACACTCACTCAGACTCATTCAGACTTTCACACACTCACTCAGACTCACTCATACTTTCACACACTCGCTTAGACTTTCACACACTCACTCAGACTCACTCACTCAGACTCACTCATACTTTCACACACTCGCTTAGACTTTCACACACTCATTGAGACGTTCACAGACTCTCCTGCTGATGTATCTAAACATTCCCTTTCTCTGTGAACATTAGAGAAAAGGCGAAGTGGAAAGAGCGCGAGGAGGCGTGGATAAAGATCGAGAATCTCGCCAAAACAAACCCACAGGTAAACGACTGGTTTCACTCAGATCTGCAAACACCTCAGATGTCAGTCAGCCTTTTTATTAGACATTTTAATAGCATTTCAGTCATTAACTTTATATACGTTACATTAATATATTCCAGCTTTAATCAGCATCTGTGACCGTCAATTATCACCGAAAATCATTCATCAGTTTATAAACAATGTTCAATTTTAGTGCATTTTTTAGTAATTAGCAACTTATCACATGTATAAACTGACTTATGATTATCAGCTATTGTCATTGGCCACAATATTGTCATTACTATTAATATGCATTTGTCTTTATTATTACTTTTAAACCCTCATCCTTCCCTCGCGTCCTGGAAAAAATACCTCCCTTACGGGTCAAAATGGCCCAATGCCCTAAAATTACTCTTACTTTTTTTTTCTCCAGAAAGCTTATTTTATTTAATTTTGATAATATTTATTATTATAATATTTTATTATTATTTAATTATTCTATTAATAATTCTTTTTTTACCTTTTAAATCACTAGATTTAATCAATAAATAGTAAATTAGTCATTTAAGCACATTCCTTTCAAAATAACTCACAATTTCATTCCTAACCCTTTTAATTCAGCTCTAAATATCTTACATTGAGTGTCTTTGACCTCTTGTAGAAAAATAATAATAATATAAGATGATATTTGATGACTCTAGATGGGCTTATATCTCTATATGGAGCAAATGAGCTGTTCCTCTGGGTCCTAAAGTCAGTTTACTTCAGTGTGCATTCAGATACACATGTACACATTATTAAATAATTTTTTGGTAAAGTTTTAGCATTTTTAGTTTGAATTTTGAGCATTTTTAGGTTTTTCTGTCTATACTGAAGCATTGCTCGCATTCCTAAGGGGGTCAAAATGAACCAAGAGGGAAGGATTTGTTACTTTTTTACATTTCAACCACAAAACTAATCCATGAATCGAATCGATGACTAATCCATGAATCGAAAAAAATTCGTGGTTCAAGTCCGACAAAAGTCCTAGTGTCTTGGACCCTTCTGATGAACACTAAAAAAAAAATGTAAATGTAAAAAAAAAAAATTCCGGGTCAAAATGACCTGAGGGAAGGATGATGGTTTTGATTATATAATGATTTTAGTAATGAGTGTTTCTGCTTTAGTTTGTCATGCACGTCGACGACTCGAGTCTCAGCAGTCCGGTGGATATGGAGACGGACGGCCCGATGATCGATGATGTCATGATGCTAAAGAAGACCGTAGAAGAAGAAGCCACTCCGGTAAAAGCCCAGGGTTTTATACAAGTCTCTCATTTATTTGATCAAAAATACAGTAAAAATGTGAAATATTATTATAATGTAAATCAGCTGTTTTCTATGTGAATATATAGTAAAGTGTAATTTATTCCTGTGATCAAAGCTGAATTTATCATCATTACTCCAGTCTTCAGTGTCACATGATCCTTCAGAAATCACTATAATATGATGATCTGATGCTCAAGAAATATTTTTTTAGATCAGATCAGATTTTTGTGGAAACGGCTACATTTTATTTCTCCGGATTCTTTGATGAATAGAAAGTAAAAAAGAACAGTATTTATTTGAAATGGAATCTTTTCTTCTGTCTTAAGGCCATTGCACACTGAGTCCGAAGTTTTCGTATGCGTTTTTTCATATGCGTGATTCGGTGGCTCTGAACTGTCAAAACACTATTCAAACACCACTCAAACTTCTTGCTACGGATGCAAAAAACGCAGAAAATCTAACTCGATCCGATTTTTTTTTATGACGGACGAAATTTTCGGAGGCGGTGTGCAAGCGTGATTGACATAACGTGAGGTCGTATTTTTTTTTTTTACGTGCGAAAGTTTCGGATGCGAAGTTCGGACTCAGTGTGCGATGGCCTTTACTGTCACTTTTGATCAATTTAATGTGGCCTTGATGAATAAAAGTGTTAATTTCTTTCAAAGAAAAACCTTTTTGAACGGCAGTGGACACCCTTGCCTAATTCTGAAGGATTAAATTAATTAGTAAATGGTGTTTAATGATGAACATGGAAGAATTCTGTGTGGAGAATTTCATATACTAATTTAAAGTCAACAACATGAAATCAAATTGACTATTTACATGTATAAACAAGTCATGTTTATTTCTACAGCGCTTTATAAAATACAGATCGTTTCATTATGTTCAACAGAAAAATAACTCAGAATTCAGTAGATATATGAATGTAATTTCACATTTAAAGTATTTTTTCATTTTTTAAATAATTTTTAATATTACTTAAGATCAATTTAGTTGATACTGATTTCATTTGATTGGTAAGAGCCCTATTGTGTCTTATTATTCTAATAGAACTTATTGATTAAAGGTGCATTGCGCAACATTTCATGTTAAAAATACCCGTTTTTTAACCCATACATGCGTAAACAATAGGCTATATGCACGCACAAGTTCCGCATTTGACGCAAGGATGCTCATCCGTTTCCGGTTGGGGAGATTAAAGCGGAGGAACTGAGGGAAACGGGATTATGGCAGAGTCTTCGAAATTTACTGTCCTCTCGTCTTTGAAACGAAACTGTCATATGTTTAGATGTAATTTTATATATAGTTATGTTTATTTAATATAATTTTAAAAAGAAGCATAAACACAACGAGGGGTGTCTGTTTTGTCTGTTTTTGTGACTAACGTTTCTTTAGTATAACCATGGAGTATAAAATTCAATATAAATTCTCAGTATTGCATTGGACTCTACGATCGGCGGAAGTTATCGAGCATCCTCAGACCTTCACCGGAAATACCGCCGTGCATAGAGCCCATTGCCTGATGGGCTGAATGAGCCCTTCTCTGCTCACTGAGATTGCCTCTATAGTCCTGTACAGTAAAATATATAAGAGGGATTCGGGCTCGAATCTGAGACTGGGCGTGACGTCATGCGCGTTCACGCTCACCAGGCGATGTCTCGCAGGTTTGTTATTGTTAGCCGCCATTCTCCGTATCAGCGAAGACAACTCGAGCGACAAAACTTTAGTCAACTTTCAACAAAAGTAGAAGATGAATTCAAAGAGACCGGCTTGTAGTTCATTCCAAACCCCAACGCAAACTCCACGTAAGACAAAGAAAAGAAAACTTTTGTCTAGTTATTGACCAAAAGGGCCAAATTGGAGTCAGGCTCGGAATAAGACGAGACGAGAGTCAGCATCGGGAAGGCTTTCAACAAATGGATAGATCTCCGGTCTGCTCTAGGGCTCAAACGGGATCCTCAGTTGGCTGTTTTCTTGATAAAACGGTAAGATATAACGTTACCCCAGTCTCTAATGTCTGATGCGGCAAATCTATGACAACAAATGACGATGCGTAAAATGTGTAATGCTTTAGCCTAAGCTAGATAAATGTACAATCAGAATTGATTTGACTAACGTTACCATTGTCAGTGAACAGGTTTATAAACTAGGAATTGTCTTCGGAAGAATAGTACAACATGAAACATAAAACATGTCCCATAAAAGATGCTAACTATGTTTTTGTGTATGGCCTACCGGTAGCCTTGTGTTCTTTGCTAACGTCCTTTGCCTGCGCTCTGCTCTCTTCTCTTCATTATTACTTTAGACTTACCACCAGTCTTTAAACGCCGCCGTTCGTACTCCGTTATTAGTCCGTAGCAGAACGGGATACTTGCGATAGCACTCCTTCCATGCTGGGTTGTTGTTGTGTATGTGGCGCCGCCGCCGCCGTGCTCGCGTCACTCCCTTACCCCTCGGTTCCTATGGCCACACGACCGCAAACAGCAAAACCGAGTTTGGGGGAGAGTCGTTCTTAGAACTGTTTAGAAGTGGACAGTTCCTATAACTAAGTTCCTATAACTACTTGTTATGAAAGCGGATATAGTGCCATTTGATTGTTTATTACCTTGAGACATTTGAGTGTACTTTGTTGACCAACTGTGTATGGTATGATTATTATTTTAAGCTTTTACAAATTAATAACTTAATTGTTCATGAACGTGTTTCCATAATAATACAATCATAAGTGGATACAGGAAACACATAAAACAGTTCAACATGGAGATAGATGGAAACAAAAACTTAGTGTTTTCTTCTACCCCAGTTTTCCCCTCACATACAAGTACTCAATGCCTTTCCTTTCATATATTTAAAATGACTTGCAGATTTATAACTTTATAACCTCTGAAGACATTATGACTGTGAACAAAAGATTTGTGCGGCTGATGCTGCTTTGGTTATGAACAGCTCGTGCAAGCGTGCGTGTGCGTGTGCTCCATGAGCGTGCACATCTCTGGTTGCAGTTTCGCTTGTCGCCAGAGGGGGTGTAGTTCTGCAAAAACTCAGAGACCTGCGTTATGCACCTTTAAATGTTAGAATTTGACACTAAAAATGATGCATGCATATAATTAGGTTTAAAAAATGTCTTTATGAAGTGAAAAATGCCCATAAAAGGTAAAAATCAATTTTATCTTATTGGAAAAGATAATTTCTGTACTGAACACTGTACAGAATATGAAGAATTTTGAGTTTCTGTCCACGGCAATCCTGAACCTGCCAAAGTACCAACACAATACACACTACCGTTCAAAAGTTTGGGGTCAATACAATATATATATATTTTTTAAAGAAATTATTAGTTTTCTTCAGAAATGATGCATTAAATTGATCAAAAATGACAGTTAAGGCATTTATAATAATGCAAAATATTTATTTTTTAATTAAATGCTTTTCTCTTGAACTTTCAAAGAATCCTGAAAAAAAATTAATCTCAAAAATATGAGGCAGCAAAACTGTTTTCAACTGTGATAATAATCATAAATGTTTCTTGAGCATCAGATCATCATATTATAGTGATTTCTGAAGGATCATGTGACACTGAAGACTGGAGTAATGATGATAAATTCAGCTTTGATCACAGGAATAAATTACACTTTACTATATATTCACATAGAAAACAGATGATTTACATTATAATAATATTTCACAATATTACTGGGTCTGTTTTGTATTTTTAATCAAATAAATGCAGCTTTGGTGAGCAGAAGAGACTTCTTTTAAACGTCACTGTGAAGCTGCTTTGAAACAATCTGTATAAATAATTGCTTTTGTCAATTGTAAATTGTTTAACTGTAGTTTGTTTGACTGAACCAGCTCTGACTGACGTGTGTGTGTGTGTGTGTGTGTGTGTGTGTTGTGTGTGTGTGTGTGTGTGTGTGTGTGTGTGTGTGTGTGTGTGTGTGTGTGTGTGTGTGTGTGTGTGTGTGTGTGTGTGTGTCTCAGCTCCAGCGAGACCAGCGTAAGGAACGGCCCCTGATGCGACGCAAGTCTGAGCTCCCGCAGGACTCCTGCATGATGAAGGCCTTAGAGACGCACCGGCGCGCAGAGGACATGATCAGCCCCCAGGACCCCCACTAGAGGACCAGAACCAAACCAGCCTCGCGCAGGACACACACACACACACACACACAGCCGGATCTGCCCTCCAGAAGCATCGCACCGGAGACCGTCCTCCATCCAGACCCTCTCCAGTCCTGCCTCTTTCTGCTTTCCTTCGTTCGTATGTACGCATGTTCGTTCGTATGGACGTTTGCTCGTTCGTATGGATGTTCGTTTGTTTGTACATACATACGCTCGTTCGTACATACGTTTGTTTGGTCGTTTGTACTTTCGTTCGTTAGTACATGCGTTAGTTTGTTCGTTCTAATGTACGTTAGTTTATACTTTCCTTTGTGCATGCGTTCGTTTGTACGTTCGTTCATATGTACGTTCTTTCATACTTTCATTTGTACATGCGTTCGTTTGTACATTCGTTTCTTCATATGTACGTTCGTTCTATGTACGTTCGTTCGTATGTACATTCGTTTGTACATGCGTTCGTTTGTACGTTCTTTCATACTTTCATTTGTACATGCGTTCGTTTGTACATTTGTTCGTTCGTATGTACGTTCGTTTGTACATGCGTTCGTTTGTACATTCGTTTATACTTTCGTATGTTCGTTCGTTTGTACATTCGTTTCTTCGTATGTACGTTCGTTCGTATGTACGTTAGTTTATACTTTCGTTTGTGCATGCGTTCGTTTGTACATTTGTTCCTTCGTATGTATGTACGTTCGTTCGTATGTACGTTCGTTCGTATGTACGTTCGTTTGTACATTCGTTTATACTTTCATATGTTCGTTCGTTTGTACATGCGTTCGTTTGTACATTAGTTTCTTCGTATGTACGTTCGTTCGTATGTACGTTAGTTTATACTTTTGTACATTTGTTCGTTTGTACATTCGTACGTCTGTTCATTCGTTTCCTCTTTTAAGCTGTACGTGCCTGCGCCGACTGGAAGAGCACTTGAGCCGCGACTGCGTTCGGAGCGAGCAAACGACTCTCAGGTTGTTCGGAGGCCGAGGAGAGCAGCGCTGCTTTTGTCTCGCTTTCTTTCGCCATCTTTTACTGTTTGACGGTTCTTTGGCAATGAAGAGAACTCGCTCCTTGCGGTTTTTTTTTTTTTTGCTTTTTTTGTCCAGAAACTTGGCAATAAGTTCGTCCACGGATATTTTGGTTGTTCAAACAATGGTGAACGGCCTTATGTTGGTTAATCTCTTCCTCCAATCTTCGCTTTTTACCAGGCAATATTAAACGATAACGTTTTCTGTGCGTTTCTTTTTTTGACCAAGCCTTCATTTGCATATAGTGCCTTTTTAGATAAAGCAAACCTTCTTTAAGTTTTTTTAGCCTGAAATTTGCTACTTTGGCTTCACACAAATGCATTTTGCCCAACAAAAGTCAGAAAACTTTTCCTGATAAACTTGAACGACTTTACGAATCCTCTCTGAACCATTGTTTGAACTTCCTCTTGGTTTGGCCTGGCTGGAGCTACGGTGCAATTTTAGTTTTCTACGGTCTGCGTTTTTTCCCCCGTATGTGTGTGACGTGATTTTAAGACGCTTGCATGTTTTTTAATTCTTGGCCCCTCGTGAGCTTGTTGATGTTCGATTTGAATGTGCAAATTTTAATTTAAATTCCTTCCTCTTATCTTTTGGCTGTAGTGCTGAAAACTATTGAAGCTTGTTTTCCCGCAATAGAATAAAAAATAAAAAAGGTAATTGCGACTTTTTATCTCGCAATTCAAACTTTTATCTTACAATTGCATGATATAAAGTTGCAATTGAGAGATAAAAAACATCCAATTCAGAGGAAAATTTTTAATTCCGAGTTTATTTCTCACAATTTGAGTTTTTATCTCACAATTCTGACTTTATAATTCGCAATTGCGAGAAAATAAACTCGCAATTCTGCCTTTTTTTCTCGTCAGAATTGCACGTTTATATCTCGCAATTCTGACTTTATAACACGCAATTGGGAGAATATTGTAAAGTCAGAATTGTGATATAAAGTTGCAATTGTGTGTTATAAAGCCTGAATTATATAAACTCGCAATTGCGAGGGAAAAAAAGTCCGAATTGCGAGTTTATACAACGCAATTTTGAGTTAAAAATTCACAATTATTTTTTACAATTTTATTCTAAAGTCGCAATTGCGTGTTATAAAGTCAGAATTGTGAGATAAAGATCTTTTCAAATGTTATTCTGTGGCGTAAACAAGCTTCCATAGAAATCTAAAAACATAGTCTCTGAAAGATTGAGTTCTCCTCCGGTGTCGATCGCAGAACTGGAAGCTTTTATTGTGGTGAATTTCACTTTCCATTTCATTTCATGAGAGAAAAATACAAAGTGTCCTTTAGTATGCGTCCTCTACTAAATGGCTTCTTCTGATATTGTACATATTATGTACTGTTATGATCCATCTATTATTGAATGGTAGATCTCTTATTTTGTACAAATTTTCTTGTGTACAGATGAAAACCGTTATTAGCCACTTGCAGACAGTTGGTATTTGACAGACTTCTGTAACTGCGTTAGAAATCTTTTAGAATTTAATTTCTAATGTTTTTTTTTTGTTTTTTTTTACTATTTGTAATTGAGAACTTTTCTGTCTCTGCATTCAGCTGTCTGATGAGATCATCATAATAGCCTTCATATGTGCTTCTCTCCAAATCTCAAGTGGTATATGTCTATATACAGGAAATAAAGAAAACGTGTTTTATATTTTCATCTTAGAGGAACGTTGTTCGTTGTTTTCTGTTGAGTGCGTGCGTTTCTATTGGCTTTGGCTATTATAGAAGCTTTTGAAGAATATTGTCTTATGATCTTTAGGTATTATCACTTTTAGTTCGATTGCGTGCTCTAGTTTTAATTTCATTTTTGAACATTTCAGTGGTGATTCTAATGGGAACTTAATTGACGTAAACATTTTACAATTCCAAAAAATCTTGTAAGTGTATGAGAGAGTATTTTTGTGACTTTTTATCTCAGAATTGTGAGATTTAAAGTCAGAAGTGGGAGAAAAAAAAAGTATTAAAATACGTTTATTTCTCGCAATTCTGTGGTGGAAAAAAGCTTCCATAAAAAACTAAAAAATACTCTATGAAAGATTAATTTCTGCTTTATAGAAGCTCCTCAATAATAGGGTCTGGAATATTTTTGAATATTTTGAGTGGTGATTCTAATGGGTTCTTAAATGTGTTTAATTAATGTAAACATTTTACAATTCTAACAGTTTTCCATCTCAACACAACATTGGCTTTTTTATTATTATAAAATGAATTTAATTCTATTTTAATTTATTTCTATTTTGTGTGATCCACCCTTTAATTAAAATAGTACACAAAGTTATAAAGCAATGTTATTATAGTTAACACTAAAACTAAAACCATTGAAAAAAAAACATTTTTGTTACTTCAAATAAAATAAATGTTAACTGAAACATATTCATTTATATACTAAAATAACCAAAACTGATGCAAAAACATACCTCAGTCTCCTTCAAGACATATTCAAGACACAGAAAGTCGATCTCTGGTGTTTTCATAAGAAAAGCATCTCTTTATTTTCATGAACGGCTGGAGACGCTTGTTTTTCTGCAACACTGATTCATTAATACTATCAAGTTTTCTCTTTTATTTAAAATGATTTAGTTAGACTAAACTGGAAACGATCATAGCACCTGCATATTGTTTTTTTTTATTGCATATTGCATTTTTGCTTTAAAAATGAATTATTGTTGCTGTTTCTTTTCACTTTAAAACTAAACATTTTATACCCAGTCTTTTTTAAAGAAAAGAAAACAAAATCTAACAAACAAACATAAAACAGACAAAAATTAATTGTTGCTGTTTCGTTTCACTTCAAAACTAAAAATATTCCCAGTCTTATTATAAAAAAATAAATATATATATATATATATAATATATATATATATATATATATATATATATATATATATATATATATATATAATATATATATATATATATATATATATATATATTGTTGCTGTTTATTTTTACTTCAAACTAAAAATGAGATTCCCTTTTTTGGTTTCACTGCTTGTATTGTTCTCCTCGTGAGTCGCTGTGGATAAAAGCGTCTGCTAAATGGAAAAGCACATCAGACGGAACAGCAGGAAAGAGGGAACAGAAGCTCGGAAGAATCCCAGGAAAACGACAGAAATCTTCGACTGGAAGAAAGTAAATCCCAGTGAAGAACTGAGTCCAGGACCGGGACATTCGTCACAGAGACACGGGTAAAGCATTCGGGGAATTACTGTAATTATATTCATTACTGTAGTTATATTCATTACTGTATTTATATTCATTACTGTAGTTATATTCATTACTTTATTTATATTCATTACTGTATATTCATTACTGTAATTACATTCATTACTGTAATTACATTCATTACTGTAATTTTATTCATTACTGTAGTTATATTCATTACTGTATTTTTATTCATTACTGTATTTATATTCATTACTGTAGTTATATTCATTACTGTAATTTTATTCATTACTGTATTTATATTCATTACTGTAATTTTATTCATTACTGTATTTATATTATTACTGTAATTTTATTCATTACTGTAATTATATTCATTACTGTATTTATATTCATTACTGTAGTTATATTCTTTACTGTAATTACATTCATTACTGTAGTTATATTCATTACTGTAATTACATTCATTACTGTAATTACATTCATTACTGTATTTATATTCATTACTGTATTTATATTCATTACTGTAGTTATATTCAATACTGTAATTATATTCATTACTGTAATTTTATTCATTACTGTAGTTATATTCATTACTGTAATTTTATTCATTATTGTAATTATATTCATTACTGTAGTTATATTCATTACTGTAGTTATATTCTTTACTGTAATTACATTCATTACTGTAATTACATTCATTACTGTAATTACATTCATTACTGTAGTTATATTCATTACTGTAATTACATTCATCACTGTAGTTATATTCATTACTGTATTTATATTCATTACTGTAATTTTATTCATTACTGTAATTGTATTAATTTATTCATTACTGTTTTTATTCATTACTGTATTTATATTCATTACTGTACTTTAATAAAATTAGAGTAATGAATAAAAGTACAGTAATTATTAAAATTACAGTAATTAATAAAAACACAGAAACGAATAAATTAATAAAAATACAGTAATGAATATAAATACAGTAATGAATATAAATACAGTAATGAATAAAAATACAGTAATGAATAAATATAGTAATGAATATAGAACACCAGTATCAGAAAAGTTGAGTAATTTTACTTAATTTTATAACATTGATATTTACACTTTCATTTCTACATGCTTGAATTGAATACTAATATAGAATTTACTTAGTTTTTTAAATTCTTGTCTGAACTAACTTTCTCATGTAAATTACTGTTGTTTCTGTAGTATTTACTTCACCACAAAATTATTTTTATCAGTGATAATGTGAGAAATGTTGAAAATGTCTGCTTTATACACTCAAGCCAAAATATATTCAGAGGAAACAAGAGAAAGTGTGTTTTTAACACATCAGTCGATCCGACTATACAGAATAGAAAAGTGAAGAATTTGCACATATTTTGCTCATAATTCCCATTGATATTACATATAAAGTCAGTTGTCTTCATTAATTTGCAGGCAGTTCTTCAGTGAGACAGCAGATGGAGCCGAAACCCTGAAGAAGAACTGCGATCAGCGAGTCTCTGATGGGAATGCTTAAAATAATAATACACTACATATATAGTTATTAATACCATATTTCAGAATAAAAGTCTGAACACGCTTTAGGAGTGCGAAAATGCTTGTTGCAAAGTAATAAATTATGACGACTCTGTCATTTATTTTGAAGATCAGTCACCAAATATGAGAAATAGAGATTATAAGCTTTCAAATTATATATTTAGTCAAGATTAGTTTAGGATATTACTGTTTTAAATATGTAATGGTGTGCACCACACATAAAAAAAAACAACTTATTAACATAATAATTCATTTATTATCTCTAGCTCACGTTAACATTCATGATTCATACCCATTAAGTGAAATCTTACATAAATATATTAAATATTAAATTGCTTAGACCTTTTTCAAAGTAATGTCTTAAAACCTGATAAATCTCTAGTGCTTTATTTCTATTCCTCTAGTCTTTATTCATCTTTCTTTTATTACTCGTGTGCTTTTACTTTTTTTCTGTGTTGGAAAAACAAATAAATTTAAGTAATGATTTATCTTCAGTATATTGCCGTTATGATGCATTTTTGATGTTTTGGTCATTATTAGAGTTGAGAGAGAGTTTTATAGATAGATAGAGCTTAAAACATGTATGTATGCAAATTTGGGTCAAAAATGGACAAACCCAACTGTTGGGTTAGGTTTTTAGATTACATTTTTAACCCAACAGTTGGGTTTGTCCATATTTGACCCAAATTTGGGTTGAAACAACCCAGCATTTTTTAGAGTGTAATGTGAATTTTTGGGGGTTTTAATCTGCTCTGTAAATAGATTCGACAATATTGTTCAAATAAAAAAAATGAAGAGGAAAAAGAGATCTCATGAACATAAACTTAAAAACTGTAATTGCAAAACAAAAAATAAACATAAAGGTGTGCAAATTATTGATAACTAAAACCAGAAAAAAAAAACTTTTAATTAGCCTACTTGAAATAGAATATTAAAAACTTATAAATATTTTATTTAAGCTAGCTGCCAAAGGCAACATTTATTATTGCTTATTTGTAGTTGAAGTACTAAAATAACTAAAACTAAACGTCTATACAGACATAAAAAACAGTTAAAATTAATAAACAATTAAAATGAAAATAAATAAATTCTAATTTAAATTTGAGCAAAAACTATACTGTAAGTGTATATCAATGATAGTTAACACTTGTGCAAATATTAACAAAATGTATATTTATATATCGATGATACTAAAATAACACTGGGGAAAAAATGATGACAATTTGAATTTCTTGGGATAAAAAAAAAATCACAAATATGGTGGAAATGACTATTTGAATTTCTTAGGAGAAAAATCAAAAAATAACACTGGGAAAAAGGCAACAAGCATCAGAATCCCGTCTGAACAATCAAATTCATAAGATCAACCAACATATTCCTGATGTTGAATATTTGTAAAACAAAAATAAATAAACAAAAATGTTTTTTGAAAATTGTAAAAAAAATAATATATATATATATATTGCACTCTAAAAAATGCTTAAATATGGACAAACCCAAACGTTGGGTTAAAAATTTAATTAAAAAAATGTAACCCAGCCATTGGGTTTGTCCATATTATATGCAAAGTTGGGTTGAAACAACCCAGCCTGTTTTAGAGCAGTGGTTCCCAAACCTGTCCTGAAGGACCACCAACACTGCACGTTTTCTTTGTCTCCCTAATCAAACACACCTGATTCAACTCATCACATGGGTTAATGAGGTGTGTGTGTGTGTGTGTGTGTGTGTGTGTGTGTGTGTGTGTGTGTGTGTGTGTGTGTGTGTGTGTGTGTGTGTGTGTGTGTGTGTGTGTGTGTGTGTGTGTGTGTGTGTGTGTGTGTGTGTGTGTGTAACGACTCGTTCTCCATCTCAGAGTCTCCTTCTCCCTGTTCCTCAGGTCTCTCCGTGACACACTCCTCTCTCGGGGAAGAGACACACGCACAGGGTTCAGTTTGGGTTACTGGAGTCTCTGTGACCCAGCCCTGTATCTCAGATGAGCTTATCTTGACCTACTTTGGGCTTGATGGCTTTTAGACGTGCTGATTTGGACCTGGACTCTAACTCTAACGCTGGGTCGTCTGAGGTGAACTGAGAAACGTGACTGGAGTGGAAATCCTGCAGATCTCGATGACTCAGAAAGTGTTGCCGAAAAAAGGATGCACGATTAAGTGACGTCATCGCTCAACACACATTAGCGCTTATGCTTGGCATAAAGTGCAGAAGGCACCAGCGTTTCCTGGAGGAAAGACAGAATACTTCTGTCATGAGCCGTCTGAGTGTTTGGCACGGTAATGGATATGACAGTGTTGATATGTTTGTTCTTGGCAGAATGGATATGCTTAGATAGTGCTGCTGCTTTTTTGAAACGAAACAAAACAAAAATCAAAGAAACTAATAAAATTAATTATTGTTGCTGTTTCTTTTCACTAAAAATATAATTCGCAGTCTTTTTTAAAAGAAAAAGAAACTATCAAACAAAACAAACAAACATATAAAACAGACAAAAATTATTATTGTTGCTGCTCCTTTTTACGTCAAAACTAAACATTCCCAGTGTTTTTTAAAACAAAAGATAACCAAAAAAGAATCAAACAAAACAAAATAATCAAACAAACATAAAACAGACAAAAATTAATTGTTGCTGTTTCTTTTCACTTCAAAACTAAAAATAACATTCCCAGTCTTAAAAAAACAACAACTATCAAACAAAACTAAAAAACAAAAACAAACATATAAAACAGACAAAATTAATTATTGTTGCCATTTCTTTTTACTTCAAACTAAAAATAACATTCCCTTCTTTCTTTTTGTTTCTGCTGTTGATTATTGCTGCTATTAGACTTGCCAATACACACACGGCCGCTGCAAAGAGCTGAGAGTCAGACGTGTGCTGGCTGTACGGTAGAACAGGTAGAACTGGTAGAACAGGTAGAGATGTAACAGATATAACAGATGGAACAGGTAGAACAGATGGAACAGATGGAACAGGTAGAACAGATATAACAGATGGAACAGGTAGAACAGATATAACAGATGGAACAGGTAGAACAGATGAAACAGGTAGAACATGTAGAACAGATGGAACAGGTAGAACATGAGAACAGATGGAACAGGGAAAGTAGAACAGTAGAACAGGTAGAACAGATGGAAACAGGTAGAACAGATGGAACAGGTAGAACATGTAGAACAGTGCTAGAACAGGTAGAACAGATGGAACAGGTAGAAAGAATGGAACAGGTTAGAACAGATGGAACAGGTAGAACATGTAGAACAGGTAGAACAGATGGAACAGGTAGAACAGTATAACAGATGGAACAGGTAGAACAGATGGAACATAGGTAGAACAGATGGAACAGGGTAGAAATGTAAACAGGTAGAACAGATGGAACAGGTAGAACAGAGTAGAACAGATGGAACAGGTAGAACAGATGGAACAGGTAGAACATGTAGAACATGAACAGATGGAACAGGTAGAACATGTAGAAACAGATGGAACAGTAGAACAGATGGAACAGGTTAGATGTAACAGGTACAGTAGAACAGATGGAACAGGTAGAACAGATGGAACAGGTAGAACAGATGGAACAGGTAGAAACATGTAGAACAGGTAGAACAGATGGAACAGGTAGAACAGATAGAACAGATGGAACGTAGAACAGATGGAACAGGTAGAACAGATGGAACAGGTAGAGATGTAACAGGTTAGAACAGATGGAACAGGTAGAACAGGTAGTGAACAGATGGAACAGTAGAACAGATGGAACAGGTAGAACATGTAGAACAGATGAACAGTAGAACATGTAGAACAGTAGAACAGTTAGAACATGTAGAACAGGTAGAACAGATGGAACAGGTAGAACATGTTAGAACAGATGGAACAGGTAGAACATGTAGAACAGATGGAACAGTAGTAAACATGTAGAACAGGTTAGAACAGATGGAACAGGTAGAACAGATGGAACAGGTAGAACATGTGAACAGGTAGAACATGGACAGGTAGACAGATGGAACAGGTAGAAACGATGGAACAGGTAGAAACAGATGGAACAGGTAGAACATGTAGAACAGGTAGAACAGATGGAACAGGTAGAACAGATATAACAGATGGAACAGGTTAGAACGATGGAACAGGTTAGAACATGTAGAACAGGTTAGAACAGATGGAAACAGATGGAACAGATGGAACAGGTAGAACAGATGGAACAGGTGAAGATGTAACAGGTAGAACAGATGGAACAGGTAGAACATGTAGAACAGGTAGAACAGATGAACAGATGGAACAGGTAGAACAGATGGAACAGGTAGAACAGATGGAAAGCAGAGATGTAACAGGTAGAACAGATGGAACAGGTAGAACAGTAAACAGATGGAACAGGTAGAACAGATGGAACAGGTAGAACAGATGGAACAGATGGAACAGGTAGAACAGATGGAACAGGTAGAACAGATGGAACAGGTAGAACAGATGGAACAGATGGAACAGGTAGAGATGGAACAGGTAGAACATGTAGAACAGGTAGAACAGGTAGAACAGATGGAACAGGTTAGAACAGATGGAACAGGTAGAAACAGATGGAACAGGTTAGAACAGATGGAACAGGTAGAACATGTAGAACAGGTAGAACAGATGGAACAGATGGAACAGGTAGAACAGGTAGAACAGGTAGAACAGATGGAACAGATGGAACAGGTAGAACAGGTAGAACAGATGGAACAGGTGGAACAGGTAGAACAGTAGAAGAACAGATGGAACAGGTAGAACAGATGGAACAGATGGAACAGGTAGAACAGATGGAACAGGTAGAACATGTAGAACAGGTAGAACAGATGGTAGAACAGATGGAACAGATGGAACAGGTAGAACAGATGGAACAGGTAGAGATGTAACAGGTAGAACAGATGGAACAGGTAGAACATGTAGAACAGGTAGAACAGATGGAACAGATGGAACAGGTAGAACAGATGGAACAGGTAGAAACAGATGGAACAGGCAGAGATGTAACAGGTAGAACAGATGGAACAGGTAGAACAGATATAACAGATGGAACAGGTAGAACAGATGGTAACAGTGGAACAGATGGAACAGGTAGAACAGATTAACAGATGAACAGATGGAACAGGTAGAACAGATGGAACAGGTAGAACATGATGGAACAGGTAGAACAGATATAACAGTGGAACAGATGGAACAGGTAGAACATGTAGAACAGGTAGAACAGATGGAACAGGTAGAACAGATGAACAGTAGGAACAGTATGGAACAGATATAACAGATGGAACAGATGGAACAGGTAGAACAGATGAACAGGTAGAACAGAACAGATGGAACAGGTAGAACAGGTTATAACAGATGGAACAGATGGAACAGTAAACAGATGGAACAGATGGAACAGGTAGAACAGATGGAACAGTAGAACAGATGAACAGGTAGACATGTAAACAGGTAGAACAGATGGAACAGGTAGAACAGATAAACAGATGGAACAGATGGAACAGATATAACAGATGGAACAGATGGAACAGGTAGAACAGATGGAACAGGTAGAACAGTGGAACAGGTAGAACAGATTACTGGAACAGATGGAACAGATATAACAGATGGAACAGATGGAACAGGTAGAACAGATGGAACAGGTAGAACAGATGGAACAGGTAGAGATGTAACAGGTAGAACAGATGGAACAGGTAGAACAGGTAGAACAGATGGAACAGGTAAACAGATGAACAGGTAGAACAGTAGAACAGATGGAACAGGTAGAACATGTAGAACAGGTAGAACAGATGGAACAGGATGAACAGGTAGAACAGATGGAACAGGTAGAACAGATGGAACAGGTAGAACAGTACAGATGGACCAACAGGAAAAACTTTAACGCGCGCTTGACCCGGGGTAGAATCATGGAACAGGTAGAACAGATGGAACAGGTAGAACAGATATAACAGATGGAACAGATGGAACAGATATAACAGATGGAACAGAGGAACAGGTGAACAGTGGAATCAGTGAACAGATGGAACAGGTAGAATGTAACAGGTAGAACAGATGGAACAGGTAGAACAGATATAACAGATGGAACAGATGGAACAGATAATAACAGATGGAACAGATGGAACAGGTAGAACAGATGGAACAGGTAGAACAGATGGAACAGGTAGAACAGATATAACAGATGGAACAGATGGAACAGATATAACAGATGGAACAGATGGAACAGGTAGAACAGATGGAACAGGTAGAACAGATGGAACAGGTAGAGATGTAACAGGTAGAACAGATGGAACAGGTAGAACAGGTAGAACAGATGGAACAGGTAGAACAGATGGAACAGGTAGAACATGTAGAACAGATGGAACAGGTAGAACATGTAGAACAGGTAGAACAGATGGAACAGGTAGAACAGGTAGAACAGATGGAACAGGTAGAACAGATGGAACAGGTAGAACATGTACAGTAGGTTACCAACCAGAATAATACTTTCAACGCCGCCGCTTTGCCGCGGCGGTGAAATTCGGGTGTGTTTGCTGCCTTTAACCGCTAAGAGGCGCTACAATCACAGACTTTGAAAAGTGTCCGTTTATTCTCTCTATTGCGTAATCTGCCGCTGCGTCGCGGCTCATTCAGAGCGATTGGAAGCTGGTAGCAGATGCATTTAAGTGAAATGTAGTTAAAATAATTCATCACAATACTTAAGTTAAATTGAATAAATAATGAAAACATTTCAATATAAAACATTGCAATAGAAACATATTAGGCTACATCAAGGCTTTGGAAGAGTATAAGACGTTGACGTAAACGTTCAGTCGGTAGCTCTGTGGTTAACGCAACGACACGGAGATCCAAGAGGCCCGAGATCGAATCTCAATATAACAACATGTTGGCCGACAGCATTAATCTTTAACCGTTCTTGATGCTTAAATAGTTGACTGTTTATTTGCGAGTTTATTAACTGTTTATTTATTTAAAGTCAAGCGTTTTGTTTAATAATCAATGGCATATTACAACATTGCTACAGTAGAGCTGGGGGGTTGTTAGGGGGGGCTTCTTACATTCGCTTCATAAACACACGCACACTAGCACACACATGCAATCTTTTTTCTGCACCCGATGGATAGACTCATAATTTTCAAGCCCCACTGCCCCCATCGCCCCAACGCAATGCTAATGAAATACGCAACAAGCTTAAAATGTTCCAATTTATTGAAGTAACAAGTAGGCTAGTATCTAAATACAAACTAAACAAACAAAAACAAAAATAGAGAAAATAAAAGTGCTGCTGTGTCAAAATGTTAAAAAAGAAAAGAAGAGAAATCCATTTGGCAAGACAAAAAAATTAAAAAATTCAAACAGACATAACATAGGCTAATGTGTTTGATATGGGATTAAAATTATGGGCAGTGCATGAGATATAAACTAATGATTAATTATGTCAAAATTCCTTTGTTCCGATCAGAGCATGTGAGCATTTCTGGATATTCCTCGGCTCGCTCATTCCGCTCAGGGTCGCGCGCTCAGGCTGTCTCCGACTAGTTTTTTTCTAGTCAACTAGTAGCCTAGTTGTTTATTTAAGCCATCAGTGGACAAATCACCCCTTTATATTGATTTAATAACTTAAATAGGCTATACAGGGTAATGAGTGAGTGTTATAAAGCTGCACTCAAGCGCACGAGCCGGAGACAAAAATAGCAAGGAGACATTTAATTGTTTATTAATAAACTGGTGTTTTCTGCGTCGCTGCAAAGATGAAGATGCGATGTAGACTCGCCATGAACGAATAAAGATATAAAGGCATAAAAAGGAAAAGTTCCTCCCGTTGGCGCGCCCAACCTGTCACTTCTCTAGGCTATTTCCCACCCATAGAGGGGCGCGCCCCACACTTTGAGCGGCAACTACCATCTGTAGTTAGGGGGGATCTAGCCGGTGTTCTGTCTCTCCCTCTCTCTGCCGTGCAAGCGGCCGCGCGCTACACAGTTTGAACCTACAGTCTATGGTTTGAACTTACATATTCACGTAGCCTTTCGAAAACAGGGACATTCATTGTCCCGGGAGAGTGCTTAAATTTCCCGGGACAGGTTATTAAAAAGAAGGACAATCCCGGTAAAACCGGGACCGGTGGCAACCTAACTTGCATTTAGACTTTATTTCATGCAAAAAAGAAACACACAATCTTATTCTTGCTACATTTTAAATTTGTTTTGCCAAAGAAATTGCAGCTAAATTAAACGAAACGGTACAAATCGAAAATAGTCCACAGCAACATAAATTAAAAACATGAGTTTTGCCTCTCTCGCGCTGGATCTCAGCAAGTTTATTTAGTCTCCCTTGCTCAAACATTCTTAAACTCTACAGAACCAGTTGAAACAACTGGATTGAACACTTCAATTTAAATTTGTGTGTGAAAACACTTTAAATAGGCTACAATAAATAAACTACAATATTTATAATTTAATCAAATATGGGGACACATCGAGAGATGTAGCCTATCCTTAAAATAATTTTGCCTTTGCCATCGGGCTGGCTATCCGACACTCTCCATATGAATGAGGGACATTAACACCTATTGTCTGTCCCTCCAAACCCCCCACAGGCTCTCTGAGTCTGAGTCTGACTTAAAATAAGAAGTCGCAATTCACACTTAAATCGCTCTTCTAGCATTAGGCTATTAAAGTGTTGATAATGAAAGAATTAAATGATTTAAGCTACATGTGGTATTTCTGTCATAAAAGTTTATTACTAAATATTTCATTATTTAAATAATTTAAGAAATAAAACTGGTTTGGGCCAGCTTTTTCCAAGCAAAACTAAATATAGCCTAATCTTCAAACGCATGTTCATTTTGTTGTCATGAACAAAATGCTCAACTCAATATTAAATTCTACAGGGATCTTTGGGTCCAGGCATGCAAAATGTGAATTAGTTATTTTTTAAATTAGGGGAGAGCCGGGACGGTTGAAACACTTTTCAGATAAACGTCGTTTTCTAAGATAAGGTTACAGATAGATATTTTGTGTGTGTGTGATCAACAACTCACATATGTGTTCTCTTAGCATCATTTGTTATTCGGTACAAATATAGAATGATTTAAGTAAAAATTTACTTTGAACGGTAGTAGTGCTTTGTTTCAATCGTCCCTCCTGAGCGGGACGATTGCAACACAGGGGTGGGACGGATGAAACATAACAGTTTAAACGGTAACTATTCATCTAATGCTTGTTTTTATGAACAATACCTGACAAGTAACTTATATACATATTGTTACAAACATATTTTGTCATTTGTTTTAATTTAAAGGTTCATATTGAAAACATTTTTCTGTCGCCCAATAAACAATAGGCAATATATGCGCGTTTTGCATAATCTTTCTAATAAGCTATTTTGATGAATAAAGACAAATCCGTTTTCTTAAATTTCTTCCTCGAGTCATATTGAGTGTTTGCTGGTTGAATAGCCTGTTATTATGAAGAAAATTGTCAACCAGAAGACAATAAATTAAATTTATTGAAGATTGAATACTTGTTTCAACCGTCCCGACAGCGCCTCCTGACAGTTAAACCTGTTTTGCCCTTAAACTAAAAGACTCTGATATTACACACTTAAGGATATGTTGTAGTACTAATACACCTTCAGTATTATCATTATAATGGCACATGAAACTATAAATACAACTTGTCAGTCAAAAAAAAGTACTGCACGAAAGAATTCACTAACCGCACTCAAAAACAGCTTTCCGGCTCTAACTTTAAAACGGCATGACGTAAAGAAAAAATGTTTTCGGGAGTCTGGTAGGCAATTGCGTGCTGTACATGCTGACAAAATTTGACGTACATGACGTGAGTGGTTTTCAAGGAAATCTCAATGTTTCATCCGTCCCGCGTTTCAATCGTCCCGGCTCTCCCCTATTATTATTCAAATAAATATCGGTGCTTCGTGGTAGCCTACTGCTGATAAACTAAATAACATTTAGATAATAATTATGAACTTTAAATGAAACAATATAGCAACACTTCGACGAATAAATGATTTGATCTGTTTTTACATTTTAATTCAGGGCGATTTTAATTAAACGAGATTTTCACCTTGTCATTTTCTCATTGCGAGGCGCTCACAATCACATCATAAACATATTTGAGCAGATTCTCTGTACCTCTCGTTTTCATATGGATTACATAATCAGATAACATTTATTAACCTAAATATTTAGACATTTAAAGGCTTTAGACATAGCCGATTTCTATCTTGACTGAGCTGAGGCAAGTGGCTTTCGGTTAATTTTTGTGACGCGCAGTTCCCGGAGACCGAGAGAGACGACAGATAAACTTTTGTCATTAGCCTAAAAAAAGTTTACAGTTTTGAACGATGTAGGCTACTGTACTCTTATCTGTATGACCAAAAAAAATCACGTAGGCCTATAGCCTATTAAGTTATTTTAGCTGTTATGAGAAAAATAAATCAAATGAACGCGCTGCCTCGTTTGTCGAAAACTTTACTTAAAACCATGTTTTTAAAAACTCTATGTAGGTTATAGGGAATAAAACAAATATAGATATATATAGGCCTATATATCTTTTTTTTATACAAAACTGCTTTTGAACAATTGGTATTATTAGCTACAGATCTAAAGTCGTTCTGTTGGATAGCCTATTTGTTCCTTAGTGTAAAATGGAAATGCATGGTAATATTATTTTATAAATATAAGCAAAAAAATATGTGGTGTAACAGAGTTTTAGAACTAAACAAATCTGCATTAATAGCCTAAAAATATATAGATTTTTTACAGAAGTCCATGTTTGTTCGGGATTTGAACGCAGGTCTGCCGATTGATGAACCGTCAGCTCTACCACTCGGCCATGTCGAAGCTCACTGAGAAAAGCCCAAACATTTATTTCACCAGTGTGTGTTCGCTCAAATGAGTGAGAACGTTTTGTTGTTAGCCTACTGTGAGTGTAGCCTACTTTACATGAATAAAATAGACCTTTTACAGTTTTAAAATATGATATCCTATCTGTATGACCAAAAATAACGAAGTAGGCTATAGCCTGTTATTTTAGCAGAAAAATAAATTCAAGTGAACGCGCTGCTGCGTTTGTCGAACTTAATTCAGTGGCAGAAGAAAACCCCATTTTAGAATACGCACTAGGCGTGGTGTGTCAAAATACTTAATTATAAACTTCAATATTTCGTTCAAAACCACATCAAAACGCTTTGTGACATTTTAAAAAGCCGTGAATGTATTAATGCCACTGGAACCAGGATCGTAACTGAAATGCGCTGCATGTTATCTCTCAATACAGGAGCAGAAGCGCTGGTTCAGATTTTATTGTTTGTTGTTTAAACGTGCGTGTTTTAGGCTATATTTAAAAATATATATACTATATTTGATAAGGTCTATTTAGGGTAGACCTATTCGCTATAGCCTACTGTGGAGGGGGGAAATCACCCACCGGCAAATCGCACCTTGCTTAACCATGTTTTTTAAATTATTTCTGAAAGAATTCCAGTCCTGCTGTCTGCTCTCCTGTCCGTGAAGTTTTTTGTTTGTTTGTTTGTTTGTTTATTTTTTAACAGAACTGTTTTTGAAGACGTAAATTTAGTCAATCTGTTGGATGAGATTTGTTCCTTAGTGTAAAATGGAAATGCATGGTAATTATATAAAAAAACATATTTATTCGGGTTTCGAACCCGTGTCTTTGTACTGCTTAAACCTTCAGCTCTACCACTCGACCACAAGTTCGGCTGTTTAAGCGTCAGTGTGCCCACAAACGACTGATGCACTCTTCAATCTTCTCATTCCTCAATAGTTTAGCATCATTGATTGCACCTAATTTATTTTCACTGACTGCGAGATAGGCCTCTTTTAAATTTTGATTCATAAAATGTTCTGCTCTAAAAGTTTGCTATTTAAAATGTAGGCTTTTACATACGTTTTGCTTTCGCTAAATGTCCCTTTGCGCCACCTGGCGGTCATTTCGCGAATGACTTAGAAATGCGACTGGGTTTTTTTTTGCCGCGGTGCCGCGGCGGCAATAGGCATTCTGGTTGGCTACCTACTGTAGAACAGGTAGAACAGATGGAACAGGTAGAACAGATGGAACAGATGGAACAGGTAGAACAGATGGAACAGGTAGAACATGTAGAACAGGTAGAACAGATGGAACAGGTAGAACAGATGGAACAGGTAGAACATGTAGAACAGGTAGAACAGATGGAACAGATGGAACAGGTAGAACAGATGGAACAGGTAGAGATGTAACAGGTAGAACAGATGGAACAGGTAGAACATGTAGAACAGGTAGAACAGATGGAACAGATGGAACAGGTAGAACAGATGGAACAGGTAGAACATGTAGAACAGGTAGAACAGATGGAACAGGTAGAACAGATGGAACAGGTAGAACATGTAGAACAGGTAGAACAGATGGAACAGATGGAACAGGTAGAACAGATGGAACAGATGGAACAGGTAGAACAGATGGAACAGATGGAACAGGTAGAACAGATGGAACAGGTAGAACAGGTAGAACAGTAGAACAGGTAGAACAGGAAGGAACAGGTGGAACAGGTAGAACAGGTAGAACAGGTAGAACAGGTAGAACAGATGTAACAGGTGGAACAGGTAGAACAGATGGAACAGATGGAACAGGTTAGAACAGATGGAACAGATGGAACAGATGGAACAGGTAGAACAGATGGAACAGGTAGAACAGATGGAACAGATGGAACAGGTAGAACAGATGGAACAGGTAGAACAGGTAGAACATGTAGAACAGGTAGAACAGATGGAACAGATGGAACAGGTAGAACAGGTGGAGCTGGGGAAGGAGGTGGGTCTCTGAAAGCTCATTGGCTACTGATACAGCAGGAACCAATCAGCTGTGCCCTACAGAGAACGATGGGATTGTAAACAGTATCCCAGTTGTTTCGTAGATAACAGGGAACGTTCTGGCGAGGCTCTTTCAAAGTTATAAACAAATGTTATAAAGTTATCTGGTATTTAATAATGTTCTCAAAATGTTATTATGAAAACATGATT
>CM070829.1:40556978-40564478 GCA_036326025.1 Chrosomus eos | reverse complement strand
AAAGGGCTGCGTTTATTTAATTAAATACAGTAAAAAATGTGAAATATTAAATGTAGCCTAAATCATCTGTTTTCTATGTGAATATATAGTAAAGTGTAATTTATTCCTGTGATCAAAGCTGAATTTATCATCATTACTCCAGTCTTCAGTGTCACATGATCCTTCAGAAATCACTATAATATGATGATCTGATGATCAAGAAACATTTATGATTATTATCAGTGTTGAAAACAGTTTTTTTTCTGTGGAAACATTGATATATATTACCATTTAAAGTGAGTAGGGAAACTTTTAAACAGCACAATCATTAAAATTAAATCAGTAAAAATTAAGTAAAATTAATTAAGTAAAATTAATTAAGTAAAATCAGAAAACAGCTGATTTACACTGGAATTATATTTTTTAATTTTTCAAAAAAAAAAATCAAAATTTTTACTGTATATTTAATCAAATAAACGCAGCCTTTTAATAAAAAAACAAACATATTCATTCCAAGCTTTTGACCTGTAGTGTTTAACTCTGTCAGCCATAAAGAAACATAATTAAATAATTAAATAAATGTAGCCTTGGTGAGCAGAAGAGACTCAAAAACATAAAAAAACTGAATTATTTCAAACTTTTGACCGTGTTTATATATATATATATATATATATATATATAATATATATATATATATATATATATATATATATATATATATATATATATATATATATATATATATATATGAGATAATAATATTGAGTGAATGCTCTTCATAGTATATTTTTATCACTTTGACTTACTCACTAAAGCTTCAGCACATTCAGAAATGTTAGGTATAGAATACATAAGAGCCTGATAAAAATATTAATATTGAAGAAAAACATTTGATGGACTTGGAGGCTTTTCCATCTG
Source organism: Chrosomus eos (assembly GCA_036326025.1). Classification (NCBI taxonomy): domain Eukaryota; kingdom Metazoa; phylum Chordata; class Actinopteri; order Cypriniformes; family Leuciscidae; genus Chrosomus; species Chrosomus eos. The sequence goes on along the minus strand of CM070829.1, from coordinate 40,563,581 downwards.
AAGTCTTCATATACACTGAAAATAACAAGTCAAATTTACTTAATATTTCTGCGGCAAGTTTTTGCACAAAATACTTTTCAGTAAATTTCACATATGGAATTAAGTAAACTCTACTTGACTAAGTTAAGTGAAAGTAACAAAGAAAATAAGTATTTTTAACTTGGCTAGTAAAAAGTTGAGTAACGAACATTTCAATCAAACAATATAACATGGAATTAAAAACACACTTTATACGTATATACTTTATTTATAAACATCGTAAGTAATTAATACTACAGATATTGTGTGAGAAATCATATCTACATGTATAATAGAAGCTAAACCTCTAGTGAACACAGACAACTCAATACTTAATACACAATGACGGTAACATTTTATAGAGTGTTTTTGTGTTTGAATGTGTGATTTTGAGTAGAAAATGCCACAAAATGTCAAGTTACTAAACTAACAACAGAAGCACTGATGAACAGTGTAAATACAGCTGGAAAACAGAGAAAAATCATGAATTATTCAAAGCATGATGGGAACACCAGTATCAGAAAAGTTGAGTAATTTTACTTAATTTTATAAAGTTGATATTTACGCTTTCATTTCTACACGCTTGAATTGAGTACTAATATAGAATTGACTTTTTTTCAACCCGATCTCACGACCAATTTGTACGAGTGGCTAATTCGTAACAATTCATACTTCATAATTCATTTTTGCTAAATCGTACATATTTTACGAATTCCAAATTCGTATGAATTCATACGAATGACCTACCCCTGACCCCGCCCCTAAACCTACCCATCACGTGGGTTTAGACAAATCGTACAAGTGAGGTCGAGGTCTACTTATTATGAATTCGTACGAATTAGCCACCTTTTAATCATTCGTACAAATTCGTACGAATTGGTCGTGACTCGTGAGATAGCGTTGTTTTTTTTATTCTTGCCTGAACTTTCTCATGTAAATTACTGTTTTTTTCTGTATAGTATTTACTTCACCACAAAATCATTTTTATCAGTGTATAAATAAATAATTCACATTTTTTATGTAAATAGGTATACATGCATTATATAGGCCTACATTTACATGTGTGAAACAAAATTGTAATTTATTCTGCATCTATAGATTGCATTTTCTTTTCACACACTTGTGCTGACACTCACGATACTGTCAAACACATTCACAATATTACCTGCAAATCAGCGTCTGCAATAGAAATGCAAATTCAGAATGACCTGTTTCCCACACACACACACACACACACACACACACACACACCACACACACACACACACACACACACACACACACACACACACACACACACACACACACACACACACACACACACACACACACACACACACACCACACACACACCACACACACACACACACACACACACACACCACACACACACACCACACACACACACACACACACACACACACACACACACACACACACACACACACACACACCACACACACACACACCACACACACACACACACACACACACACACACACACACACACTCTCCATCTCTCTCTCTCATCTATCTTTTTAACAAAGACGCTCCATGTTTTCTATTATGGCACAAATAGATTGATCTCATAGCAACATGGTTGCCATGGTAACGCGGGATGCAGATGTCAGACCAAAACCGGTGTCTCTCGCCCGAAAAATAGAAGCTCGTCTCCCTCTCTTTATTTCACTCGCACCGGCGATATGACACTGTTTCTGGCTCATCTTTTAAACCATATAGTGAGTAAAGTGTGGTATTCTGGGATATATTAACCCTCATATTGCATTCGGGTCCGTGTTGACCTGGAAGACGTACATACATGCATTTATTTATTTTTTAAATCCATAGTTTTTTTATATGAAGATTAAATTTTGTAAGTGTGTTAAGACTGTCAAAATATAAAGTCGTGTGGGAGTTTTGGCATAATTATGTTTTGGCACAAAAATTAAAAACTGCATGAACTTCACTTTATGCATTAAATATAAATATTATTATTAAATTGTATTGAATCATTCTCTCTTTATCTTTAGTTGTTTGATGCTCATTAATGAGGTTTATTATGCTGATGTCACTTTATGATCTAATGCACGGATCCAATATACTGATACATCCGAGTGTCTGATTATATATAAAATATAATATATATATAAAGTCATGTATGATAAAGTCATGCAATTTTCATAACTCAGAACTGCTTCATTTTTTAATGCATTTATTATTCATAAATTACACTACTGTAAGTTTATTGTATGGGTGTATGTTTTAAAGCTAATTCATATTTTGCATACATGAGCCACGCCTGCATATAATTACTGTATATTTCCATATTTACCAGTCAAAAAGCTAGTTAGTTTATAAAACGCTAGGTTTTTTTGTTTTGTTGTTAAACTATTGCTTCAAATATGTTAGAAACTGTTAGAAACTGGAAGTTGCCAACATGTTATAAAATAATAATTACATTACAACAGCAAAAACTATAAAGTAAAAAGTTCTCAAGCTTACTGAACACAGTCTATTACAGGCAAAAGGACAAATAAATATATTAATCAAAAATACAAACTGTTTTTCATGTATAGGTGTATATAGAAATAGACATTTAATAAAGTAATACATGTAAAAAATGAAACATAATCTTCACTGTATGCAGTAAATATAAAGATTATTATCAAAGTCACTCAGTCAAGAGCATTCTTTGAATCTTTGTCTTGTTGTTTATCATTAATGAGGATTATTAGACTACCGTCACTTTAAGATCTAACTCATGTTTACATTCACTTAAAGGGATAGTTCACCCTAAAATGTAAACTCTGTCAGTAATTACTCTCCCTCATGTTGTTCAACCCCGTAACCCTGTCAATCATGTATTTGTGATTAAATCTGAGAGCTGGGTCACTCCTCCATAGGCTTCTAAGGGATTGAAAAAGGGATTGCCCAGAAAAGTTATAAAAGACATTGTTAAGTCCAAGTGACTACAGTGGCTCAATCTTAAGTTTATCGAGCGACGAAAATACTTTTTGAGCGCAAAACCCCCCCCCAAAAAATAAGGACTTTATTCAAGTATTCATTTCTTTCTCTGTCGGCCTCGAGTGAGTGTAACAGCGCAGTGCTTCTGTTTTTAACGTCACACACAGGCTCACTATTGGCCGACGCTAGTCGTGTGTGTGTGTGTGTGTGTGTGTGTGTGTGTGTGCGTGTGTGTGTGAGAGAGAGAGTATAGTAGGTAAACAGTGGCTGAACTAATGGCATTTGCAGGTCAATGGAATAAGAGAGAGATTATACACACGTTATCTGTGTTTTTGTGTGTGTTTGCCCCGATGAATGCCAAACTAATGACTATATTGACTATATTGTCACTTCAATCACACGGCTCTAGAGATATTTGACCTCTGACCTTATTTCGGTTGGGCAAAAGAACAGAGGCAAAAGGTCACTGATAATGATGGTTCTCAACAACAGAAATCTGTTTGAACTTGTTTTGCAGAGTAACATATCTTCATATTGTTTTTGTTTTTAGAATATGTCTTGTAATGAGTTTTTTTAACCCCATTAATAAACTTTAAAAATTTAAAAAGTTTAAAATTACATTTCTTCAAAATAAATTGGATTTCATGCTGCAAATAAGTAAATAAATAAATATATAAATTTGGTAAGAAAAATACAAGATGAAAAATACATGTTTTTACATTTAGTTAATTTTTTTTATGGTAATAACTTTAACCACTAAAACTGGCAAATGATAAATGTGTAAAAAATAAATAAAAAAATCTCTCTCTCTTTATCCATCTCTCTGCCATCACTACCTATCCCTCATTTCCCTCAGGTGTCATGAGCTCATTCTGCGGCTGATTACAGACCAAACCAGCCGTTTCACCTTTGACTTGGTATACTGTGCAAAAATGTCCAATGCTTTTAGACAGAATGAAATCTTTGATTGCTTTTATTCATTAGGTCTCCTGATGGAAGCATTACATAATACCATCTGGTGACAAGCAACCGACTCTGGCTGGAAAACCACATAAACACATGCAAGCGGAGGTGTTGTACAATACACATACACGTCACATTGTTTAATTGGTGCTCTTCGCGTGTTGGTCAAAAATAACCGAAATTTTTTAGTTTGATAATGTTTTTTTAGTTAATATTTTGTATTTTTAGGAGATTTATATTTATGCTGCATTTATAATCCATTTATTCACTTTTTGAGCATAGACATAAACATTTAATTTCCATCTTAAACTGTGGTAAATATTGAATGATTTAGTTTAGAGCAACTTGGCAAAATTATTGTTGAAGTGAAAAAAAGTTTTAAATAGTGAACTTAAAGTAACAGAATTTTACATGTATTGTTATGAAAAATGCACAAAAATACTTATTTTAAATTTTTATATAAAATGTATATTTCAAAATCACGTTTTACTCTAGAACTGTGAGAAAATCAAAGCCATAAATCTAAACATGTTGTGTTCCACATTTGAGTTTGATATCTGAATAAAAATGAGTGTCAGTGAGAGTGTGTTTGGCTGCAGTGCCAAACGCTTCCACTAGAGGAAATTCATCTGCCATTAATTTCCAATGCACTAATTTTTTATCTCAAGTAGCACAAGTGTGGGTATGGTTTTCAGAACCATTTAACTCTTTCAAATCATGTCCATGATTTTTTTTGTGTGTTCATACAGTGAGTGCCAAAACCTACCATTCCAATGAAGTGTAAAAAAACAAACAAACAAAAAACTTAAAATGTTTCGGCAAAAATGACTGAAGAGCACCAGAGATTAAATAGATTACCAGTCTTGAAGCCATTTTGCAAACTATTACAACTGTGATACGACTGCAGACCAAAACCATACATGCATTTGGTTCTCATTCAACAGCACCATCTATTCTGAGACAAACGAACACTGTCATAGTTTCAGAAAGTTTGCCTGGAAGCTCGTCCCTTGACAACATGATAAATTTGCATGAATTCATGTCAAATGAAGCCATCAGATACTTGTTTTTACAGATGCGAATTATTGGAGTGTTGTAACTTCAGGCATCACGCCATTTCTTGTGGTGTTCCTCAAGGCTCAATGTTGGGTCCACTATTATTTAACCAATACATGCTTTCTTTAGCCGGTATAATTAAGCAGTGCAATATTTAATTTCACCAGTATTCAGATGACACTCAACTCTATCTCTCACTTGCAACAGATGCCCATCATTTCCCAACCAACTGAGAGCATTGTGGATGTCTCATAACTTTACAGCTTAACAAAGATAAGACAGAGATACTTGTTATCGGTAATGACATGCGGAGAACATCTATTGCGCCACATCTTGACTCTCTATCACTAAAAGCCAGTAAAAAAACTCATAAACTCAAAAAAGAATCATGTTTGACAGTGAGCTTAGTTTTAAAAAACTTACAAGCATTGTTACTAAAACAGCATATTCTCACCTCCAAAATACGGTTATTTAAAGGATTAGTTCACATTAAAACAAACTTTTGCTGTTAATTTACTCACCCCCGTGTCATCCAAGATGTCCATGTCTTTCTTTCTTCAGTCGAAAAGAAATGAAGGTTTTTGATGAAAACATTCCAGGATTTTTCTCCATATAATCGACTTCAATGGGACCCAAACGGTTCAAGGTCCAAATGACAGTTTCAGTGCAGCTTCAAAGGGCTTTAAACGACACCAGATGATGAATAAGGGTCCTATCTAGCCAAACCATCGGACATTTCAAAAATAAATAAAAAAGTTGAAGTTTTATAAGCACAAATGCTCGCCTTGCTCTGTTCTGTGATGCGCGTTCGTGACGTCACGTAATGCGCAATTTCTCCTCCCATTGAAGTCCATTATATGGAGAAAAATCCTGGAATGTTTTCATCAAAAACCTTAATTTATTTTCGACTGAAGAAAGAAAGACAAGGACATCTTGGATGACATGGGGGTGAGTAAATTATCAGCAAAAGTTTTTTTCAAAGTGAACTAATCCTTTAAGGTATCAGGCAACATAGCTAATAATCCTTCACATCAAATGCTGTCTACATAGGACAGGAGCTGTATATATAGTTTTTATATATAAAAGAGCACTTTGTTCACGTCACTTGTAAAGGAGTGAGAGCATGTTGACCTTGCAGAGTCTCTTGCGTGTAATATCATACAAGCATTACCCGATTAAACGCTCTATTATGGGGAGATACGCGGGGTGGCTCAAGGTAATCATATGACTAGCGCAGGAGCCGTTCAAGATCAGAAACCTTTCAGCAAATGTAGGGCACTGGAGTGTCTCAACACAATCCCTGAGCTCAAATCCAGCCAAAAACAACAACATCATCTGGCCCCGTTTGCCACTTAATTTGTTTAGCTCATTTCAGCCAATCTGGAGTTATTCAGAGCCCGTGCTTTTATTGAGAACTTGCCCTAGTTTTTGCATCTGTAAACGGGGAGGCCGAACGCACAGAGAGACCTTGTTTTCTTCAGGACGTAATCCTGCATTTGGTTCAAGCCTCAGATGTTTTGTTGGTGTGTTGACCTGAACGCGAGGTGAATCTGGCCGGTCTTTTGATTGATTCTCCCTAATGCATCGAGAGCATGTTTTTGA
>CM070829.1:40531978-40551978 GCA_036326025.1 Chrosomus eos | reverse complement strand
ATGCTGACAATTTTATCGGTGGAAAGAGATTTTCACAATTAAAACCATTTAACTCTGCTCTGATTTTACTTAACATTGGTTCTAAAGCTATTGAATACAGCATACCTGATAGGGCACAACCTTGTCTTATACCTCTTTGAATTTTAAAAGGACTACCTAAGCCACCATTGACTTTCAATATACTTTCAATGTCACAATAGAGCACTTTAATCATAGCAATAAACTCAGGTGGGAAACCAAATGCCTTAAGAGTATGCCATAAAAACTGATGTTCCACCCGGTCAAAAGCCTTTTCCTGGTCCAGAGAAATCAGCCCAACCTTTTTAACAAAGAGTCTAGAGACTTCCAGAACATCTCGAATCAAAGATATGTTGTCCACTATTGATCTGTTGGGTATACAATAAGACTGATCTATATGGATGACCTGCCCCAAAACCTCCCTCAGTCTATTGGCCAAAGTTTTTGACAGAATCTTGTAATCGGTGCATAACAAAGACACTGGTCTCCAATTCTTAACCTCCTTAAGGTCACCTTTCTTCGGAAGCAGAGTTAAGACTGCTCTCCTGCAGCTTATTGGCAGTCGCCCTTCAGACAGACTGATACTTAACACTGCAAGCAAGTCTTCTCCAAGGAAGTGCCAGTATGCCTTATAAAATTCCACAGGCAGCCCATCTAGACCTGGTGCTTTGCCATTTTTCATGCTTTGCAGTGCCTTAAAAAGTTCATCTGCTGTCAAAAGCTGCACCAGACCAACACACAACTCCTCAGTCATCTGTGGGAGATCCGAAAGGAGGTGATTTGTTGACTGATCCTCCACACATTCACAGGCATACAGCTCCCTATAGAAGCTAACAGCCTTTTCCGAATGTCAGAGTCCCCAGTCAGATCTTTCCCATCCACAGACCGTAAACATTGAATACTCTTTTTTTGACCATTTTTCTTTTCCAGACTAAAGAAGAATCGGGACGGGGCATCCATTTCAGAAATACTCTGAAATCTGGACCTAACTAAAGCCCCTTGAGCTCTAGTGTCCAACAGATCAGCTAGTGCAACTTTTTTATCCTTAAGGGTCTGAATATGGCCCGGATCTCCATGAGCTCCACACAACCCCTGGAGCTCCAAAATATCCATTTCCAAATTCCTAATATTTTGAAGAGTGTCCCCTGTGACATTAGAAGTATACTGATTACATAGTTTTTCTATCTTTAATTTCCCAATATCCCACCATTGCTGTATTGAAGTGAAATTAGGTTTTTGGCTTCTCCATCCCATCCAAAAAAAAAGTAAACATTGTCCAAAAGCAGCATCCTCAATTAAAGCAGTGTTAAAATGCCAATATGCACTCTTTTGTTTAACAGATTTAATGAACACACTAGCTTCCACCATTGAGTGGTCAGAAAAACCAACAGGACAAATAGAGCAAGACTTAAAATACTGTGCTTGATGTTTAAGACAATACAAGTAATCCAATCGTGCTAATGAAACACAATTGTCTTTTACATGAGCCCAAGTGTAATGCCTATCTTTAAAATGAAAATTCCTCCAAACATCACAAAGTTGGTAGGTTTTAATGATATTAAGCAATTTACGTCTTGAAGCCAAATGTGGTTCAATATGATTTCTGTCAATATCATAACCCGTACAATTAAAATCACCAGCAAGTAGAAGAATGTTTTCCATATCACATTGTTTAAGATTTTCACCCAATGATTCCAAAAAATAACATTCTTTCAATAGGTTTAACAGGCGCATAGACATTAATCAATTCCATGGTGATATTTTCAAACCTAGCTATTAACTTAATAACTCTACCTTCTATTATTTCAAAACGATCACATGACATTGGCAGAAATTGTTTTGAAAATAAAACCGCTACTCCAGAACTAAGAGAAGTCTTATGACTAAAAAAGATCTTTCCCTCCCAATCTTTCAGCCATTCTACTTCATTTTCTTTTGTACTATGAGTCTCTTGTAAAAACATAATGTCTATATTTTTAAGTTTAATGAAATCATAGAGCTGCATCCGTTTTTTAGCATCCCTCATCCCATTGACGTTCAGGGAGGCGATTTTAAAAGTACTCATTATGAGGGAAGAGAGCAGCACTATAACCAAACAACAACATATTGCATTATTCTTGTGACTCATTCTGCATTGTCTGGGTGCGCACTCTTTGCACAATTTTCTTTAATCTATACACCTCTGGGTTCGACAAACACTCATCACCCTTGTGTTTCATTAGATTTTTTGCTGAGTCCATAAACAGAGAGAGATCAGGAAAAAAATCTATCACCTCCACATTTCTCATTCCTTTTGTACTCGTTAAAAACTTCTTCATTCGTTCTAAACCATAGCCACTGCGATCTTGACTCACATTATCTTCCACAGAGGCCTCAGACTCTTGCTCACTTCCTGAATCAGATACATCAGACATATGCGTATTGTTCTCGGCTTGCATCTTTTTCTTAAACTTATCAGCTGCTTCACAAGAATTTGATTTTCTTTTCACTGCTGGAACTTTAAAAATGTTCTCCTCTTCATTAAAGATTTCATTCTCTACCTCGTCAATCTCAATATCCATTGTCTCATCACTTCTCAGGTTTCCCTTTTCACACCCCTTACTTCCACTCTCCTCATTCTCAACATGTACATTTGTTTCTGAAATTTCATCAGCTTGCCTATCATTTACCACATTAATTCCTTGGTTTTGTAGAGCATTTTCATCTGCAGTGTCTACTAAACGGGCTTTTTCAGGGCAAGCACGTGCTAAATGCCCTTCTTTTCCACATCCAAAGCACTTCATGTTTTCAGTTGTGGCAAAAATGACATAATCAAAGCCATCAACTTTGAATTTGAAAACAACATTTATTTCCTCAATATCCGTTTTCAAAATCATGTAAACAAATCGACGGAAAGAAACCACATGCTTCAACAGGGGAGACTTGCAACCCATCGGGATTTTTTTAATTGCGGACGCGAGCTGTCCGTATCTAGACAGTTCACGTTGCAGTGCTTCATCGCTTATGAACGGAGGCACGTTGGATAACAAAACTTTCCTTGCTGGATTAACCAGTGGAAAAATCTTAATGAAACGATCGTTGAGAACTATACCACTTTCTACGATGTCATTAACTTTTTCAACTTTGTCCAAGAACAAAACAACAGCTCCGTTCATCCTAGACGCTGATCGGATACTATCGTGACCCACTATCTCTCCAACCGCTAGAACAGTGTCCTCGACCGAGCACTCAGCGCCGACCGGGACCTTCAGCCCGTGCCGCCGGGTGAGCTGCTCAAAACCAGCCTTCTCCGCCATCGTCGTAGCCGCAGCTTAACGCTGTCCGACACGACCCACTAACCCACTATAACTAGTTTCAGTGCGTTGTAACAATTTACAGAGAAAGGTGATGTAAAAAAGATCCGTGTGAGGGAAAAAAACATTTAAAACTGACAGACCTTTAGATGAAGGGAAAAACCGCAACCACTCTCCAAGTCACACTCCACTCACTCGACCAAACACTCACGCCCACGCATGCAGCAGAGGAGAGAGAGAGAGAGAGAGAGAGAGAGAGAGAGAGAGAGAGAGAGAAGAGAGAAGACAGACAGACAGACAGACAGACAGACAGACAGAGACAGACAGACAGACAGACAGACAGACAGACAGGACAGACAGACAGACAGACAGACAGACAGACAGCAGACAAGACAGTTTATGAAGCTCCTGTCGTACTTTTCTATCAGATGTGAGACTTTATGAAATTTATAATGCACATTTATCATTCACAGGGTTAAAACCTAAGACAGCAATTATCAGATATTAAAACCTCATTGGTTCTTGCTGGAGCTCAAACGTGATGTGTAACAAAAGAATGAACCTCATTGGTTCTTGAGAAGCTCAAACGTGATGCGTAACACAAGAATGAACCTCATTGGTTCTTGAAGAAGCTCAAATGTGATGCGTAACACAAGAATTAACCTCATTGGTTCTTGAGAAGCTCAAACGTGATGCGTAACACGAGAATGAACCTCATTGGTTCTTGCTGAAGCTCAAGCGTGATGCGTAACACGAGAATGAACCTCATTGGTTCTTGCTGAAGCTCAAGCGTGATGCGTAACACGAGAATGAACCTCATTGGTTCTTGCAGAAGCTCAAACGTGAATTGAACACGAGAATGAACCTCATTGGTTCTTGAAGAAGCTCAAATGTGATGCGTAACACAAGAATTAACCTCATTGGTTCTTGAGAAGCTCAAACGTGATGCGTAACACAAGAATGAACCTCATTGGTTCTTGAAGAAGCTCAAATGTGATGCGTAACACAAGAATTAACCTCATTGGTTCTTGAGAAGCTCAAACGTGATGCGTAACACGAGAATGAACCTCATTGGTTCTTGAAGAAGCTCAAATGTGATGCGTAACACAAGAATTAACCTCATTGGTTCTTGAGAAGCTCAAACGTGATGCGTAACACGAGAATGAACCTCATTGGTTCTTGAGAAGCTCAAACGTGATGCATAACACGAGAATGAACCTCATTGGTTCTTACAGAAGCTCAAACGTGATGCGTAACACGAGAATGAACCTCATTGGTTCTTGAGAAGCTCAAACGTGATGCGTAACACGAGAATGAACCTCATTGGTTCTTGCTGAAGCTCAAACGTGATGCGTAACACGAGAATGAACCTCATTGGTTCTTGCAGAAGCTCAAACGTGATGCATAACACGAGAATGAACCTCATTGGTTCTTGCTGAAGCTCAAACGTGATGCGTAACACGAGAATGATCCTCATTGGTTCTTGAGAAGCTCAAACGTGATGCGCAACACGAGAATGAACCTCATTGGTTCTTGCTGAAGCTCAAACGTGATGCGTAACACGAGAATGAACCTCATTGGTTCTTGCAGAAGCTCAAACGTGATGCATAACACGAGAATGAACCTCATTGGTTCTTACAGAAGCTCAAACGTGATGCGTAACACGAGAATGAACCTCATTGGTTCTTACAGAAGCTCAAACGTGATGCGTAACACGAGAATGAACCTCATTGGTTCTTGAGAAGCTCAAACGTGATGCGTAACACGAGAATGAACCTCATTGGTTCTTGAGAAGCTCAAACGTGATGCTTAACACGAGAATGAACCTCATTGGTTCTTGCAGAAGCTCAAACGTGATGCGTAACACGAGAATGAACCTCATTGGTTCTTGAAGAAGCTCAAATGTGATGCGTAACAAGAGAATGAACCTCATTGATTCTTGCTGAAGCTCAAACGTGATGCGTAACACGAGAATGAACCTCATTGGTTCTTGCAGAAGCTCAAACGTGATGCGTAACACGAGAATGAACCTCATTGGTTCTTGAAGAAGCTAAAATGTGATGCGTAATACGAGAATGAACCTCATTGGTTCTTGCAGAAGCTCAAACGTGATGCGTAACACGAGAATGAACCTCATTGGTTCTTGAAGAAGCTCAAACGTGATGCGCAACACGAGAATGAACCTCATTGGTTCTTGCAGAAGCTCAAACGTGATGCGTAACACGAGAATGAACCTCATTGTTTCTTGCAGAAGCTCAAACGTGATGCGTAACACGAGAATGAACCTCATTGGTTCTTGAGAAGCTCAAACGTGATGTGTAACAAGAGAATGAACCTCATTGGTTCGTGAAGAAGCTCAAATGTGATGCGTAACACGAGAATGAACCTCATTGGTTCTTGAGAAGCTCAAACGTGATGCGTAACACAAGAATGAACCTCATTGGTTCTTGCAGAAGCTCAAACGTGATGCGTAACACGAGAATGAACCTCATTGGCTCTTGAGAAGCTCAAACGTGATGCACAACACGAGAATGAACCTCATTGGTTCTTGCTGAAGCTCAAACGTGATGCGTAACATGAGAATGAACCTCATTGGTTCTTGAGAAGCTGAAACGTGATGCGCAACACGAGAATGAATCTCATTGGTTCTTGCTGAAGCTCAAACGTGATGTGAACACGAGAATGAACCTCATTGGTTCTTGCTGAAGCTCAAACGTGATGCGTAACACGAGAATGAACCACATTGGTTCTTGCTGAAGCTCAAACGTGATGCGTAACACGAGAATGAACCTCATTGGTTCTTGAGAAGCTCAAAGTGATGCGTAACACGAGAATGAACCTCATTGGTTCTTGCTGAAGCTCAAACGTGATGCGTAACACGAGAATGAACCTCATTGGTTCTTGCTGAAGCTCAAACGTGATGCTTAACACGAGAATGAACCTCATTGGTTCTCGCTGAAGCTCAAACGTGATGCGTAACACGAGAATGAACTCATGGTTCTCGCTGAAGCTCAAACGTGATGCGTAAAACGAGAATGATCCTCATTGGTTCTTGAGAAGCTCAACGTGATGCGCAACACGAGAATGAACCTCATTGGTTCTTGCTGAAGCTCAAAGTGATGCGTAACACGAGAATGAACCTCATTGGTTCTTGCAGAAGCTCAAACGTGATGCGTAAACGAGAATGACCTCATTGGTTCTTGAGAAGCTCAAAGTGATGCGAACACGAGAATGAACCTCATTGGTTCTTGCAGAAGCTCAAACGTGATGCGTAACACGAGAATGAACCTCATTGGTTCTTGCAGAAGCTCAAACGTGATGCGTAACACGAGAATGAACCTCATTGGTTCTGCAGAAGCTCAAACGTGATGCGTAACACGAGAATGAACCTCATTGGTTTTTTGAGAAGCTCAAACGTGATGCGTAACACGAGAATGAACCTCATTGTTCTTGAGAAGCTCAAAGTGATGCGTAACACGAGAATGAACCTCATTGGTTCTGTAGAAGCTCAAACGTGATGCGTAACACGAGAATTAACCTCATTGGTTCTTGCAGAAGCTCAAACGTGATGCGTAACACGAGAATGAACCTCATTGGTTCTTGCAAGAAGCTCAAACGTGATGCGTAACAGAGAATGAACCTCATTGGTTCTTGTGAAGTCAAAGTGATGCGTAACACGAGAATGAACCTCATTGGTTCTTGCTGAAGCTCAAACATGATGCGTAACACGAGAATGAACCTCATTGGTTCTTGAGAGCTCAAATGTGATGCGTAACACGAGAATGAACCTCATTGGTTCTTGCAGAAGCTCAAACGTGATGCGTAACACGAGAATGAACCTCATTGGTTCTTGAGAAGCTCAAACGTGATGCAACACGAGAATGAACCTCATTGGTTCTTGCAGAAGCTCAAACGTGATGCGTAACACGAGAATGAACCTATTGGTTCTTGCAGAAGCTCAAACGTGATGCGTAACACGAGAATGAACCTCATTGGTTCTTGAGAAGCTCAAATGTGATGCGTAACACGAGAATGAACCTCATTGGTTCTTGTAGAAGCTCAAACGTGATGCGTAACACGAGAATGAACCTCATTGGTTCTTGCAGAAGCTCAAACGTGATGCGTAACAGAGAATGAACCTCATTGGTTCTTGAGAAGCTCAAATGTGATGCGTAACACGAGAATGAACCTCATTGGTTCTGAGAAGCTCAAACGTGATGCTAAACACAGAATGAACCTCATTGGTTCTTGCGAAGCTCAAACGTGATGCGTAACACGAGAATGAACCTCATTGGTTCTTGAGAAGCTCAAACGTGATGCGTAACACGAGAATGAACCTCATTGGTTCTTGCTGAAGCTCAACGTGATGTGTAACACGAGAATGAACCTCATTGGTTCTTGAGAAGCTCAAATGTGATGCGTAACACGAGAATGAACCTCATTGGTTCTTGCAGAAGCTCAAACGTGATGGTAACACGAGAATGAACCTCATTGGTTCTTGCAAAGCTCAAACGTGATGCGTAACACGAGAATGAACCTCATTGGTTCTTGCAGAAGCTCAAACGTGATGCGTAACACGAGAATGAACCTCATTGGTTCTTGAGAAGCTCAAACGTGATGCGTAACACGAGAATGAACCTCATTGGTTCTTGCAGAAGCTCAAACGTGATGCGTAACACGAGAATGAACCTCATTGGTTCTTGAGAAGCTCAAACGTGATGCGTAACACGAGAATGAACCTCATTGGTTCTTGCAGAAGCTCAAACGTGATGCGTAACACGAGAATGAACCTCATTGGTTCTTGCAGAAGCTCAAACGTGATGCGTAACACAGAGAATGAACCTCATTGGTTCTTGAGAAGCTCAAATGTGATGCGTAACACGAGAATGAACCTCATTGGTTCTGAGAAGCTCAAACGTGATGCGTAAACACAGAATGAACCTCATTGGTTCTTGCAGAAGCTCAAACGTGATGCGTAACACGAGAATGAACCTCATTGGTTCTTGAAGAAGCTCAAATGTGATGGTAACACGAGAATGAACCTCATTGGTTCTTGCTGAAGCTCAAGCGTGATGTGTAACAGAGAATGAACCTCATTGGTTCTTGAGGAGCTCAAAAAGTGATGCGTAACACGAGAATGAACCTCATTGGTTCTTGAGAAGCTCAAACGTGATGTGTAAACCGAGAATGAACCTCATTGGTTCTTGCTGAAGCTCAAACGTGATGCGTAACACGAGAAATGAACCTCATTGGTTCTTGCTGAAAGCTCAAACGTGATGCGTAACACGAGAATGAACCTCATTGGTTCTTGCAGAAGCTCAAACGTGATGCGTAACACAAGAATGAACCTCATTGGTTCTTGCAGAAGCTCAAACGTGATGCGTAACACGAGAATGAACCTCATTGGTTCTTGAGAAGCTCAAACGTGATGCGTAACAAAAGAATGAACCTCATTGGTTCTTGCAGAAGCTCAAACGTGATGCGTAACACGAGAATGAACCTCATTGGTTCTTGAGAAGCTCAAACGTGATGCGCAACACGAGAATGAACCTCATTGGTTCTTGCAGAAGCTCAAACGTGATGCGTAACACGAGAATGAACCTCATTGGTTCTTGAGAAGCTCAAACGTGATGCGCAACACGAGAATGAACCTCATTGGTTCTTGCTGAAGCTCAAACGTGATGCGTAACATGAGAATGAACCTCATTGGTTCTTGAGAAGCTGAAACGTGATGCGCAACACGAGAATGAATCTCATTGGTTCTTGCTGAAGCTCAAACGTGATGCGTAACACGAGAATGAACCTCATTGGTTCTTGCTGAAGCTCAAACGTGATGCGTAACACGAGAATGAACCACATTGGTTCGTGAAGAAGCTCAAACGTGATGCGTAACACGAGAATGAACCTCATTGGTTCTTGAGAAGCTCAAATGTGATGCGTAACACAGAATGAACCTCATTGGTTCTTGCAGAAGCTCAACGTGATGCGTAACACGAGAATGAACCTCATTGGTTCTTGAGAAGCTCAAACGTGATGCGCTAACACGAGAATGAACCTCATTGGTTCTTGCTGAAGCTCAAACGTGATGCGTAACATGAGAATGAACCTCATTGGTTCTTGAAGAAGCTCAAATGTGATGCGTAACACGAGAATGAACCTCATTGGTTCTTGCAGAAGCTCAAACGTGATGCGTAACACGAGAATGAACTCATTGGTTCTTGAGAAGCTCAAACGTGATGCGTAACACAAGAATGAACCTCATTGGTTCTTGCAGAAGCTCAAACGTGATGCGTAACATGAGAATGAACCTCATTGGTTCTTGAGAAGCAAGTACAACAGAGAATGAACCTCATTGGTTCTTGAGAAGCTCAAACGTGATGCGTAACACGAGAATGAACCTCATTGGTTCTTGCTGCAGCTCAAACGTGATGCGTAACAGAGAATGAACCTCATTGGTTCTTGAGAAGCTGAAACGTGATGCGCAACACGAGAATGAATCTCATTGGTTCTTGCTGAAGCTCAAACGTGATGTGTAACACGAAAATGAACCTCATTGGTTCTTGCAGAAGCTCAACGTGATGCGTAACACGAGAATGAACCTCATTGGTTCTGAGAAGGCTCAAACTGTGCATGCGTAACACGAGAATGAACTCATTGGTTCTGAGAAGCTCAAGTGATGCGTAACACGAGAATGAACCTCATTGGTTCTTGCAGAAGCTCAAACGTGATGCGTAACACGAGAATGAACCTCATTGGTTCTTGAGAAGCTCAAACGTGATGCGTAACACGAGAATGAACCTCATTGGTTCTTGTGAAGCTCAAACGTGATGCGTAACACAGAATGAACCTCATTGGTTCTTGAGAAGCTCAAAGTGATGCGTAACACGAGAATGAACCTCATTGTTCTTGAGAAGCTCAAACGTGATGCGTAACACGAGAATGAACCTCATTGGTTCTTGAAGAAGCTCAAAGTGATGCGTAACACGAGAATGAACCTCATTGGTTCTTGAGAAGCTCAAACGTGATGCGTAACACGAGAATGAACCTCATTGGTTCTTGCTGAAGCTCAAACGTGATGCGTAAACGAGAATGAACCTCATTGGTTCTTGGAAGCTCAAACGTGATGCGTAACAGGAATGAACCTCATTGGTTCTTGCGAAGCTCAAACGTGATGCGTAACACGAGAATGAACCTCATTGGTTCTTGAGAAGCTCAAAGTGATGTTAACAGAGAATGAACCTATTGGTTCTTGGAAGCTCAAAGTGATGCGTAACACGAAGAATGAACCTCATTGGTTCTTGAGAAGCTCAAACGTGATGCGTAACACGAGAATGAACCTCATTGGTTCTTGAGAAGCTCAAACGTGATGCGTAACACGAGAATGAACCTCATTGGTTCTTGAGAAGCTCAAACGTGATGCGTCAACACGAGAATGAACCTCATTGGTTCTTGCTGAAGCTCAAAGTGATGGTAACAGAGAATGACCTCTGGTTCTTGGAAGCTAAACGTGATGCGTAACACGAGAATGAACCTCATTGGTTCTTGAAGAAGCTCAAACGTGATGCGTAACACGAGAATGAACCTCATTGGTTCTTGAAGAAGCTCAAAGTGATGCGTAACACGAGAATGAACCTCATTGGTTCTTGCTGAAGCTCAACGTGATGCGTAACACGAGAATGAACCTCATTGGTTCTTGAGAAGCTCAAACGTGATGCGTAACACGAGAATGAACCTCATTGGTTCTTGAGAAGCTCAAACGTGATGCGTAACACGAGAATGAACCTCATTGGTTCTTGTGAAGCTCAAACGTGATGCGTAACACGAGAATGAACCTCATTGGTTCTTGCAGAAGCTCAAAGTGATGCGTAACACGAGAATGAACCTCATTGGTTCTTGCAGAAGCTCAAACGTGATGCGTAACACGAGAATGAACCTCATTGGTTCTTGCGAAGCTCAAACGTGATGCGTAACACGAGAATGAACCTCATTGGTTCTTGAGAAGCTCAAACGTGATGCGTAACACGAGAATGAACCTCATTGGTTCTTGTAGAAGCTCAAAGTGATGCGTAACACGAGAATGAACCTCATTGGTTCTTGGAAGCTCAAACGTGATGCGTAACACGAGAATGAACCTCATTGGTTCTTGCAGAAGCTCAAAGTGATGCGTAACACGAGAATGACCTCATTGGTTCTTGAGAAGCTCAAACTGATGCGTAACACGAGAATGAACCTCATTGGTTCTTGCGAAGCTCAAACGTGATGCGTAACACGAGAATGAACCTCATTGGTTCTTGAGAAGCTCAAACGTGATGCGTAACACAGAATGAACCTCATTGGTTCTTGCAGAAGCTCAAACGTGATGCGTAACACGAGAATGAACCTCATTGGTTCTTGAAGAAGCTCAAACGTGATGCGTAACACGAGAATGAACCTCATTGGTTCTTGCTGAAGCTCAAACGTGATGCGTAACACGAGAATGAACCTCATTGGTTCTTGCAGAAGCTCAAACGTGATGCGTAACACGAGAATGAACCTCATTGGTTCTTGAAGAAGCTCAAACTGTGATGCGTAACACGAGAATGAACCTCATTGGTTCTTGCTGAAGCTCAAACGTGATGCGTAACACGAGAATGAACCTCATTGGTTCTTGCAGAAGCTCAAACGTGATGCGTAACACGAGAATGAACCTCATTGGTTCTTGAGAAGCTCAAACGTGATGCGTAACACGAGAATGAACCTCATTGGTTCTTGAGAAGCTCAAACGTGATGCGTAACACGAGAATGAACCTCATTGGTTCTTGAGAAGCTCCCCCCCCCCCCCCCACGAGAATGAACCTCATTGGTTCTTGCTGTGAACCTCATTGGTTCTTGCAGAGCTCAACGTGATGGTAACACGAGAATGAACTCATTGGTTCTTGAAGAAGCTAAAGTGATCGTAACACGAGATGAACCTCATGGTCTTGAGAACTCAAACTCATGGTTCCAGAATAACTATTGGTTCTGAAGAACTCAGTTGCGAACCAATGAACAATGTTCTTGCGAAGCTCAACGTGGGAACCGAGAAAACCCATTGGTTTGAGAATCAAACGGAAGAACGGGAATGAACAATTGGTTCTTGCAGAACTAAAGCTGATGCGTAACACGAGAATAACCTCATTGGTTCTTGGAAGCTCAACGTGATGGTAACACGAGAATGAACCTCATTGGTTCTGCAGAAGCTCAAAGTGATGCGTAACACAGATGAACCTCATTGGTCTTGGAAGCTCAAACGTATGTCTAACACGAGAATGAACCTCTTGTTTTGAGAAGCTCAATTGATGCTAACAAGGAATGAACCTCATTGGTTCTTGAGAATCAAGTGATGCTAACAGATGACTCATTGGTTCTGAAGTAACTATGGTACGATGAACCATTGTTTTCGAGCCAAAGTTGGTACCGAGAATAACCTTTGGTTCTGGAAGCCATGTCTAAAGAATGAATCTGTCTGAGAACTCATGATCTAAACAATGAACCCATGTTGTGAGCTCAAATGAGCTAACACAGAATGAACCTCATTGGTTCTGAGAAGCTAAGTGATGCTAACCGAGAATGAACTCATTGTTCTTGGATCAGTGATGTAAACAAACTCATTGGTTTTTGAACAACGTGATGCTAACCGAGAATGACTCATTGGTTCTTGAGAGCTCAAACGTGATGGTAACACGAGAAGATCATTGTTTGAAGCTAATGATGGTAACAAAGATACCTCATGTCTGAGACCATGATCTAACCGAAAAGACATGTTTGTAAGCCAACTGAGGAAAATGAACCTCTTGTCTGAAGTCAAATGAGCGACACAAATACTATTGGTCGAGAAGCTCACTGAGAACCAAGATTGGTTCTTGAGTCAAGAGCTAACAAGAGACTCTGGTCTTGAAAGTACTGGAACGATCTTGTTCTGCAACCAATATTACAGAGAATAACAGGTCTGAGAATCAGGTCGTAACAATACTACTTAGAATACTATGTCGAGAGCTCAACGTGATGGTAACACGAGAATGACCTCATTGGTTCTTGAGAAGTCAAAGTGATGGAACACGAGAATGACTATTGGTTCTTGAAAGCTCAAGTGATGGTAACACGAGAATGAACCTCATTGGTTCTTGGAGCTCAACGTGATTAACACGAGAAGAACCTCATTGGTTCTTGAGAGCTCAAACGTGATGCGTAACACGAGAATGAACCTCATTGGTTCTGCAGAAGCTCAAAGTGATGGTAAACGAGATGAACCTCATTGGTTCTTGAAGCTCAACGTGATGTAACCAGAATGACTCATTGGTTCTTGCTGAAGCTCAAACGTGATGCGTAACACAGAATGAACCTCATTGGTTCTTGAGAAGCTCAACGTGATGCGAACACGAGAATGACTCATTGGTTCTTGAGAAGCTCAAGTGATGCGTAACACAGAATGAACCTCATGTTCTTGAAAGCTCAACGTGATGCGTACACAGAATGACTCATTGGTCTTGAGCCAAAGTATGCGTAACACAGAATGAACCTCATTGTTCTTGAGAAGCTCAAGTGATGCGTAACACGAGAATGACCTCATTGGTTCTTGGAAGCTCAAAGTGATGCGTAACACGAGAATGAACCTCATTGGTTCTTGAGAAGCTCAAACGTGATGCGTAACACGAGAATGAACCTCATTGGTTCTTGAGAAGCTCAAACGTGATGCGTAACACGAGAATGAACCTCATTGGTTCTTGAAGAAGCTCAAATGTGATGCGTAACACGAGAATGAACCTCATTGGTTCTTGAGAGCTCAAACGTGATGGTAACACAGAGAATGAACCTCATTGGTTCTTGGAGCTCAAAGTGATGCGTAACACGAGAATGAACCTCATTGGTTCTTGAGAAGCTCAAACGTGATGGTAACACGAGAATGAACTCATTGGTTCTTGGAAGCTCAAACGTGATGCGTAACAAGAATGAACCTCATTGGTTCTTGAGAAGCTCAAACGTGATGCGTAACACGAGAATGAACTCATTGGTTCTTGAGAAGCTCAAAGTGATGCGTAACACGAGAATGACCTCATTGGTTCTTGAGAGTCAAAGTGATGGTAACACGAGAATGAACCTCATGGTTCTTGGAAGCTCAAGTATGCGTAACACGAGAATGAACCTCATTGGTTCTTGGAAGCTCAAACGTGATGGTAACACGAGAATGAACCTCATTGGTTCTTGCAGAAGCTCAAACGTGATGCGTAACAGAGAATGAACCTATTGGTTTTGAGAAGCTCAAACGTGATGCGTAACCGGAATGAACCTCATTGGTTCTTGTGAAGCTCAAACGTGTGCGTAACACAGATGAACTCATTGGTTCTTGAGAAGCTCAAACGTGATGCGTAACACGAGAATGAACTCATTGGTTCTTGGAAGCTCAAAGTGATGCGTAACACGAGAATGAACCTCTTGGTTCTTGGAAGCTCAACGTGATGGTAACACGAGATGAACCTCATTGGTTCTTGGAGCTCAAGTGATGGTAACACAGAATGAACCTCATTGGTTCTTGAGAAGTCAAACGTGATGCGTAACAGAGAATGATATTGGTTCTTGGAAGCTCAAAGTGTGGTAACAGAGAATGAACCTATTGGTTCTTGAGAGTCAAAGTGATGCGTAACACGAGAATGACTCATTGGTTCTGAGAAGTCAAACGTGATGCGTAACGAGATGAACCTCATGGTTCTTGAGAAGCTCAAAGTGATGGTAACCGAGAATGACCCATTGGTTCTTGCTGAGTCAACGTGATGGTAAACGAGAATGAACCCATGGTCTTGGAGCTCAAGTGATGGTAACACGAGAATGACTCTGGTTCTTGGAGCTCAAGTGATGGTACACGAGAATGAACTCATTGGTTCTTGAAGCTCAAAGTATGGTAACACGAGATGAACTGTCTTGGAAGTCAGTAGGTACAGAAGAACTCATTGGTTCTGGAGCTAAGTGATGGTACGAGAATGAACCTCATGGTTCTTGGAGTCAGGTGGAACGAGAATGAACCATGGTTCTTGGAGCTCAAGTGATGGTAACACGGATGAACCTCATGGTTCTTGGAGTAACTGATGGTAACGAGAAGACTCATTGGTTCTTGGGTAAGTGATACAGATGAATCTTGGTTCTGAGAAGTCACGTGTGCGACAGAGAATGAATGTTCTGGAGCTCAGTGATGGTACGAGAACATGTTGGAAGCCAACGTGATGGAAGGATGAATGGGATGAACCTCATTGGTTCTTGAGAAGCTCAAACGTGATGCGTACACGAGAATGAACCTCAAAAAAAAAAAAAAAAAAAAAAAAAAAAGGGGGGGGGGGGGGGGGGGGGGTTTTTGAGAAGCTCAAACGTGATGCGTAACACGAGAATGAACCTCATTGGTTCTTGCAGAAGCTCAAACGTGATGGTAACACGAGAATGAACCTCATTGGTTCTTGAAAAAGCTCAAACGTGATGCGTAACACGAGAATGAACCTCATTGGTTCTTGCAGAAGCTCAAACGTGATGCGTAACACGAGAATGAACCTCATGGTTCTTGAGAAGCTCAAACGTGATGCGTAACACGAGAATGAACCTCATTGGTTCTTGAGAAGCTCAAACGTGATGCGTAACACGAGAATGAACCTCATTGGTTCTTGATGAAGCTCAAACGTGATGCGTAACACGAGAATGAACCTCATTGGTTCTTGCAGAAGCTCAAACGTGATGCGTAACACGAGAATGAACCTCATTGGTTCTTGAGAAGCTCAAACGTGATGCGTAACACGAGAATGAACCTCATTGGTTCTTGAGAAGCTCAAACGTGATGCGTAACACGAGAATGAACCTCATTGGTTCTTGCAGAAGCTCAAACGTGATGCGTAACACGAGAATGAACCTCATTGGTTCTTGAGAAGCTCAAACGTGATGCGTAACACGAGAATGAACCTCATTGGTTCTTGAGAAGCTCAAACGTGATGCGTAACACGAGAATGAACTCATTGGTTCTTGCAGAAGCTCAAACGTGATGCGTAACACGAGAATGAACCTCATTGGTTCTTGAGAAGCTCAAACGTGATGCGTAACACGAGAATGAACCTCATTGGTTCTTGAGAAGCTCAAACGTGATGCGTAACACGAGAATGAACCTCATTGGTTCTTGCAGAAGCTCAAACGTGATGCGTAAACACGAGAATGAACCTCATTGGTTCTTGAGAAGCTCAAACGTGATGCGTAACACGAGAATGAACTCATTGGTTCTTGAAGAAGCTCAAACGTGATGCGTAACACGAGAATGAACCTCATTGGTTCTTGAGAAGCTCAAACGTGATGCGTAACACGAGAATGAACCTCATTGGTTCTTGCAGAAGCTCAAAGTGATGCGTAACACGAGAATGAACCTCATTGGTTCTTGAGAAGCTCAAACGTGATGCGTAACACGAGAATGAACCTCATTGGTTCTTGCAGAAGCTCAAACGTGATGCGTAACACGAGAATGAACCTCATTGGTTCTTGCAGAAGCTCAAACGTGATGCGTAACACGAGAATGAACCTCATTGGTTCTTGAGAAGCTCAAACGTGATGCGTAACACGAGAATGAACCTCATTGGTTCTTGCAGAAGCTCAAACGTGATGCGAAACACGAGAATGAACCTCATTGGTTCTTGCTGAAGCTCAAACGTGATGCGTAACACGAGAATGAACCTCATTGGTTCTTGAAAAAGCTCAAACGTGATGCGTAACACGAGAATGAACCTCATTGGTTCTTGCAGAAGCTCAAACGTGATGCGTAACACGAGAATGAACCTCATTGGTTCTTGCAGAAGCTCAAACGTGATGCGTAACACGAGAATGAACCTCATTGGTTCTTGCAGAAGCTCAAACGTGATGCGTAACACGAGAATGAACCTCATTGGTTCTTGCAGAAGCTCAAATGTGATGCGTAACACGAGAATGAACCTCATTGGTTCTTGAGAAGCTCAAACGTGATGCGTCACACGAGAATGAACCTCATTGGTTCTTGCTGAAGCTCAAACGTGATGCGCAACACGAGAATGAACCTCATTGGTTCTTGCTGAAGCTCAAACGTGATGCGTAACACGAGAATGAACCTCATTGGTTCTTGCAGAAGCTCAAACGTGATGCGTAACACGAGAATGAACCTCATTGGTTCTTGAGAAGCTCAAACGTGATGCGTCACACGAGAATGAACCTCATTGGTTCTTGCTGAAGCTCAAACATGATGCGTAACACGAGAATGAACCTCATTGGTTCTTGCTGAAGCTCAAACGTGATGCGTAACACGAGAATGAAACCTGCTGCTAGAACAGGTTTTTCATGTAAGCTCAAGTTAATAGCTTGTTACTAGATCACCACTGGATTGACCAATCAGAAGACAGAACCTGAGCGATATGCTATATTAAGGTTCTTTACAGATTGTTGGTTTATTTTAAAACTGTTCACTGAAAGGTTCTGTGGGGAACCAAAAATGTTTCTTATCTATGGCATCGCTGCATAATCTTTATTATTAATGGTCTATAAACAACTCGCTATAAAATGAAAAGCCTAGTTTTTGTCTGTGCTTGTTTTTCTGATGGATCGTCGATGGCAACGACAGGATCCTCTTAGCGAGCAGGTGAATAGTGTTTGCGAGAGGAACACGCAGTGCAGATTAAAGGAGTCCTCGCACGGCTGATAAAGAAGAGGACTGAATACATTAAATCGAGCCGCGAGGACGAGCGCCACGTGGGCCTTAATCACATCTCCTGCTGCTCTGCACTCAGACACACTCGTTCAAAAGCCATCATGAAGCACTCAAGCCTCACGTCTTTCCATCCATCCCTGAAACTGGCCCAAACAATCTCTCTCGCTCTTTGTTCAAACGCAGACTAAACAATCACCAGAGTGTGTGCCGCAGAAACAGGATCGCCGCTCCAGCAAACTCCATCCTGTCAGATCGCAGACAAGTGTTTGATAAGGACAAGAACATCATGGAAAATCTGACTAGACATCTTTCCTTTGCCTAAACACTGGTATAGACGATCTTTTGTCAAACACACTGAACCGCAGCATTTTAAGGACGGAGAAGATTGGAATAATTCATGTTTTTTTTATAGAAGTCTCTTCTGTGGCAGATATTATTTGCACCTCAGTGTATTGTAGTATATTATAAAACGGTATGCAAAAATAACGGTAACACTTTACAATAAGGTTTATTAGTTAACATGAACTAAGAATGAACAATACTTCTACAGCCTTTATTAATCTTAATATTAATTTCAACATTTACTTATACATTAATAAATCAAAAGTTGTATTTGTTTAAAGGTAAAGTAAAAGGCAGATTCAAACACGAGTCGGTCTTGTTCAAATCTAACGCAACCCCAAAAGGGACCTTTGCAAAAATAAAAAAACAGACTTTTGCATGTGCACGAGAAACTTTTGCATGCGCACAAGAAACTTTTACATGCGTACGAGAAACTTTTGCATGCGTACGAGAAACTTTTACATGCGTACGAGAAACTTTTACATGCGCATGAGAAACATTTGCATGCGTAGAGACTTTTGCTTGGGCACTAGAAACTTTTACATGCGCACGAGAATCTTTTGCATGCGCACAAGAACTTTTACATGTGCACGAGAAACATTTGCATGCGTACGTGAAACTTTTGCATGCGTACGAGAAACTTTTGCATGGGCACGAGATACTTTTACATGAGCACGAGAATCTTTTGCATGCACACGAGAATCTTTTGCATGCGCACGAGAGACTTTTGCATGCGCACGAGAAACTTTTACATGCGCACGAGAAACATTTGCATGGGCACGAGAAACTTTTACATGCGCACGAGAATCTTTTGCATGCGCACGAGACACTTTTGCATGCGCACGAGAAACTTTTACATGCGTACGAGAAACATTTGCATGCGTACGAGAAACTTTTGCATGGGCACGAGAAACTTTTACATGCGCACGAGAATCTTTTGCATGCGCATGAGACACTTTTGCATGCTACGAGAAACTTTTACATGCGCACGAGAATCTTTTGCATGCGCACGAGAAACTTTTACATGCGCACGAGAAACATTCGCATGGGCACGAGAAACTTTTACATGCGCACGAGAAACTTTTACATGCGCACGAGAGACTTTTACATGCGCACGAGAAACATTTGCATGCGCACGAGAGACTTTTGCATGCGCACGAGAAACATTTGCATGCGTACATGAATCTTTTGCATGCGCACGAGAAACTTTTACATGCGCACGAGAAACATTTGCATGAGCACGAGAAACTTACATGCGCACAAGAAACATTTACATGGGCACGAGAAACTTTTACATGTGCACGAGAATCTTTTGCATGCGCACAAAAGAATTTTGCATGCGCACGAGTAACTTACATGCACACGAGAAATATTTGCATGCGTACGTGAAACTTTTGCATGCGCTTTTACATGCGCACGAGAATCTTTTGCATGCGCACGAGAGACTTTTGCATGCGCACGAGAGACTTTTGCATGCACACGAGAAACTTTTGCATATGTACGAGAAACTTTTGCATGAGCACGAGAAACTTTTACATGCGCACAAGAAACATTTGCATGGTTACGAGAAACATTTGCATGCACACGAGAGATTTGCATGGGCACGAGAAACTTTTACATGGGCACGAGAAACTTTT
>CM070829.1:40511978-40526978 GCA_036326025.1 Chrosomus eos | reverse complement strand
ATTTAAGGATTTTTAGATATTTGACTGGAAACAACACTCTAAAAAATGCTGGTTTGTTTTAACCCAATTTTGGGTCAAATATGGACTAACCCAGCCATTGGGTTACATTTTTAAATTACATTTTTTACCCAATGTTTGATTTTGTCCATATTTGACTCAAAATTGATTAAAACAACCCAGCATTTTTAGAGTGAAGATAAAAATACGGATTAAGAACATCTTTTTTGTTGTTGTTGCAGTGTATATGAGAAGCTCGACGACACTTTAGAACTTTCACTAAGAACATGAAGCGTAATATAGTTTACTAATCCCGGAATGTTTCTCCAAACAGTACTCTAAAAATGCTGGGTTGTTTCAACCCACATTTGGGTCAAATATGGACAAACCCAGCCGTTGGGTTAAATTTTTAAATTGCATTTTTAACCCAACGGTTGGGTTTGGGTTAAATATGTACATGTCAAATAACCCTGCATGCTTTGAGTGTGAAAATCCTGCCTCTGATGTTTATTCCTGTTTTAAACCTCCATTAAAACATCAATGACTCTTTTTTTTTTTACATTTCTAAAAAGCATCTCTATGATGTAAAGAATGCAAAAAAAAACAAAAAAAAAAACAAACAAAAAACACATTCACATTGGGTTTTGAACACAGCTAATTACTTCATTATAAAGACACAAGAGTTTCCTGGGAAAACATCCATCCATCTTATATATATATATATATATATATATATATATATATATATATATATATATATATATATATATATATATATATATATATATATATGTCATGAAAATATATATTTAAAAAAAAAACTAATTTTTCTCCACACCTCCTTCACGGCCCCCAGGGGTCCACACTGTAAACAAAGTGAAATGTGCAACGGTTATGAATTGTTATAAATGACTTTTTAAATGGTGTGTAACCCATTTTTTACACTCTAAAATATGCTGGGTTGTTTCAACACAAATTTGCGTCAAATATGGACAAACTCAACCGTTGGGTTAAACATGTAATCTAAAAACCTAACCCAACAGTTGGGGTTTGTCCATTTTTGACCCAAATTTGGGTTGAAACAACCCGGCATTTTTTAGAGTGTAGGCTACCTGAGCAAACGGTTTTACAATGATGGACCCCACGGGTAAAAAAAAAAGCCTGGCTCAAGCTCAATGGAAAATAATCTTTCTCCAAAGAGACATTAGCTTATTTTGAAGAACCCAAAATAAAACACAGTAACACTTTAGTCCACTTTAGACATTCTACTAACTATGAGTAACTTTGCAACTACATGTCAACTTATTCTCCGAACCCGAACCCTATCACCTAACCATAACCTAACAGTCTACCAATACTCTGAGTTAACTGACATGTAGTTAAAAAGTTACTTATAGTTAGTAGAATGTCTAAAGTGGACTATGGAAATAAAGTGGAACCAAAAACACTGATCTCTAGAAGCTAAACATTATAAAGATCCCCGTATAAACTGACTCAATGGCCCTGTTGGTGAGAGCGCAAGGGTCAAAAAAAAAGAAAAAAAAGCTGGGTTGTTTTAACCGATTTTTGGGTCAAACATGGACAAACCCAAACGTTGGGTAAAAAATGTAACCCAATATTTGACCCAAAGTTGGGTTAAAACAACCCAGCATATATATATTTTTTAGAGTGCATGTTTTTATGACTTTATGATAAAGACACGAGAGAAGTGTAAAACATCCAAACATCCATCCGCGCGCGTCTTTTACACGTGCACAACCACTGGCGCGTCAGACGCGTCCAGCTCGTTCCGGTAGCGCTCGAGCCAGTCTCTGAGCTCCGAGATCCGGTAGCCCTCCGGACCCCTCCCGCCTTGATACACGACCTTCTCGTCCTTTAATAAAGTAGAGGCGCTCGAAGTACGCGCCGTACGCCGAGTTGGACGAGTTCTCCATGGTGTCCACGACTATTGCGCTCTCCGGTACTCTCTGGTTCATGAGCTCCGCGGCGCGGAGCCGGTCCTCCAGGCAGCGGTGCCGCGGGATCTGATACGGCGCGTCGGAGCTCACCCAGCCGTCTGACGGATGCGCTTCCTCGATGTACACCAGCAGTGAGTCCGCGATGTCCGCGTACTGCCGTGCGACGCGTTGGAACGCCGACAGGCGCGTCATGAACGGCGGTCAGGAGCAGCTCCCGAAGTTGATTATGAGAGGTCTCCTCCCGCGGGCGTAGTCTAGAATCCTCCGCGTGCCTCTCCGACGCGCGTTGTCCAGCGGAACCACCTCTGTGTTGGGCGCCGCGCCGCCCAAACGCGCCGTTTTAAAGAAGTCCAGCTTCTGTCCGTACCACACGGCGCGCAGCGACTCGAGCGTAAACATCTTGTTGGAGTCGGACACGCACATCGGCGGGTCGTCAGGGCTCGCGACATCGCTTTCCCGCATCTTCATTAAAAGCTTCCTTCGGATGCATAGGAAATCCAGGAGCCAGAGCGTCAGAGCCGCGAACAGGAACCGCGGGAGAAGCATCAGACACACGGCCGCGTTTTTTAACGCCTTTGCCGTTTGGACACCTGCGGATCCATGCAGCATCTCCATCCCCGACCGTCCGGACAGGTACAGATACAGCCGTGTCGTTTAGCTCTCTCTCTCTCTCTCCTCTCTCTCTCTCTCTCTCTCTCTCTCTCTCTCTCTCTCTCTCTCTCTCTCTCTCTCTCTCCGAGTCCCGCTTTTTATAGGACTAGTAAGGATTTGAATGAAAAACAACACGCCTACACACCCGTGCCGCCTCCTCACATGGAGTGGATTACCTCCCGTCAACTCTCCTGTCTGAGAGAGAGAGAGAGAGAGAGAGAGAGAGAGAGAGAGAGAGAGAGAGAGAGAGAGAGAGAGAGAGAGAGAGAGAGAGAGAGAGAGGAGAGGAGAGAGAGAGAGAGAGAGAGAAATGCAACATGCTGCTTGTTAGATTATTTGACAGCTCCTCTTTTGAAATGCATTGCATCAAAAATGCTTCACCCTGCTGATATATGCGTTGGGTTATTTTTAACCCAACATCTGGGTTACACATATTGGGTCACTATGTTGGGTTATTAAAAAAATGTTGGGTCGTTTTTAAAATCGTTGGGTAATTTCTAGTAATAACCCTGCTGTTGGGTTAAGTACGAATGTACACTTGTGTGTTTTGGATGTATGTACTTAATTATGTATATTTACGTTAAATTCTAGACTCCTCAATATTTAGTTTGTAATTAAAAAAAATATTTGTTGAGACATATTTGCTTTATACAAATAAACAATCTATATTTGAAAACAAGGTGTATTTTATTTATTAAAATAATGTCATGCATGAAAATAAGTTAACTGTTGGGTTACTTTTAACCCATCTAGCTTTTAACCGAGGAGTCCAGAATTGAATGTAAATATAGCCTATACATAATTGTGTACATAAATTCAAAACACACAAGTGTACATGCAACATATTTATCCCAACAACCGGGTTATTACTAGAAATTACACAACGATTTTAAAAATGACCCAACATTTTTAAAAATAACCCAACATAGTGACCCAACATGTGTAACCCAACGGTTGAGTTAAAAAATAACCCAACGTTTTGTACTGTGTATTGTAAGACCTGCTTCTTATCAAACTTGTCGAGAGAGATGATGAGGTTCAGGATTATGACAGTTGCACTTTTAATGCATTATTGGCTTCAATGCATTGTGTCAAAAATGCTTCTTAATGGAAATATATTAATGCTGGAGTCAAAAGAGATACTGAGATTGTTTTGAAAAATGGCATTGTTTAATGCATTAGTAGCTTTAATGCAAAATGAGCTTCTTTATGAACTCGTGGTAAAGTCGAGAAAAAGATACTGAAGTGTTAGATGATTTAAACTATATAACAACTGGGAATTTTTATGCATTATAGTGCATCATGTAAAAAATGCTTCCTACACTCTAGAAAATGCTGGGTTGTTTAAACCCAAACTTGGGTCAAATATGGACAACCCCAAACGTTGGGTTAAGTCTTATATTTAAATTTTTAACCCAATAGTTGGGTTTGTCCAAATTTAACCCATCTTTGGGTTTAAACAACCCAGCATTTTTTAGAGTTGAGGAAAAAAAACATTAAAGAGGGATGAAAAATTATTATTTGATTAGAATATTTGACAAAGTTTAATGCATCTTGTCATCAAATGAGAGTTCAGTGAGAGTAAAGAAACAACACCATGCTGCTTGTTCGATTATTTGACACGTTTAAATGCAGTGCTGGTTTAAATGTGTTGTGTAAAGAAATGCAGAAACACTTTATTTTACATTGTCCTTGTTACATATATTACATCCACTTACCATAGTAATAACAGTAAATTATGCATAATTTTATGCAACTAACCCTCAACCTAATCCTAATCCTAATCCTATTGTAAGTAGATGCTGTTAATCATTATTACTCAGTACTAAATATATAATTACACTGTAACAACGACACCTTAAAATAAAGTGTAACCAGAAATGCGTCTACACTCTAAAAATGCTGGGTTGTTTAAACCCAAATCTGGGTCAAATATGGACAAACCCAACCGTTGCGTTAAAAATGTAATCTAAAAACCTATTTTTTGACCCAAATTTGGGTTGAAACAACCCAACATTTTTTTTGGCTTGCATTATGCAATGTTAAAAACGGATCTTAAAATGTGGAATGATGGAATCCATGGCAAAGAAATAAAATTGTATGCAACAAAATTTTTGATGTAGACAGCCTTAGTTTGCAGTGGCGATATTAATGTATTCCTCTTATCCCTCTGGTGCTCTTTGGTCGAAATTTTTTACGTTTTGTTTGTTTAGAATTTGTTTCTTCGAAAGGTTTTGGCACTTGCTGTGTGAACACATAAACAAATCATGGACATGATTCGAAAAGTTAAATGGTCCTGAAAACAATCGTCACACTTGTGCATTGTAAGTGAATGAGAGTTTCCTCTAGTGGAAGCGTTTGGTACTGTAGCCGAACACACTCTCACTGAACACTCTCACTGAACACACTCACACTGAACACACTCTCACTGAATACACTCTCACTGAACACACTCTCACTGAACACACTCTCACTGAACACTCTCACTGAACACACTCACACTGAACACACTCTCACTGAACACACTCTCTCTGAACACACTCTCTCTGAACACACTCTCACTGAACACACTCACACTGAAAACACTCTCACTGAACACACTCACACTGAACACACTCTCACTGAACACACTCTCACTGAACACAACTCTCACTGAACACTCTCACCGAACTCACCCTCACTGAACACACTCTCACTGAACACTCTACGACCGAACACACTCTCACCGAACACACTCTCTCACTGAACACACTCTCACTGAACACACTCTCACCGAACACACTCTCACCGAACACACTCTCACTGA
Source organism: Chrosomus eos (assembly GCA_036326025.1). Taxonomy (NCBI): domain Eukaryota; kingdom Metazoa; phylum Chordata; class Actinopteri; order Cypriniformes; family Leuciscidae; genus Chrosomus; species Chrosomus eos. The sequence continues at coordinate 40,521,566 of CM070829.1, read as the reverse complement.
ACACACTTTCACTGAACACACTCTCACTGAACACTCTCACTGAACACTCACTGAACACACTCACACTGAACACACTCTCACTGAACACACTCTCACTGAACACACTCTCACTGAACACTCACCGAACTCACCCTCACTGAACACACTCTCACTGAACACTCTCACCGAACTCACTCTCACCGAACACACTCTCACTGAACACACTCTCACTGAACACACTCTCCCCGAACACACTCTCACCAAACACACTCTCACCGAACTCACTCTCACCGAACACACTCTCACCGAACACACTCTCACCGAACACACTCTCACCGAACACACTCTCACTGAACACACTCTCACTGAGAACGCTCTCACTGAACACACTCTCACTGAACACACTCTCACTCTCACTGAACACACTCTCACTCTCACTGAACACACTCTCACTGAACACACTCTCACCGAACACACTCTCACCGAACTCACTCTCACCGAACACGCTCTCACCGAACAACCGCTCTCACCGAACACGCTCTCACCGAACACGCTCTCACCGAACACACTCTCACCGAACACACTCTCACCGAACACACTCTCACCGAACACACTCTCACCGAACACCGAACACACTCTCACCGAACACACTCTCACCGAACACGCTCTCACCGAACACGCTCTCACCGAACACGCTCTCACCGAACACCCTCTCACCGAACACGCTCTCACCGAACACGCTCTCACAGAACACGCTCTCACCGAACACGCTCTCACCGAACACGCTCTCACCGAACACACTCTCACCGAACACACTCTCACTGAACACACTCTCACCGAACACACTCTCACCGAACACACTCTCACCGAACACACTCTCACCGAACACACTCTCACCGAACACACTCTCACCGAACACACTCTCTCACTGAACACACACTCTCACCGAACACACTCTCACCGAACACACTCTCACCGAACACACTCTCACTGAACACACTTTCACTGAACACACTCTCACTGAACACTCTCACTGAACACTCACTGAACACACTTACACTGAACACACTCTCACTGAACACACTCTCACTGAACACACTCTCACTGAACACTCTCACCGAACTCACCCTCACTGAACACCTCTACTGAACACTCTCACCGAACTCACTCTCACCGAACACACTCTCACTGAACACACTCTCACTGAACACACTCTCCCGAACACACTCTCACCAAACACACTCTCACGAACTCACTCTCACCGAACACACTCTCACTGAACACACTCTCACTGAACACACTCTCACTGAACACACTCTCACTGAACACACTCTCACTGAACACACTCTCACCGAACGTACTCTCACCGAACGCACTCTCACCGAACGCACTCTCACGCACGCACTCTCACCGCACGCACTCTCACCGAACGCATTCTCACCGAACGCACTCTCACCGAACACACTCTAACCGAACTCACTCTCACCAAACACACTCTCACTGAACACACTCACTGAACACACTCTCATTGAACATGCTCTCACTGAACGCACTCTCACTGAACACACTCACTGAACACTCTCTCACTGAACACACTCTCACTGAACACACTCTCACTGAACACACTCTCACTGAAACACTCTCACTGAACACACTCTCACTGAACACACTCTCACTGAACACACTCTCACTGAACACACTCTCACCGAACACACTCTCACCGAACACACTCTCACCGAACACACTCTCACCGAACACCTCCCGAACACACTCTCACTGAACACACACTCACTGAACACACACTCACTGAACACACTCACTGAACACACTCTCACCGAACACACTCTCACCGAACACACTCTCACCGAACACACTCTCACTGAACATACACTCACTGAACACACTCTCACTAACCTCTAACTGACACACCTCACTGAAACTACACTCTCACTGAACATCTACACTCACTGAACACTCACTGAACACACTCTCACTGAACACACTCTCTGCAACACACTCTCACGAACCACTCTCACGAATCACTCACACTGATACCACTCACCGAACGATCTCACTCTACCGAACCCACTTACTCACGAACACTCTACATCCGAACAACTCACTGCACCTCACGCACTCTCACGAACACATTCTCACCGAACACTCTCACCGAACACACTCTCACCGAACTCACTAACACACCTCAAACACACTCTCACTGATACACACTCACGAACACTCTCTACTGAACACACCTCACTGAACACAACTCTCCTGAACACACTCTCACTGAACACACTCTCACTGAACACCACTCTCAACACGACACCACACTCTCAACCGAACAACACTACTCACGAACACACACATCTCACCGAAACACACTCTCACTGAACACACTCACTGAACTACACTCTCATGAACACACTCTCACCAGACACACTCTCACCGAACACACTCTCACTGAACACACACTCACTGAACACACTGTCCACTGAACACCACCTCGAACACACTCTCACTGAACACACACATCACGGAACACACTCACTGAACACACTCTCACTGAACACACTCACTGAACACACTCTCACGAACACCACTCCACGAACCACACTCATGAAACACTCACTGAACACACTCTCCACTCTCACTGAACACACTCTCTACCGAACACCTCTACGAATACACTCTCACTGAACACACTCTCACGAACACACTCTCACGAATACTCTCACTGAACACACTCTCACTGAACACACTCTCACTGAACACACTCTCACCGAACACACTCTCACTGAACACACACTCACTGAACACACTCCACTGAACACAACTTCACGAACACACTCTCACTGAACACACTCTCACCGAACACACTCTCACTGAAACACACACTCCACTCGAACACACACTCTCACGAACACACTCTCACCGAACACACTCTCACTCGAACACACTCTCACCGAACACACTCTCACCTGAACACACTCTCACTGAACACACTCTCACTGAACAACATCACTGAACACTCTCACTGAAACGAACACCTTCCACTCGAACACACTCTCATGATACATCACGAACACACTACTCTGAACCATTATGCACTCTCACCGAAACACATCTCACGAAAACACTTACAACATACTCTCACTGAACACACATTCATCTGATACACACTCTCAAAGAACTTACACTTCAGAACACACTCTCATTCACTGAACACACTTCACAATACACTCACGAACACACTTTCACTGACACATCAAACAACTCACTGAAACACATCTCACGAACACACTCTCATGAACCCCAATCTCACTGAACACACTCTCACGAAACACTTCACGAACACACCTCACTGAACACCACTACTGAAACACTCTCACTGGAATACACTCTCACTGACCACTCTCACTTGAACAACTTGAAATATGAAAACTGCATTTGACAACATTTCACTAAATCACACTCATTCTGAATTCATTCTACATACAACACACTGTGACTGTAATTTATCCATTTCAACATTGAAAAACGTATTTTGAAAAGAATAATTGAAAAATTATTTTTGCATGTTGTTAAAACAATACACTACATTTTGTAAAGTTTACTCTTAAAATTTTCACTCGCAATAACTGCCATGGTCTCTTGAAAAGGATAACTTTCAATTTTACCACGAGGAAATTTAATTTTCACGTCAATGCTAAAAAAAAATGAATAAATGGTTATAATACGCGAATATATCTTAGTACCATAATCCCTAAAAATACAATTCTAAACAAAAACATTGTAAAACTAAAATATTGTATAAAATGCGGGTCAAATATAGACAAACCCAGTTGTTGGGTTAAAATTTGAAATTAATTAAAAAGGTCCATATTTGACCAAATTTGACTTAAATCAACCCTGCATTTTTTAGAGTGTATTCATTTAATTGACAAAAAAAATAAAAATAACAAAAATATATATTCGGACATTGAGAGAGAATTTTTTTGTTGTTGTTGAGCTTTTGCATTACTTTTTTGCACATGTGACGTTTCAAGCGTAAGACGTAAGCGCAAACCAAGGCATGCATGAAAACACAGGTATCATAATATTTTCTATATTCTTCTAATCTATTTGTAATGTATTTTTGTCATAGTCAGAAAAAAAATCAATTAACACGCATTCTATGATCAAATTATAATTACTTTTTAAAAAGCAAATATAAAACATGAATGTTATGTGTGTTGCATTGTGTGAGCGCACAGATTCTCTCAGGAGAATAAACGAGGCTTAACGTTCATGTTCTCGGGCCAATGATCCCTAATGAATGCATTTATTTGCTTGCATTTAAGCTAATGAGCCTAAATCCTAACTTTACCTATTCCACAGAAACCCATTTACAGGGAAACACTGCAGACCCTGTACATGCAATCCCTGCCGTCCACGGCGCTGTAATCCTGTAAACCAACGCTTGACACGCTTTTCCCTGATAAATAGTTTTTAATCAGGTGAGTTACACTGAAGGGAAACTAGGCCTCTGAGAATCTCACACTCTAAACATGGCTGGGTTGTTTGGGTCAAATATGGACAGACCCAGCCGCTGGGTTACATTTTTAAATTGCATTTTTAATCCAGCGTTTTTGTTTGTCTATATTTGACCCAAAATTGGGTTAAAACAACTCAGCAATTTTTTGAGTGCATGAAGTGTGTGTGCAGTGACACTGAAGAAGTTTCCTGTTATTGTCAAAAAACAACTTTGCTGTAAAATACTGGTGTGATTTGGTTATGGTGGAGCAGAGATATGACATGCATTACACACTTGAAGTAAGCTTATAGTTATCAAATATTAAAACATAACCTGCTATTTTTGCTCATTCCAGAGACGTCAATGTTTTGACCCAATTACCTGAGCTGTAAATATCATGTGACTAATGAGCCAGACAGAAAAGTTGACTGAGATCTCATACATACATAGACTGTGTTCATTCTTAAATAATCAGGCATTAAGTGTGTGTGTGTGTGTGTGTGTGTGTGTGTGGTGTGTGTGTGTGTGTGTGTGTGTGTGTGTGTGTGTGTGTGGGTGTGTGTGTGTGTGTGTGTGTGTGTGTGTGTGTGTGTGTGTGTGTGTGTGTGTGTGTGTGTGTGTGTGTGTGTGTGTGTGTGTGTGTGTGTGTGTGTGTGTGTGCATGTTTGTGTGAACATTCAGAGAACATTCAGAAGTAACATTCACATAATTTTGTAAAATGTTCGCATAACCAAGAATTTTTTTTTTAATATTTAAAAACCTGGATGTTTTCAACATTCACAGAAAATTCAGAAATAATGTTTTTATAATTTAATTGGAAAGTTAAGACTCAAGACAAATGCAGAAAATGCCAGTGGATTGAGCAGAAGTGTTATGAAAACACAAACATACGCAGTAAAAAACATTAGGTTATTTTTAAACCAACTGTTGGGTTACACATATTGAGTCACTATGTCGGGATATCTTTCCAAATTCATTGGGTCATTTTTAAAATCGTTGGATAATTTCTAGTAATAACCCGGCTGTTGGGTTAAATACGTGTGTTGTATGTACACATGTCTATTTTGAATTTATGTACACAATTATGTATATTTACATTAAATTCTAGACTCTCCAATATTTAGTTTGTAATTAAAAATATCTATTTGTTGAGACATATTTATTGTTTTATAGAAATAAACAATCTGTAATTGAAAAAGTGTCACTCTAAAAATTCTGGGTTGTTTTAACCCAATTTTGGGTCAAATATGGACAAACCCAAACTTAGGGTTAAAAATGTAATGTAAAAATGTACCCCAACAGCTGGGTTTGTCCATATTTGACCCAATGTTGTAGAGTGTATTTTATTTATTAAAATAATGTCATAAATCTAAATAAATAGTTAACTTAACTGTTGGGTTAAAATAACCCACATTTGGGAAGGTGCTATACCAACCCATAGTTGGGTTACTCGTTGGGTTATTTTTAACCCAATATTATTAAAATGCAATATAATACACAGGTAGACTGCAGATGTCGGGTTTTATGGTGAATTTCTGTCTGGGTTATTTTGCCGTTTTATGCAGTCTGACAGGCCAAATTCCTCGACAACAAACGAGTTCGACAGTCTCTCCTGCAAAGGCAAGTCCCCGCTTTATTCCAAGAAGAAAACCGTTCTGTCCAATACCGTAAAAATCTCCTTGAATCCCGAGACACTCCGACATCTCGGAGATCGTGAAACTCCAGGTATGTGTGGAGGAGCCGGCCAGCGCTTCCCAGAAACAGGAGTGTGTGGAGGTGATTTGCGATGCTTTAGGGAAACCCTGAGCCTCGGTGGGAGACGCCAGCGTAACCCAGGGGTCGACTACTCTAATAATAGAGTAAAACACAGGGTTTCTAATGCGTTTCAGACACTGAACTCCTGCTGTGTGACGCTCGAGTCGCTGCTAATGTCAAATCCTGCTAGTGTGAACTGAGGTCAAGAAGATCAGCGCGGTTCTCTCACCTCGCGGCTTTAGGTGAACATCCAGCTTTTAATGTTGTTTATATGTGGTGTTTTTAATATGCTTTAATAACACAAAGCATGTGTAAATTCATAAGTCGACAGCATTGCTGAGTATTTTCTGCTTAAAACTGCAGTGAACCAAAGACAGTCTCAAAAACACTGAAATCGCTGGTGTTTCTGATGTCACAAACTACCTTGTAACCAATCAGATCAACGTGTGATCGTCAACCAGTGGATCTCTGAGTGAGTGAGTGAGTGGAGGCGGGGCTCATTTGCATATTTATAGAACCACGCATACTAAATGAGGCAAGGGTGTCGAGTTACATTCAAGATATTTTAAGGCATTTTTCAAGGAAAAAACGTTTTGGTGATCAAAGATGAGTTTTGATTCGCTACGAGAGACTTTAATAGTTAATACAGTGCTCAGGGTTGTCTGGTTCTTGAATCTGATTGGCTGAGAGCTTTTTCCAGTCATGTGATATTCCCCCAGTATCAGCTCTAGAACCGTTTCACCGTTTGTATCACTCCACCAGATTTACATTTACATTTATGCATTTGGCAGACGCTTTTATCCAAAGCGACATTTACATTCTTATCAGTTCTTGCTTTCACTGGGAATCGAATTGTTTGTTAAAAAGGGAATCTGAATATTAATAATTAAAGGGGGGGTGAAATGCTGTTTCATGCATAGTGAGTTTTTTACACTGTTAAAGAGTTGGATTACCATGGTAAACATGGACAAAGTTTCAAAAATGAAGTTGTAAGTTTGATGGAGTATTTCTGTTCCAAAAATACTCCTTCCGGTTTGTCACAAGTTTCGGAAAGTTTTTTTCGAATACGGGACTACGTGACGTCAGAGTGGGCGGAATTTCCTTATACGGGTCTTAAGGCACTTCTCCCGGAAGGGCGCGCGCAGCTGTAGCCTAGAGCGTACGAGAGCGTCCATCAGACCGCTGTGCTCTGCTGCGCTGCAATCAAAACAATGGCACCAAAAAGTGTGTTTTTGGTTGCCAGGGCAAGACAACACTGCACATATTTCCAAAGAACCCAGAGTTAAGGGACCTGTGGATGGATTTTGTTTTTCCAGAGCAGCAACGGAGTTGCGCAAGTGTTCTTGTTTGTTCCCTTCATTTCGGCGGTAGCTGCTAATAGTTTTATAAACAAGGCACAGTTCGACGATTTGCAGATCGCCTAATACTTAAAGATGGAGCAGTCCCAACGATAAAGGTTCACGGAACCGCAGGCGGTGAGTAAAACTCCTTCAAATGTCTGTGTGTTGTTAACTATCGGCGTGTAAGCTAAGCACAGCAAGTAAACAACATGATCACGTACAGTTAATGTATCGATGGAGCATGCAATGTATGGTGTGTGTTTGTGTGTTTAAATACAGTTCTTTAGCTGGCCACTGTAGGTGTCAGTTTGTTTATTGTAAAAATAAATCATGTCATCATAAACCACGAGTCTGTCTGTTTACAACTCACGCAAACGCTTCGCGCGCTCCCGCCCACACGGCACGCCTCCACCCGCTCGAGTTTTTCCGGAAAGACTCGGTACAGCCCATCTTTCTTTTATAAATATAATAAAATTAAAGACTTTTTGGAGATATGAAGGATGCAATACTACTCTATAGGTACTCAAGATTAACATGAGATTGAGTGAAACTGAGTATTTCACCCCTCCATTAAAAAAAAACTAAAAAAGAACGGTTAAAGTAACACTAAGTAGTTTTTCAACCTTCACAATATATTTCCAAGACCCTAGTGATGGTACATCGACTTAAAATAAGTTAAATGACTCGTCTAACATAGTCTAACGTCTAGCACGTGGTCTGTATCGCTTTTACTGGCACTATGTAACTTCGGGGTTCGGGTAGTAACCCAACCACAAAAAGAACTACAAAACTCGACTGCTTTACGTCAAGCGCTACAATAGTCATTATTTCGTTTTTCTTCGTTTCTGATGTCGCAATACATCATCCTTTCATGAAATCATGTAACATACTCTACCTTGTCTGTGGACATCGTTCATTCTAAAGCCGGTGCTGGGTAAACAGCGAGCGTGCGTGCGACGCTAGGCTAAATTATTTATGACAGCGGCAATGGACAATTTCGTTTCCAACCAGTAGGGCGACCGCAGAGGAAAAGCTACTTAGTGTTACTTTAACTTTTTTTCGGTATAAAGTACTTTATTTACATGATAGTGTTTACATACAACATTTCTAAACATTTCTAAAGCACTATACACAAAACAATGACAATGAAAAACATACATACATACATACATACATACACACACACACACACACACACACACACACACACACACACACACACACACACACACACACACACACACACACACACACACACACACACACACACACACACACACACACACACACATAAAATAGACATAAAGTTCTTAAAGTTAATATATAAAAATAATATTTTTTAGAATTTTTTTTGTTCAGTATTCATATTTAGTATATTTTTAAGTCCCCCTGTAGTCAATATTTGTATCCCTTAAAACTCATCTTTGATCACCAAAATTATATATTTAAACATTTTGTTCTTGAAAAATGCCTTAAAATGTCTTGAATGTAACTCGACACCCTTCCCTCATTTAGTATGCGTGGTTCTATGAATATGCAAATGAGCCCCGCCTCCACTCACTCACTCACTCAGAGATCCACTGGTTGACGATCACACGTTGATCTGATTGGTTACTGTAGTTTGTGACGTCAGAAACACCAGCGATTTCAGTGTTTTTGAGACTGTCTTTGGTTCACTGCAGTTTTAAGCAGAAAATACTCAGCAATGCTGTCGACTTATGAATTTACACATGATTTGTGTTATTAAAGCATATTAAAAACACCACAACATTAAAAGCTGGATTTTCACCTTTAAATAAAACTGTTAAAGGTAAAGATTATTGTAGTGGTAGTAGTTTGACATGAAAATACAATGTCAGTCTTTCTACTTAAAATGTAATGTTTCTTGTCATTTCTCTGTGAAATATACGAGCAATTACACTAAAAACACAATGTTTTTCAGTAAACACATGATTATGTTTCCTTTCTGTCTCTTTTTCACTGTGACCTTAATAGCGT
>CM070829.1:40409478-40506978 GCA_036326025.1 Chrosomus eos | reverse complement strand
TGATTTTTAACGCCACTCTAATGTAAATGTTCTACATATTTACAGAAACACGTGATTAAGAGTGAATAATGATCTGTATGTTCTCTGAGCTTCATGTCAGTTATCAGCCTCTGGTAAAACACTAGCAGATGTTTGCTCTGGAAAGACAACAGAGGCTATGTGTGTGTGTGTGTGTGTGTGTGTGCGTGTGTGGTGTGTGTGTGTGTGTGTGTGTGTGTGTGTGTGTGTGTGTGTGTGTGTGTGTGTGTGTGTGTGTGTGTGTGTATCTCAGCTCACTGGGTAAATCCCCAGTGTTCAGGAAGTGTCAGGAGCTGTGACATCATTTACTGTAGTAACCGGTTACGGGTCGCTGTAACATGAGCAGTCACTGATTCACTGTCTGAACGCTTTAAATGGCCTTAAGTGACTGTGAGCGTGTGCGTGTGTTTGTGTGCATTAGTCTGACTTAAGAAACGATTATTTCCATGACAGTTAAACACGTTTGCTTTGACAGTTTTCGAGTGCTGTCTCAGTATAACTGGTTCATTCAGAGACACGTTTCTCAGAACCGGTTTCACACACATTCCAGTTTTATTAATGTTTGCTGACGATCATTGATCTAATTTATCTGATTTTTAATATCTGACATTTATTTGTTATTACCACATTGAAAAATTCTCGAAATACTATTTAATTTTTTAAAATATTATTTTATTATTATTATTATCATTATCAGTGCATTGAAAAATCACCATGGGAAATAATACACGTATTTAAATGCTTATTTATTTCTAAATGAATGAATTAGACATTTATTTAGTTTTTTTTATTAATCTTTCTTTTATTATTATTATTACTGCATTGAAAAAAAACATTGGGAAATACTTCAATTATTTAAATACTGTTTTATTTAAAAAAAAATTATTAGTGAATTGAAAAATCACCATGGGAAAAACTGAAATTATTTAAATATAGATTTTTTATTATTGTTGTTATTATTGGTGTATTCAAAAATAACAATGGGATAAAATGAAATCACTTAAGTGCTTTTTTATTTTTTTATAATTAATATTTTATTAATGCATTGAAAAATCACCATGACAAATACTGAAATTATTTAAATACTGTTTATATATATATATATATTTTTTTTTTTTATTACCAGTGCATTGAATAAGTGTTACGAACTGCTCTGAGAAGAGGGCTGAGAAGCAAACGCAGCTTTATTTGAGGGCAATCCAGAGACGTAATCCAGTGTACAGGCAAGGGTCATACACAGACAGGCAGTCCAAAACAGAGAAACAAAGAAACAAACAAAACAGGCAGGGACCAGAGGCAAGAGAGTAATCCAGGGAACAGGGCAAGATATCAAAACCAAGAGACAAGAAAACCATGAGAATGCTCAGAAATGCAGTGTAACACTTAAACAAGACTTCGCGGTGAGTGAATGAATGAAGATGGTATAAATAGACAGACTAACAGGATGATGAGACACAGGTGAATGCAATCAGTGAATGAGGTACAGGTGAATGTGATCAGTGATAAGTGATGGTCCGGGCAGTGAGTTATGGGAAATGTAGTTTGTGAGTGACAATAGTCTTATCTGGAGTGCCCTCTGGTGGCTCTCAAGGCCACTCCAGCTGGTGACCGTTACATAGCCCCCCCCTTTAAGGAGCGGATTCCAGACGCTCCTCAAATTGTCAGGAGGGAGGTGGAGCGAGGCGGACTGGGGCGGGATGGAGGGCAGGCCGTGGAGCGGAGAGGACCTGGGGCGGATGGAGGGCCAGCCGTGGAGCGGGCGGACTGGAGCAGACTGTGCAGGCGGCCAGGACTGACGCAAAGCTCTGGCTCGGCAGGCAGGACTGTCGTCAAGTCAAGTCATCCTCATTTATATAGTGCTTTTAACAATGTAGATTGTTTCAAAGCAGCTTTACAGAGATAAACAAAATTTAAGGTAACAAAGAATGGTTTGGTTTTATAGCGGTTCTTGAATATGTTGTTTCCAGATAAAGTTAGTTTTGATTGATTCACTTCCCTTGAAATGATCATTTGTTATTAAATTAGGGGCCGCTAAGACGACGCCATTCTCTCTAAATAGACTTTAAACGCGAACCTGTGATAAAAGCTGATGGCGTTCACATGCGCGTTAAGAATTGATTTTATAGTTATGTGCGTTTGAATATGTGTGCGCAGGTTCGTAATTCGCTACAAACCATGCCTAAACAAACTACTTGTCTTGCCTATACATTTTTATGCAGAATTTTATTTTATCATTTCGGGTAGGGACGCGAAACCGGAATTTCATAGCGCTTTATCTGTAGAGTGGAATAGGGATCCTCCATAGGGAGAGGCTAGTTGGCACTTCAGCACTGCGGTGTCATCGGGTCCAGGCGAAGGTCCTTCGTCAGATCTGGAAACGGCCTGGATCCAGCAGGCTGTAGGAAAACCTCGGGATAAACAAAGACACTAAATTAGCGTAGATGCCATTCTTCTTATGATGTAACGAGTACATCAGGATTTAAGGGAAGTGTTCCCGGTTCCGGCTGATCTAATCTATGCAGCCTAACATTTAATTATAGAAGTCGATAATGTATTATGTGAATGCTAGGTCAAAGAGATGTGTTTTTAGTTTAGTTTTAAACTGACAGACTGTATCTGCTTCCCGGACAATGTTAGGAAGATTGTTCCAAAGTTTTGGTGCTAAATAGGAAAAGGATCTACCGCCAGCAGTCGATTTAGATATTCTAGGTATTATCAACTGGCCAGAATTTTGAGATCGCAGTATACGTGCAGGACTATAATGCGTTAAAAGCTCGCTCAAGTACTGGGGAGCTAAACCATTTAGTGCTTTGTAAGTAATCAGCAATATTTTAAAATTTATACGATGTTTAATAGGCAGCCAATGCAATGTTGACAGAACCGGGCTAATATGGTCATACTTCCTGGTTCTGGTAAGGTAACTACCAGCTGTAGTTTGTTTATTAAGCGTGCAGGGCAACCACCCAGTAGAGCATTACAATAATCTAGCCTTGAGGTCATGAACTAATTGTTCCGCATTTGTCCGTGAGAGCATATGACGTAATTTAGATATATTTTTAAGATGGAAAAATGCTGTTTTACAGATACTAGACACGTGACTTTCAAATGAAAGATTGGTATCAAAGAGCACACCCAGGTTCCTAACTGACGATGAAGACTTAACAAAGCAGCCTTCAACTGTTAGACAGTATTCTAGGTTATTAGGTGAGGAAGTTTGTCCAATAATTAGAATCTGTTTTTTCAGAATTTAGTAGTAGGAAATTACTGGTCATCCAATTTTTTATATCAGCTATGCATTCCGTTAATTTTGTGAATTGGTAAGTTTTGTTAGGTTTTGAAGAAATAAATAAGCTGAGTATCATCAGCATAACAGTGAAAGCTAATTCCATGTTTCCTAATGATATCTCCTAATGGTAGCATGTACAGAGTGAACAGCAGCGGTCCTAGTACTGAACCTTGTGGTACGCCGTACTGAACTTGTGATCGATAAGACATCTCTTCATTTACTGCAACAAACTGATATCGGTCAGATAAGTATGATTTAAACCATGCTAGTGCAATTTCACTAATGCCAACATAGTTTTCTAGTCTATTTAAAAGAATGTTGTGGTCGATAGTATCAAATGCAGCACTAAGATCGAGTAACACTAATAGAGAGATACAACCACGATCAGATGATAAGAGCAAATCATTTGTGACTCTAATGAGAGCAGTCTCAGTACTATGGTACGGTCTAAATCCTGTTTGAAAATCCTCGCATATATTATTTCTTTCCAAAAAGGAACACAGTTGTGAGGATACTGCTTTTTCCTAATATCTTTGACAGAAAAGGTAGATTCGAGATCGGCCTGTAATTGACTAATTCTGTAGGATCAAGTTGCGTTTTTTTAACAAGCGGTTTAATCATAGCCAGCTTAAAGGTTTTTGGTACGTATCCTAGAGACAAAGATGAATTAATGATATTGAGAAGAGGATCTATGACCTCTGGAAGCATCTCTTTCAAAAGTTTAGTCGGTATAGGGTCTAACATACATGTTGTTGATTTAGATAATTTAACGAGTTTGCAAAATGCTTCCTTTCCTATAGCAACAAATGAATCAAGTTTTTCATCATGAAGACTACACTGTCTGATGTGATACTGTAGTAGACGTTTGAATAGTTATAATTTTGTCCCTGATATTATCGATCTTATAAGTGAAGAAGTTCATAAAGTCATGCGAAGCTCTGATGCGAATCTCTGGCTCTGGCTCTGGCTCGGCAGGCAGGACTGACGCGAAGCTCTGGCTCGGAAGGCAGGACTGACGTGAAGCTCTGGCTCTGGCTCGGCAGGCAGGACTGACGTGAAGCTCTGGCTCTGGCTCGGCAGGCAGGACTGACGCGAAGCTCTGGCTCTGAAGGCAGGACTGACGTGAAGCTCTGGCTCGGAAGGCAGGACTGACATGAAGCTCTGGCTCGGAAGGCAGGACTAACGTGAAGCTCTGGCTCGGCAGGCAGGACTGACGTGAAGCTCTGGCTCGGCAGGCAGGACTGACGTGAAGTAGAGTTCTCAACGGGCCGGGTCAGCCCGACAAACCCGACGGGTTCGGGTCGAAAATATAAGCAAATGACTCGGGTCGGGTCGGACCTCGGGCTTAATCTTTTCCGCTCAGTGAAAAAAATAAAAAAACATTTATTAATCATCGCCTGGCCGTAAGGGAGGAGAACACGCATCAGTCCACTGTGGACGCACCACTGTTCCTCCACGATGCCTTATAAGCATATGATTATGTTTGCTATGCCTATTTTGTTTCAAAACTCGTAGCCAGCCCGCTGGCTGGCTGTATGAGTTCTTTTTATTTATTATTGTGTTCAGATTTTTATTAAAACAGGCATGGCGTTAGCTACTTTCCTTTGAAAATAGTTGGCAACACTGCACTTGCGCGCATTTCAGACGTGATAGACGATGGAAAAAGCAAAGAAAACGCGGTTGAAAGACTAGGAAAAGGAAAAGGGAATCTGACCGCGTGAGAATTAACGGACAAGAGGGCTTTTCACTCGTTGGTGCGAGCTAAAAAGCAGCACTGGATGCAACAGTGATGCTGACCTGGCGATCTTGTTGATGGACTAGTAAGTAAATCTTTCTAAGTTTGTGTGCATTTTATGTGATTTCACTGGAATAAATAGAGAGTCACCGCGACGGCGATAGATTGAAAAGCGCGTCCGAGTCGGGCCGCGGGCCAAGTTCGGGCAGATAATTCATGTTGATGTGTCGGGTTACATCGGGTCCGTGCTTTAAAAGCCACGGGCCGGGTTATAATTTTCAGGCCCGTTGAGAACTCTAACGTGAAGCTCTGGCTCGGAAGGCAGGACTGACGTGAAGCTCTGGCTCGGAAGGCAGGACTGACGTGAAGCTCTGGCTCGGAAGGCAGGACTGACGTGAAGCTCTGGCTCGGAAGGCAGGACTGACGTGAAGCTCTGGCTCGGAAGGCAGGACTGACGTGAAGCTCTGGCTCGGAAGGCAGGACTGACGTGAAGCTCTGGCTCGGAAGGCAGGACTGACGCGAAGCTCTGGCTCGGAAGGCAGGACTGACGCGAAGCTCTGGCTCGGAAGGCAGGACTGACGCGAAGCTCTGGCTCGGAAGGCAGGACTGACGCGAAGCTCTGGCTCGGAAGGCAGGACTGACGCGAAGCTCTGGCTCTGGCTCGGCAGGCAGGACTGACGCGAATCTTTGGCTCTGGCTCGGCAGGCAGGACTGACACGAATCTTTGGCTCTGGCTCGCCAGGCAGGACTGACGCGAATCTCTGGCTCTGGCTCGGCAGGCAGGACTGACGCGAAGCTCTGGCTCGGCAGGCAGGACTGACGCGAAGCTCTGGCTCGGCAGGCAGGACTGACGCGAAGCTCTGGATCTGGCTCGGCAGGCAGGACTGACGTGAAGCTCTGGCTCGGAAGGCAGGACTGACGTGAAGCTCTGGCTCGGAAGGCAGGACTGACGTGAAGCTCTGGCTCGGAAGGCAGGACTGACGCGAAGCTCTGGCTCGGAAGGCAGGACTGACGCGAAGCTCTGGCTCGGAAGGCAGGACTGACGCGAAGCTCTGGCTCGGAAGGCAGGACTGACGCGAAGCTCTGGCTCTGGCTCGGCAGGCAGGACTGACGCGAATCTTTGGCTCTGGCTCGGCAGGCAGGACTGACGCGAATCTTTGGCTCTGGCTCGGCAGGCAGGACTGACGCGAATCTCTGGCTCTGGCTCGGCAGGCAGGACTGACGCGAAGCTCTGGCTCGGCAGGCAGGACTGACGCGAAGCTCTGGCTCGGCAGGCAGGACTGACGCGAAGCTCTGGATCTGGCTCGGCAGGCAGGACTGACGTGAAGCTCTGGCTCGGAAGGCAGGACTGACGTGAAGCTCTGGCTCGGAAGGCAGGACTGACGTGAAGCTCTGGCTCGGAAGGCAGGACTGACGTGAAGCTCTGGCTCGGAAGGCAGGACTGACGTGAAGCTCTGGCTCGGAAGGCAGGACTGACGTGAAGCTCTGGCTCGGCAGGCAGGACTAACGCGAATCTCTGGCTCTGGCTCGGCAGGCAGGACTGACGCGAATCTCTGGCTCTGGCTCGGCAGGCAGGACTGACGCGAAGCTCTGGCTCTGGCTCGGCAGGCAGGACTGACGCGAAGCTCTGGATCTGGCTCGGCAGGCAGGACTGACGCGAAGCTCTGGCTCTGCAGGCAGGACGCGAAGCTCTGGCTCTGGCTCGGCAGGCAGGACTGACGCGAAGCTCTGGCTCGGCAGGCAGGACTGACGTGAAGCTCTGGCTCTGGCTCGGCAGGCAGGACTGACGTGAATCTCTGGCTCGACAGGACTGACGTGAAGCTCTGGCTCTGGCTCGGCAGGCAGGACTGACGCGAATCTCTGGCTCTGGCTCGGCAGGCAGGACTGACGCGAAGCTCTGGCTCGGCAGGCAGGACTGACGCGAAGCTCTGGCTCGGCAGGCAGGACTGACGTGAAGCTCTGGATCTGGCTCGGCAGGCAGGACTGACGTGAAGCTCTGGCTCGGAAGGCAGGACTGACGTGAAGCTCTGGCTCGGAAGGCAGGACTGACGTGAAGCTCTGGCTCGGAAGGCAGGACTGACGTGAAGCTCTGGCTCGGAAGGCAGGACTGACGTGAAGCTCTGGCTCGGAAGGCAGGACTGACGTGAAGCTCTGGCTCGGCAGGCAGGACTAACGCGAATCTCTGGCTCTGGCTCGGCAGGCAGGACCAGAGTCCTGCAACGGGTCGGGTACCCGCGGATACCCGCGGGTACCCGCATAACAGTGTCTAAAACGGGTGGATTGTAATCATTCCTAAAATTCACGGGCGGGGATGCGGGCGGATAATGAACTCCTTGCGGGCGGGTAGCAGCGGATGAAAAATATATGCAATATTTGTGTCTAAATTGCCATTACACATACGCAACAACGTTATGACCTTTGGACCCATCACGTCACCACCACTGCGTCAGTGCGACTTTCGTTTATGCTTGCGTTGCATGAGTAGCCATAGGGAGTAGCTATTGATGATTTAAAAGTAAAGTTGGCGAGTGGAGTACGGTATATAAAAGTGTTAAGAACGAGCATACAAAAACATTTCCCAACCTGATTGCACGGAATGTTTTCTCCATCCCAGCATCGAGCGCTGCGAGTGAGAGAGAGACTTTTCCAGCTGGATTTGTAATTCAAGAACGGAGAACGCAACTTAAACCATGTGGACGATATCCTTTTCCTGCACAGTATAACTTAAGGCAAAGTAAATGCATAGGATAGCCTACTGTTTGTGAGCGACAGGCTCAGATAGGTTGTATTTTTTTCTTGTTCTTTTTTTCTTTTCATTAATAGCCAGATGTTTGCGTTATCAGGTTTCATAGCCTATTTAGGTGCCGATGTAGGCTACCTTAATGGCGCAAAACAAAGCACACTTTAGCCTGTTTCATGAGGCTATTGTGATGTTGAGAGAGGTGCGAGATAAAAAAAAATAAAGGACTTTAATTGGAATGATTTTAGCGTGTGTGATTTATCACGGGTCGGGTAACGGGCCAAATATTAATGGGTCTGGGCGGGTGCGGATTTAATTTTGATATTATCACGGGTGACGGGTCGGATCTGGTGCTGAACTTTGCGGGTACGGGCGGGCGCGGGTCTCCAAAAATGGACCCGTGCAGGACTCTGGGCAGGACTGACGCGAATCTCTGGCTCTGGCTCGGCAGGCAGGACTGACGCGAAGCTCTGGCTCTGGCTCGGCAGGCAGGACTGACGCGAAGCTCTGGATCTGGCTCGGCAGGCAGGACTGACGCGAAGCTCTGGCTCTGCAGGCAGGACGCGAAGCTCTGGCTCTGGCTCGGCAGGCAGGACTGACGCGAAGCTCTGGCTCGGCAGGCAGGACTGACGTGAAGCTCTGGCTCTGGCTCGGCAGGCAGGACTGACGTGAATCTCTGGCTCGACAGGACTGACGTGAAGCTCTGGCTCTGGCTCGGCAGGCAGGACTGACGTGAAGCTCTGGCTCTGGCTCGGCAGGACTGGCGTGAAGCTCTGGCTCTGGCTCGGCAGGACTGACGTGAAGCTCTGGCTCTGGCTCGGCAGGCAGGACTGACGTGAAGCTCTGGCTCTGGCTCGGCAGGACTGGCGTGAAGCTCTGGCTCTGGCTCGACAGGACTGACGTGAAGCTCTGGCTCTGGCTCGGCAGGACTGGCGTAGAGCTCTGGCTCTGGCTCGGCAGGACTGACGTGAAGCTCTGGCTCTGGCTCGGCAGGCAGGACGTGAAGCTCTGGCTCTGGCTCGGCAGGACTGACGTGAAGCTCTGGCTCGGCAGGGGATACGGTGGGCTCACCGAGGTCCTCCACCACGCCCACAGTAAACGATCCACTCAACAGAAGGGCCAGGTCAATGTAGTGCTCTAAAGTCCAGTGAGGATCATGCAAGGGCATGAATGATCGGAGCGGTTCAGATAGTCCTCCCCAAAAAAAGATCATTAGGCATTTTGTGTTCATTGAGGTGAGATGTGCCAGATCAATAAACTCTTCTACATACTTCTCAATCATTTGATTCCCCTGACGGAGACACAGGATCTGTACTGCTGTATCCATGGTTGGCATCGCTGCTGGATCTTGGTGTGGCGAAGTCTTCGGTTACAAACCTTTTCTGAAAAGAGGGTTGAGATCCAAACGCAGCTTTATTTGAGGGCATTCCAGAGGCATAATCCAGTGTACAGGCAAGGGTCATACACAGACAGGGAGTCCAAAACAGAGAAAGAAACAAACAAAACAGGCAGGGACCAGGGCAAGATATCCAAACCAAGAGACAAGAAAACCATGAGAATGCTCAGAAATGCAGTGTAACACTTAAACAAGACTTTGCGGTGAGTAAATGAACGAACATGGTATAAATAGACAGACTAACAGGATGATGAGACACAGGTGAATGCAATCAGTGAATGAGGTACAGGTGAATGTGATCAGTGATAAGTGATGGTCCGGGCAGTGAGTTATGGGAAATGTAGTTTGTGAGTGATAATAGTCTTATCTGGAGTGCCCTCTGGTGGCTCTCAAGGCCACTCCAGCTGGTGACCGTTACAATAAGCATGGGAAATAATTTTTTTTTATTTTTTTATTTTTTTATTATTAGTGCATTGAAAAATCTGCATGGGGAGAAAAAACCCGTCAAAAGTAAAACATCTCTAATATGAATAACTTTAGTGAGAATTTGTGTGGAAAACATGCTTTGTTGAGCCATAAAAATAATGCTTTCATTTACTAAAGCAAAATATGAAAGTAAATCCTTAAACAAAAGCATTTAAAACGTTAAGTTAGTGAAATAAACTAATAATAAAAAAATAGTAAAATGTGTATTTTTATGTATAAAAATTGACATTTAGAAAAAGAAAAGTGTTTTTCTATCTAGAGGAATCCCACATATTGCGTATAGGCGCCGGTTACGAGAGAAACACACACTGATTCTCCGCCGGTTACGAGAGAAACACACACTGATTCTCCGCCGGTTACGGGAGAAACACACACTGATTCTCCGCCGGTTATGACAGAAACACACACTGATTCTCCGCCGGTTACGACAGAAACACACACTGATTCTCCGCCGGTTATGACAGAAACACACACTGATTCTCCGCCGGTTACGGGAGAAACACACACTGATTCTCCGCCGGTTATGACAGAAACACACACTGATTCTCCGCCGGTTACGAGAGACACACACACTGATTCTCCGCCGGTTATGAGAGAAACACACACTGATTCTCCACCGGTTATGAGAGAAACACACACTGATTCTCCACCGGTTATGAGAGAAACACACACTGATTCTCCGCCGGTTATGAGAGAAACACACACTGATTCTCCACCGGTTATGACAGAAAGACACACTGATTCTCCACCGGTTATGAGAGAAACACACACTGATTCTCCGCCAGTTACGAGAGAAACACACACTGATTCTCCACCGGTTACGAGAGAAACACACACTGATTCTCCGCCGGTTACGAGAGAAACACACACTGATTCTCCGCCGGTTATGACAGAAACACACACTGATTCTCCGCCGGTTACGAGAGAAACACACACTGATTCTCCGCCGGTTACGAGAGAAACACACACTGATTCTCCGCCGGTTATGAGAGAAACCAACGCATTCTCATCCCAAGGCGTCATATTCTGGCACTTTGACAAAGCGTCTAAATCGAACGCACATGGAACCCTTTAGCGTCAATATATACGCCAAGATATGGGTAGGTTTAGGGATGGTGTAGGGTTAGGGTTAGACCGCTAGGAGGCGCCTACTGCCCCATATATATCGGCGTCTCATATTGACGCTAAAGGGTGCCATGTGCGTTCTATTTAGACGCTTTGGCAAAAGCGTCACTATATTACGCCTTGGGATGAGAACGGGCTGGAGAAACACACATTGATTCTCCGCCGGTTATGAGAGAAACACACACTGATTCTCCGCCGGTTACGACAGAAACACACACTGAATCTCCGCCGGTTATGACAGAAACACACACTGATTCTCCGCCGGTTACGAGAGAAACACACACTGATTCTCCGCCGGTTACGGGCAGAAAACACACACTGATTCTCCGCCGGTTACGAGAGAAACACACACGGATTCTCCGCCGGTTATGACAGAAACACACACTGATTCTCCGCCGGTTACGACAGAAACACACACTGATTCTCCGCCGGTTACGAGAGAAACACACACTGATTCTCCGCCGGTTACGACAGAAAACACACTGATTCTCCGCCGGTTACGAGAGAAACACACACTGATTCTCCGCCGGTTACGAGAGAAACACACACTGATTCTCTGCCGGTTATGAGAGAACACACACACTGATTCTCCGCCGGTTACGAGAGAAACACACACTGATTCTCCGCCGGTTACGAGAGAAACACACACTGATTCTCCGCCGGTTATGAGAGACACACACACTGATTCTCCGCCGGTTATGAGAGAAACACACACTGATTCTCCGCCGGTTATGAGAGAAACACACACTGATTCTCCGCCGGTTATGAGAGACACACACACTGATTCTCCGCCGGTTACGAGAGACACACACACTGATTCTCCGCCGGTTATGACAGAAACACACACTGATTCTCCGCCGGTTACGAGAGAAACACACACTGATTCTCCGCCGGTTACGACAGAAACACACACTGATTCTCCGCCGGTTACGACAGAAACACACACTGATTCTCCGCCGGTTATGACAGAAACACACACTGATTCTCCACCGGTTATGAGAGAAACACACACTGATTCTCCGCCGGATATGACAGACACACACACTGATTCTCCGCCGGTTACGACAGAAACACACACTGATTCTCCGCCGGTTACGAGAGAAACACACACTGATTCTCCGCCGGTTATGACAGAAACACACACTGATTCTCCGCCGGTTACGAGAGAAACACACACTGATTCTCCGCCGGTTATGACAGAAACACACACTGATTCTCCGCCGGTTATATGAGAAAACACACACTGATTCTCCGCCGGTTACGAGAGAAACACACACTGATTCTCCGCCATTTCGACAGAAACACACACTGATTCTCCGCCGTTACGAGAGAAACACACACTGATTCTCCGCCGGTTATGACAGAAACACACACTGATTCTCCACCGGTTACGACAGAAACACACACTGATTCTCCACCGGTTACGAGAGAAACACACACTGATTCTCCACCGGTTATGAGAGAAACACACACTGATTCTCCACCGGTTATGAGAGAAACACACACTGATTCTCCACCGGTTATGAGAGAAACACACACTGATTCTCCACCGGTTATGAGAGAAACACACACTGATTCTCCACCGGTTTACGAGAGAAACACACACTGATTCTCCACCGGTTATGAGAGAAACACACACTGATTCTCCACCGGTTATGAGAGAAACACACACTGATTCTCCACCGGTTATGAGAGAAACACACACTGATTCTCCACCGGTTATGAGAGAAACACACACTGATTCTCCGCCGGTTATGACAGAAACACACACTGATTCTCCGCCGGTTACGAGAGAAACACACACTGATTCTCCGCCGGTTATGACAGAAACACACACTGATTCTCCGCCGGTTACGAGAGAAACACACACTGATTCTCCGCCGGTTATGACAGAAACACACACTGATTCTCCGCCGGTTATGAAGAAACACACACTGATTCTCCGCCGGTTACGAGAGAAACACACACTGATTCTCCCCATTTCGACAGAAACACACACTGATTCTCCGCCGGTTACGAGAGAAACACACACTGATTCTCCGCCGGTTATGACAGAAACACACACTGATTCTCCGCCGTTACGAGAGAAACACACACTGATTCTCCACCGGTTATGACAGAAACACACACTGATTCTCCGCCGGTTACGAGAGAAACACACACTGATTCTCCGCCATTTCGACAGAAACACACACTGATTCTCCGCCGGTTACGAGAGAAACACACACTGATTCTCCACCGGTTATGACAGAAACACACACTGATTCTCCGCCATTTCGACAGAAACACACACTGATTCTCCGCCGGTTACGAGAGAAACACACACTGATTCTCCGCCGGTTACGGGAGAGAAACACACACTGATTCTCCCCGGTTATGACAGAACACACACTGATTCTCCGCCGGTTATGACAGAAACACACACTGATTCTCCGCCGGTTATGACAGAAACACACACTGATTCTCCACCGGTTATGACAGAAACACACACTGATTCTCCACCGGTTACGACAGAAACACACACTGATTCTCCGCCGGTTACGACAAAAACACACACTGATTCTCTGCCGGTTATGAGAGACACACACACTGATTCTCGCCGGTTATGAGAGAAACACACACTGATTCTCCACCGGTTACGACAAAAACACACACTGATTCTCTGCCGGTTATGAGAGACACACACACTGATTCTCCGCCGGTTACGACAAAAACACACACTGATTCTCTGCCGGTTATGAGAGACCACACACACTGATTCTCTGCCGGTTATGAGAGACACACACACTGATTCTCCGCCGGTTATGAGAGAAACACACACTGATTCTCCACCGGTTATGACAGAAACACACACTGATTCTCCGCCGGTTATGAGAGAACACACACACTGATTCTCCGCCGGTTACGAGAGAAACACACACTGATTCTCCGCCGGTTACGACAGAAACACACACTGATTCTCCGCCGGTTACGAGAGAAACACACACTGATTCTCCGCCGGTTATGACAGAAAACACACACTGATTCTCCACCGGTTACGACAGAAACACACACTGATTCTCCGCCGGTTACGAGAGAAACACACACTGATTCTCCGCCGGTTACGACAGAAACACACACTGATTCTCCGCCGGTTACGAGAGAAACACACACTGATTCTCCGCCGGTTACGACAGAAAACACACATGATTCTCCGCCGGTTACGAGAGAAACACACACTGATTCTCCGCCGTTACGACAGAAACACACACTGATTCTCCGCCGGTTACGACAAAAACACACACTGATTCTCCGCCGGTTATGAGAGACACACACACTGATTCTCCGCCGGTTACGAGAGAAACACACACTGATTCTCCGCCGGTTATGACAGAAACACACACTGATTCTCCACCGGTTACGACAGAAACACACACTGATTCTCCGCCGGTTACGACAAAAACACACACTGATTCTCTGCCGGTTATGAGAGACACACACACTGATTCTCCGCCGGTTACGAGAGAAACACACACTGATTCTCCACCGGTTATGACAGAAACACACATGATTCTCCACCGGTTACGACAGAAACACACACTGATTCTCCACCGGTTACGACAGAAACACACACTGATTCTCCACCGGTTATGACAGACACACACACTGATTCTCCGCCGGTTACGACAGACACACACACTGATTCTCCGCCGGTTATGACAGAAACACACACTGATTCTCCGCCGGTTACGACAGAAACACACACTGATTCTCCGCCGGTTACGACAGAAACACACACTGATTCTCCGCCGGTTACGACAGAAACACACACTGATTCTCCACCGGTTATGAGAGAAACACACACTGATTCTCCACCGGTTTAGACAGAAACACACACTGATTCTCCACCGGTTATGACAGAAACACACACTGATTCTCGCCGGTTATGACAGAAACACACACTGATTCTCCGCCGGTTACGACAGAAACACACACTGATTCTCCGCCGGTTATGACAGAAACACACACTGATTCTCCGCCGGTTACGAGAGAAACACACACTGATTCTCCACCGGTTACGACAGAAACACACACTGATTCTCCGCCGGTTACGAAGAAACACACACTGATTCTCCGCCGGTTATGAGAGAAACACACACTGATTCTCCGCCGGTTATGACAGAAACACACACTGATTCTCCGCCGGTTATGAGAGAAACACACACTGATTCTCCGCCGGTTATGACAGAAACACACACTGATTCTCCGCCGGTTATGACAGAAACACACACTGATTCTCCACCGGTTATGACAGAAACACACACTGATTCTCCCCGGTTAGACAGAAACACACACTGATTCTCCTACCGGTTAGACAGAAACACACACTGATTCTCCGCCGGTTATGAGAGAAACACACACTGATTCTCCGCCGGTTATGAGAGAAACACACACTGATTCTCCACCGGTTACGACAGAAACACACACTGATTCTCCACCGGTTACGACAGAAACACACACTGATTCTCCGCCGGTTACGACAGAAACACACACTGATTCTCCGCCGGTTACGAGAACACACACTGATTCTCCGCCGGTTAGACGAAAACACACACTGATTCTCCGCCGGTTATGAGAGAAACACACACTGATTCTCCGCCGGTTACGACAGAAACACACACTGATTCTCCGCCGGTTACGACAGAAACACACACTGATTCTCCACCGGTTAGACAGACACACACACTGATTCTCCGCCGGTTAGACAAAAACACACACTGATTCTCCCCGGTTTACAGAACACACACTGATTCTCTGCCGGTTATGAGAGACACACACACTGATTCTCCGCCGGTTATGAGAGAAACACACACTGATTCTCCGCCGGTTACAACAGAAACACACACTGATTCTCCGCCGGTTACGACAGAAACACACACTGATTCTCCCCGGTTACGACAGAAACACACACTGATTCTCCGCCGGTTACGACAGAAACACACACTGATTCTCCACCGGTTATGACAGACACACACACTGATTCTCCGCCGGTTATGACAAAAACACACACTGATTCTCCGCCGGTTACGGGAGACACACACACTGATTCTCTGCCGGTTATGAGAGACACACACACTGATTCTCCGCCGGTTATGAGAGAAACACACACTGATTCTCCGCCGGTTACAACAGAACACACACTGATTCTCCGCCGGTTATGACAGAAACACACACTGATTCTCCACCGGTTATGACAGAAACACACACTGATTCTCCACCGGTTACGACAGAAACACACACTGATTCTCCGCCGGTTGTGACAAAAACACACACTGATTCTCCGCCGGTTACGACAGAAACACACACTGATTCTCCGCCGGTTATGACAGAGAACACACACTGATTCTCCGCCGGTTAGACAGAAACACACACTGATTCTCCGCCGGTTATGAAGAACACACACTGATTCTCCGCCGGTTACGCAGAAAACACACACTGATTCTCCGCGGTTATGAGAGAAACACACACTGATTCTCCCGGTTACGACAGAAACACACACTGATTCTCCCGGTTACGACAGAAACACACACTGATTCTCCGCCGGTTACGAGAGAAACACACACTGATTCTCCGCGGTTACGAGAGAAACACACACTGATTCTCCGCCGGTTACGACAGAAACACACACTGATTCTCCGCCGGTTACGAGAGACACACACACTGATTCTCCGCCGGTTACGACAGAAACACACACTGATTCTCCGCCGGTTATGACAGAAACACACACTGATTCTCCGCCGGTTATGACAGAAACACACACTGATTCTCCGCCGGTTATGACAGAAACACACACTGATTCTCCGCCGGTTACGAGAGAAACACACACTGATTCTCCGCCGGTTATGAGAGAAACACACACTGATTCTCCGCCGGTTACGGGAGACACACACTGATTCTCCGCCGGTTACGACAGAAACACACACTGATTCTCCGCCGGTTACGAGAGAAACTCACACTGATTCTCCGCCGGTTACGAGAGAAACACACACTGATTCTCCGTCGGTTACGGGAGACACACACACTGATTCTCTGATATGTTAATGGGTCGTGGCTAACTGTAGTTTAGTGTACTTTGCTTCAGGGACTCGATTACTTAATTGTGGCAGAAATGTTTTCTTCCGGATTGCGTATTGATTGCTGGTGATAGAGCAAGTGACTTGTTTGCCAAAGAAAAGCTGAGATTACTGACTGATAAGAAGTGATTTATCTGTAGAAAACAGGAAGAGCACATGTGACCCAGCTTGACCCAGCACAGGTTATCTGATGCTGGAGAACACACTCTTTAGGAAGCACAAACATTTCATTTAATTGATTTAAATGCTGTTTTTTTAAGGGAAAGGCTCAGGAATTCTGTTTTCCTCGGAAAGACGCATTGATATTTGTGAAGAACACATTGCCTAATTTTCCCTGCTATGACATCATGAAGTGCTCTTGAAATCCCTGTCTTTGATCCTGAACTGTGAAGAGTCACGCGTGTGCTTTTGTTCATCACTGCGTCTGAACGGCCAGATTTCATTTCTTGGAAAACAGAATGAAGTGAGCGTGAAGTTCAGTAACAGCGAATCTCAGATCATCAGAGAGAAACACAGGGGCGGTTTAAGGTCACACACATACACACATAACACAACACCACACACACACACACACACACACACACACACACACACACACACACACACACACACACACTCACACTCACACTCACACTCACACATAACAACATAACACACACACAATCACACATAACACACAAACACACATACACACACACACACACACACACACAACAACACACACACTCACACACACATATCACACATAACACACATAACACACACACATATCACACATAACACACACACACACACACACACACACATAATACACACACATACCACACATAACACACATACACACACACACACACACGACACACATAACACACACACACACACACACACACACACACACACACACACACACACACACACACACACACACACACACACACACACATCACTAATAACACATACACACACACACACACACATATATATATATATATATATATATATATATATATATATATATATATATATATATATATATATATATATATATATATATATCACTTGTGTAGAACACACACACACACACACACACACACACGACACACATAACACACACATATGATATCACACACACACACAGGCTTGTGTTCTGTAAACATGTTGTTGAAGGCAGTGGAATGTGTGTGAGCAGGAACACTCGTCCAGTTTCAGATCCTCGACTCTTCAATCATGCGGCAAATAAAGTCGATTTTGTTATTTATTATTTCTGGATCAGTGACCGTCAAGCACAGACGTTAATTATCATTTGTGCCCAAAGAGCTGCAAAAATAGTCGTCAGTAAACTAAATTAATGGGTCTGATTGTTTTTTTTGTGTCAAATTGCACAAGGTTTCGTTTGTATAAACGCAACTGATTCTGTGTGTTTTTATTAATGCACACTTATAAAAACTCAAAATGAGAAATAGGAGAGCTTTTATTTTTTGACAGAATTCATCAACAGAAGATTCTATAATCTCATTCACACCTAGAACGATAACGATAATGATAACTACAACGTTAACTATAACGATAACTATAACGTTAAATGTAACGATAACTATAATGATAACGATAACTATAACGATAACTATAACGTTAAATGTAACGATAACTATAATGATAACGATAACGATAACTATAACGATAACTATAATGATAACAATAACTATAACAATAACTATAACGACAACTACAAAGATAACTATAACGTTAAATATAATGATAACGGTAACTATAACGTTAAATATAATGATAGCTATAATGATAACTATGATGATAACGATAATGATAACTACAACAATAACTATAATGTTAACTAATGTTAACGATAACTACAACGATAACTTCACAGTGGCTTCTCAACTACTTTTTCATCTCTCCTCTAATGATCTTTTTGAGCCACTTCAATCTGGATTTCGGAAACTGCACAGCACTGAGACAGCACTGGTCAAAGTGACTAATGATTTGTTAATGGCTTCTGATTCGGGCTGTCTATCTATACTGATTCTTCTTGATCTTAGTGCCGCTTTTGACACTATAGATCACTCTATTTTAATCAACCGCTTAGAGACCATCTTTGGAGTTTCTGATTCTGCATTAGAGTGGTTTAAGTCCTACCTCTCTGGTCGCAAGCAGTTTGTTGTGATGGGTGATTGCAAGTCTCAGGCCGGTGTGGTGCACTCTGGGGTTCCCCAGGGATCAGATTTGGGCCCGTTACTTTTTAGTATTTACATTTTTCCACTTGGCCAACTTTTAAGAACACTTGGTCTTAACTTTCACTTTTATGCCGATGACACTCAAATCTATATACATTCAAAACCTGATGCCAATATGCCTGTGTCTTTTCTCTCTCAATGTTTTACTGAGATTAAGAAATGGATGTCTGAAAATTTTCTCTGTCTAAACAGTGATAAGACAGAAGTGATGCTTATTGGTTCACCTCATCAGTTGCGTAAAGCAGAGTCCATAAACTTAAGTGTGGATGGCTCTGCTTTGAAATTGCAAACTAAAATAAAAAATCTGGGGGTGATATTTGACGCCAATTTAACATTTGACCATCATGTTCGTAACACAGTTAAAACATCATTTTTTCATCTCAGAAACATTGCCAAATTACGCTCTATGTTGACCTTCTCTGTGGCTGAAAAGTTAATCAACACTTTTGTTTTTTCACGTATTGATTATTGTAATGCTTTGCTGGCTGGGGTTTCAAAAGCTACCCTAAGTAAACTACAGTTGGTACAAAATTCGGCTGCTAGGGTTCTGACTGGGACCGGTGCAAGGGAGCACATCACACCTATCCTGGAAAAATTACACTGGCTTCCTGTTAGTTTTCGTATTGATTTTAAAATTCTCATGCTCACCTATAAGGCCTTGAATAACTTGGCCCCTCAATATTTATGTGAGCTCTTAACCCCCTACACTCCTACACGTGCTTTACGATCTTCTGAAGCTGGTCTTTTAACTGTCCAAACAACACGGCTAAAAACTATGGGTGATCGGGCTTTTTCTTCTTTGGCTCCTAAATTGTGGAATTCCCTGCCCTCAGAGATTAGGAATGCAGAATCCCTTATAGTTTTTAAATCGTCCCTTAAAACTTACTTTTTTAGGGCGGCTTTTATGTGATTCGTGTGATTACTGTGTTTGTCATTATATTGGCCTTCTATTTTTATTGCTTGTTTAGTTTTTACTGCTTAGACTGTTGTGCATCTTTCTAATTTCATTATTTTTATGTAAAGTGCTTTGAGATGCTACTTTTAAAGGCACTATATAAAATAAAGTTTATTATTATTATTATTATTATTAACTATAACTATAATGATAACGATAACTATAACAATAACTACAAAGATAACTATAACGTTAAATATAATGATAACGGTAACTATAACGTTAAATATAATGATAACTATAATGATAACTATAACGATAATGATAACTACAACAATAACTATAACGTTAACTAATGTTAACGATAACTACAACGATAACTATAACTATAACTATAACGATAACGATAACGATAACTATAGTAGCGTCCACACCCGCGCGGACCGTATCGTTCTGTTTATTATAAGCTGCAGTTTTGCCGCCTGTCACTTTAAATGCTCGAGCTCGTTAAAGCAGGCTGGATTCTGATTGGTTTGTATCGAACAAAATCGTTCTGAAATCGTCTGCTATTCTTTTTTATTCAGAATGATTTTTTAACTATATCTTTATCATTATAGTTATCGTCCTCACTGTGAACAGACCTTAAAAATTAACTTTCAAAGCTGTAAATAAAACATTGATTATGGGATTTATACTATTTCAGTTTTGGGTGACTTACGAGGGCAGGGCTATAACCTGTCACTCACATGAGATCAGCCAATAGCAAACCACAACCATCCAATCAATTCCCCACAGACACAATCAAGCCCCGCCCACATTAATTCTTTGGGTTTTCCAAAAAAAATCTTTAAAACTTAGATTTTAAGGGGCTTTTTTTTTTAAAAACGAAAAATATTTTCGAAATTCTTTTTGGCCCAAAAAGGGTTTTTCTCAAATTTGGGTTTGGCCCCTTTAACGCCCACCTTTTTGGGGCGTTTTTTTTTGGGGAAACCCCGAAATAGGGTCTTTTTTTTCCTTTTTGGGCCCGAAACGAAAATCTTTCAATTTTTTTTTAAACCCCCCAAAAAATTATTAAGGCATTTAATTTAATTTTTTAAATTTTTTAGTTCCCAATGACGAAATTTTTTCACCCCGGGTTTAACTATAAAGGTTAAATTATAACGGCCTTATTCAAAAAGACCAAAATTTAAAAATTTTTAATAAATAAATTTTAATATAAAGTCACAAAATTTTAATAAAAAGTAGAAATGTAAATAAAAAAGTCAAAAGAAAAAATTTTGTTTAAAAAAAAGTTAGTTGCAAATTAAAGTCAAAGGGGTTTAAAAAAATTCGGATTTTGTAAAAAATTGGGGGTTAAAGTCGAATTCTTATTCAGAATTAATATATTTTTTTTGGCGAATTAAAAGCAAAAAATTTAAATTAAAAAAATTTGGGAAAATTTTAAAGGAAAATTCGAGAAAAGCAAATTGTAATAAAAGTAAAATTTTGCAAAAAACAAAATTGGGAGAAAAAAGCCCGAATTTTTTTAAAAGTAAATTCGAATAAAACAAAATTGGAGAAAAAAAACAAATTTCGAAAAAAAAAATAAATTCGAAATTAAAGTAATTTCCCCATTAAATGAATTAGATAAATCAAATTTTAAAAAACCCCAAAATTCAAATAAATCAGAATTCGAAAAAAATAAATAAAGGAGAATAAAAGTAAATTTGGAAATAACGAATTCGAAATAAAGGTAAATTTTGGAAAAAAGTAAATTCCGAAATAAAGTAAATTGTAATATAAAATAAATAATATAAAAAGTAAATTCGAAATTAAAGAAATTGGATATAAAGTAAATTGAAAATGTAAATCGTTCAATGTAAAATTTTCGTAAGCAAACGAAAAAAAACGAAAAAGATATAAATCAAAAAATTGGAAATTTAAAGTAAATTTTAAAATAAAAGTCAATTCGAATAAAGTAAATTAGATATAAAAAATGGGAAATAAATAAAATTGTAAATAAATTTAGATTTGGGGTAAAAAAGTCAAACGATAAAAAAAAATAAAAGTAAATCAAAAAATTGGGGATTTTTTATAAATTATTTTAAAAAAAAAATTAAATAAAAGAAAATTTGCAAAAATAAATCAAAAAAGAAATAACCCCGAATTGGGAATTTAGTTCAATGTAGCAAATTTGGGAGAAACAAATTTTTGGAATATAAAGAAAAATTGTGGTTTCCTTGTGGGTAAATGGGGGAAAAGTTGCCCCTTGGGAAGAAAAAATAAAATTGTGATTAATTCAAATTGGGGGTTAAAATTTTGGGTATAAAGTAAATTTGCAGTTAAATTTCAAATTTGTAATTGTAAATTTGGTTAAATAAATTGGGGGTTTAAAAATCAAATTCGGGGTTAACAGTTTGTAGAAAAAATCAAAATTTTAAGAAAAAAAAGTTTGCGAGTTTTAAATAAAAATTGGGTTAAAAGCAAATTTTAAAAAAAAAGTCAAATTGCAATTTAAAAAGTCAAATTGGAGTTAAAGTAAAATTTGGAGATAAAATAAAATTTCAAGTTATAAATGAATTAGCAGGGATATTTTTTAAATTAAAAAATTTAGAAAAAAGTAGTTCAGTAAAATTTTGTTTTTTAAAAAAGCTTGCGAAAAAAAGTCAGTTTGGGTATAAATCAAAACCCGGAAAAAGGGGGCAGTTTAAAAAAGCAAAATGAAAATTTTAAAGTCGGTTGTTAAAGTCGGGGTTTTTTAAAAAAAATGGAAATTTTTAAAAATAAAATTTGGGGTTTAAAATAAATGCGAGAAAAAAGTTGTAATTTAAAAAAAATCAAAATTCAAAAAAACAAAATTGCGAGTTGAAATTTAGGGTTTTGCTGCTTTTTGGGGGAAAAAATGAAGGGTTTTTCCAAAAAATAAAAATAAAACTAATTTTTCCGCCCAATCGGGTTGACCCAAAAAACCCCGGTTTTTACCGGAAAACCCGACCCAAAAAGAAAAATTCAAAAGTTTAAAAAATAAAAAAGCTTTAAAGGTATTTTTGCCATGGGGGGTTCCCGTCAGAAAAGGGAAACCTTTTAATAAAAAAACTACAAAAAAACCCCCCCCTCAGGGCACCCCTGCGCCAACGGGAAAAAAGGGGGCGGGGG
Source organism: Chrosomus eos (assembly GCA_036326025.1). NCBI lineage: Eukaryota > Metazoa > Chordata > Actinopteri > Cypriniformes > Leuciscidae > Chrosomus > Chrosomus eos. Next base: position 40,483,797 of record CM070829.1, on the reverse strand, counting down.
AAAACCCCTTTTGCCAAAAAGGGCCCAAAAATGGGAAAATTTTTAAACCCCAAGGTTTAGGCAAAATAGGGAGTGGCCCCGGGGGGAAAAAAGGGGGAAAGGGAAAGATTTAAACCGGGAAGGGGGTTTCCCCCAGGGGTTGGGGTTGCGCCCCGGTGGGGAAAAGCCAAAAGAAATGGCCCTTGGGGGTAAAGGGGAGGGGGGATGGGGCGAGGCCCCCAAATTTGGTGAAAAGGGCCTCACAAAAAGGGGGGCCCCCCCGCCATGGAGGAATAAGGGGGGCCCCAAAATTGGTGTGACCTAGGCGCAACCAAAGGGGGTTTCGGGCCCCCAAAAGGGGGATTAAGGTGGGGGTGGAAAAGGTGGGAAATTTGGAAAAAGGGGAAAAGGGGGAAGGGGGGGGGGGGAAGGGGAAAAAACCCCCTTTCGCCGAAAAGTTTGTTGGAAAAAACCGGGGAAAAGGTCTGGGGGGGGTTAAAAAAAAAAAAAAAAAGGGGGAAAAAACCGGGGGGGGTTTTTTTTTGGTTTTTTTTTTTTTTTAAAGTTTTTAGGGGAAACAAGCCTTTTTTACCCCTTTTTTTTTAAAAAAGGGGGTGGAAAAGAGACGGGGGAGGTTGAAAGAAAAAAAAATTTCCCCCCCGGGGCAGGCTTTTTTTTTTTTTTTGGGGAAAAAAGCAAAAGGGTCTACCCTGGGCCAAAAATTGCAAAAAGGGGGCCGGGGGCCCCGGGCCCCCCCAAAATTTTGGGCCCGGGTTTTTTTTGGTTAACGCTGAAAAAAGGTTTCGGGGGGGGAAAAGGGACCCCCCAGGTTTCCCCCAAACCAAACGCATAAAAGGGGAAATTTTAGGTCAGGGGGCCTAGGCCTTTTGCTCAGGGGAAGGGGGGCCCCCCAAATGGGTTTCCCCCGCTTTTAAGGCAATTAAAAATTGGGATAATGACAGGGGGAATTGGGTGTAAAGGGTTTGGGACTGGGGGGGATAAGTTTTGCAAAACCCAAAAAATTTATTTCGGGTTTTTTTTTAATTAAGGGGGGGGGGCGGGAAAAAGACGGAATAATGAAAATCTTTTTAATTTTAACAAACGGGGTAAAAAAATCTTAAAAAAATTTTCAAAATTTTTTTCCAGAAACCATTATACGGGGGGTTTGGGGGGGGGTTTCATTAAAATTTTTAAATAAGACTGAAATTTTTCCCGCCAAAACCATAAAAGGGATTTTGGGGGCCCCCCCCCAAAAGGGGGAGAAAAAATTAGTGCTTAAACCCCCCTTTCCCCGCAACAAAACGGGCCCCCCTGGGGAAATCCCGGCATGTATTGGGGGTTTGTTAAAGCCCCCGCAGGAAAATTTACTCCAGTCGTCCAAAGGTGTTTTAAGGGCAGAAAAAAAAACCCCCCAACCTTTTAGGGAGCGTTTTCCCCTAACACAAAGCCTTTGGGGGAAATCGGGGGAATTTCATAAAAAGGAAAAAACAAAAACAAAAACCCGGGGAAAAAAAAAAAAAAACAAACCTTTTTTTTTTTGGTCGAGTTTAGGGGGGTGGGGAAATAAAAAAGGGGGTCACAAATCAAGGTAAAAATGAGGGTTTTTCCCCAAAATAAAGTTAAACCCCAACCCGGGAAAAAACTTTAGGAAAACAAAAAGGAAAAAAAAAAAATAACACAGAATAATTAAAAATATAAAAATTATAATAGGGTTAGGGGGGGTAAAATTTTATGTAAAAAGCGGGAAAAACTGTAAGGGAAAAAATGAAAAAAAGGGTAATTGGTGTTTTAAAATAAATGGTAAAAACGTTCGTGATATAAATAAAGTTTTTTTAAATTCGGTATAAAGCAAAATTTTAATTAAAATTTTAAAATTTCTGATTTAAAATAAAATTGGGATAAAAAGGGAAATTATGATAAAAAATAAAATTGCGGAAAAAAGTTTTTTTGGGAAAGATTTGTTTTTGGAAATTTAAAAGAAATTTAAATTAAAATTTAATTTTATAAAGTCAATGGAATTTAAAATCAAATTTGGGGAAAAAAAATTTTAAATTTTTTTCTAAAAAAAGCAAATTGGTATATAAATGGGAATCGGTTAAAGGTCAATTAGTTTTAAAAAATGTTTGGATAAAAGTTAAAATTTATAAGAAAATAAAGGGAATTTTTTAATAAAAGTCAAATTTGGGGGTTTTAATGAAGGGGTGTATAATCGTTGCGAGATATAAATAAAAGTTTGAAGATAAAAGTGGGTTGGGTTTTTTGTTTGGGAAAAAGTGGGGAAAGGAAAAAATTTTTAAATTCAAAAAAATTTTTGCGGGGAAAAAAGGGAAAAAATTGGAAAAAAGGGGTTTGGAAAAATTAAAAATTTGGAAAAAAGTTGTTTTGGGGGTTTGGGTAGAATTTTTAAAAAAGGTTTGAATATAAAAAAAAAATTTAAATGTTTAAGGAATTAAACGTGCAAGTTTAGTTCCCCTTTAAAAAGGGAAATTTTCCAATTAAAATGGGAATATAATTAAATTAAAATTAATTTTAAAGTAAAATAAAATAAAAAGTTGAATTGAATTTTAAATCTTTTGCAGATTGTTTGTAATGGGTTTTTAAATTTAAATTCCTTTTTATAAAGCAAATGGCTGATATAAAGTAAAATTGCTTTTTTATAAGCAAAATTAGTATAAATTTAAAAAATTTGGGGAAAAATAATTTTTAAAAAAATAAACTTGAACCAAAATAGTAGAATTTGGAAAAAAGGTTGAAAAATTATTCAAAAATTTGGGAATTTTAAATGAAAAAGGGTATAAATAAATGTAAAAAAAAATTTTGGAAGGGGGAAAATTTTAAAAATAAATTGGGGATTAAAAGTTGAAATTTCGAGATTTAAAAAAAAATTTTGTGAAAAAAATTTTTGGTGTTTTAAAAAATTTTTTATTAAAGTTAATTCAAAATTAAATCGATTCAATTTTTAAAGTTGTAACAAAATATAAAATCTTTAAAAAATCAAAAAATTTGGTGTTTAAAATAAATTTGGTATAAATTTTAAATTTTGGAAATTTAAAAAATCGTTTGGAATTAAAGCCAAAAAGTAAATTATAAATTAGAATTAAAAAAATAAAGGGAAATTTGGGGTTTAAAGCAAAATTGCGTTTAAAAATTTTAATTCAAAATTAAAAATGGGGAAATCTGATTAAACTTTTGGGGATTGTAAGGGGTAAAAGCAGAATTTTGGGGATTAAAATTTTTTGGGAAATAAAGGTCAAAAATTAAAAAGGAAAAAAAGCAAAAATTGAAGACTTAAGAATGTAAAAAAAAAATTAAAATTTGGAAAAATTACCCCAAAATTAGAATTTTTCAAATTGCGGATTAAGTAAAATGAAAAAAAAAATTTTGAATTGGTATATAAATCAAAGGTGAATAAATTTTTTGGGAGAAAAATTTTTAATTGGGTGTTAAAATGGAATTTTTGGGATTTAAACAAATTCGTGATAAAAAGTAAAATTTGGGAATAAATTGAATTGGGGGAATATAAACAAAATGAAAAGTATAAATCAAATGGTTTATAAGTAAAAAGTTTTGGGAAAATTAAATTTTAAATTGCTATAAAGTAAATTGTAAAAAAAAATTTCAAAAATTTAATTAAATTAAAAATTGAAAAAAAAGTTAAGGAAAAAAGCAAAGGTATATAAAATTAAAAACAATTTTTAAGCAAAATTGGTATTAAAGTAAATTGGGGTTTTTAAAGAAAATTTCTGAAAAAAAGCGAATTGCAGAAAAAATTTAGTTTTTTCTTTTAAAAAAAAATTCAAAAAAAGTTGTATTCGAGATTAAATCAAATTCGTGTATAAAAAAATTTGTAGTAAAAATTTTGAATGCGGAAAAAGTCAAATTCGGAAAAAAAATCAGAATTTGTGATTTTAAAAACTTTGGGTTAAAAAGGTAAAATTTTGAGATTTTAAAAGTCACAAGGAGAAATCAGAATTTAATAAAATAAATTTAAGTTTTAAGTAAAATTGCAAAAAAGTAAATTCTGTAAAAATCAAAGGAGTTAAAAAAGCAAATTTTCAATTAAATAAAATTTGAGAATAAATCAAAATTTGTTTTAAAACAAATTGAAAAATAAAGGGAATTGTAAAAAAGTCAATCTTAAAAAAAAATTTTAAAAACCCGGTTTCTTTGGGTGAAAAAGAATTTTGGGTTTTTAAAAACAAATTGTGAGAATAAATAAATTGTGAAAAAAAAATCAAAAATCTGTAAAAGTGTTTTGCAAAAAAAATTTTTTGGGTAAAAGAAAAACTGTTAAACAAAATTGGAGTATAAAGCAGAATTCATTAAAAAAAAGGAATTCAAAAAATTTAAATTGTGGAAAAATAGTTTTGAAAAAAATCGTTGTAAAAAAAAGCAAAAGGAATTGTCAGTTCGGGTTAAAGGAACAGAAAAAAGTCAGTTTTGGGTTAAAAGCAAGGCAATTTAAATTTTGTTGTGGAAAAAAAAATGTAATTTTTAAGTAAATTGCGAGAAAAAAATTTCGTTCAGAAAAAAAATTTAATTGGGGGAAAAAGCAGTTTGGGTTAAAAATAAAAGCGGATAAAACAAATTGTAATAAAAAATAAGAATTGCAATAAAACAAAATTTAGATAAAATCAAAAAATTAAAATAAAAATAAATTTCAATTTTAAAACAATTGCAATTAATAAATTCAAAATTATAAACAAAATTCATATAAATCAAACAGTTAAAGTCTTTTTCAAATAAATAAAAATTTAATATAAATAATTTTAATAAAAAAAAAATAACAAAATTTTAATTTAAAAAAATTCGAGATTAGTGAATTGGAGTTAAAAAAGTAAAATTTGTGTTTATAAAGTCAGAATTGCGAGATAAAAGTCGAATTGTGAGATATAAAGCCCAGAATTGGAGATATAAAGTAAAAATTGGGGGAATAAAAAATTTCGAATTGGAGATAAAAGTCGAATTTGGGATTAAAGTAAAATTTGGGGAAAATGGGTCGAATTTGGAGTAAGTCGAATTGGGTAAAAATCAAAAATTGGGATAAAAAAAGTCAGAATTGGAAAATTTAAAGTCAGAATTGTAAAAAATTTTTAAATTCGAATTGCAAAATAAAAAGTAAATTGTGAGATATAAAGTCAGTTTTGCGAGATATAAAGTCAGAATTGTGAGATATAAAGTCAGAATTGTGAGATATAAAGTCAGAATTGCGAGATATAAAGTCAGAATTGCGAGATGTAAAGTCAGAATTGCGAGATATAGTCAGAATTGCGAGATATAAAGTCAGAATTGTGAGATATAAAGTCAGAATTGCGAGATATAAAGTCAGAATTGTGAGATATAAAGTCAGAATTGCGAGATGTAAAGTCAGAATTGCGAGATGTAGTCAGAATTGCGAGATATAGTCAGAATTGCGAGATATAAAGTCAGAATTGTGAGATATAAAGTCAGAATTGTGAGATATAAAGTCAGAATTGTGAGATATAAAGTCAGAATTGTGAGATATAAAGTCAGAATTGTGAGATATAAAGTCAGAATTGCGAGATATAAAGTCAGAATTGTGAGATATAAAGTCAGAATTGCGAGATATAAAGTCAGAATTGTGAGATATAAAGTCAGAATTGTGAGATATAAAGTCAGAATTGCGAGATATAAAGTCAGAATTGCGAGATATAAAGTCAGAATTGTGAGATATAAAGTCAGAATTACGAGATATAAAGTCAGAATTGCGAGATATAAAGTCAGAATTGCGAGATATAAAGTCAGAATTGCGAGATAAAGTCAGAATTGCGAGATATAAAGTCAGAATTGCGAGATATAAAGTCAGAATTGCGAGATATAAAGTCAGAATTGCGAGATATAAAGTCAGAATTGCGAGATATAAAGTCAGAATTGTGAGAAATAAAGTCAGAATTGCGAGATATAAAGTCAGAATTGCGAGATATAAAGTCAGAATTGCGAGATATAAAGTCAGAATTGCGAGATATAAAGTCAGAATTGCGAGATATAAAGTCAGAATTGCGAGATATAAAGTCAGAATTGCGAGATATAAAGTCAGAATTGTGAGATATAAAGTCAGAATTGCGAGATATAAAGTCAGAATTGCGAGATATAAAGTCAGAATTGCGAGATATAAAGTCAGAATTGCGAGATATAAAGTTGTAATTGTGAGATATAAAGTCAGAATTGCGAGATATAAAGTCAGAATTGCGAGATGTAAAGTCACGGTGCTGCGTGGGGAAAATCCGAAGGAGTTCACAAAGTCACAGAGATCCAAGCAATAGAGGTTTATTCCGACAGATACAGGTATAGACGCGCACACACCAGGTAACACAAACAATACCGGACAACAGACAGAGCACAAGCAGGAACTAAATACACAAAGATAATTAACAAATGACTAACAGCTGTGATGAAGGTGATTGGTGTCCATGGTGACTGATCAGTGGCGGGAAACAGACAGGGAAACACATGTGAGGAGTGAAACTGTGACATAACGCCCCCTCTCGGTAGGCGCGACCTCGCGCCGTAACAGAAGAATGGAGGAAGGGATGGGGGATGGAGAGACGATGCCGCAGGCAAGGAGCCAGGAGATGGCGAAAGGATGTTGAAGGGATGGCCAAGGGTAGGCAGAGGAAGCTGGAGGAGGTTCGGGCGGCAGACGGATGACAGGGAGGAGACAGAACAGAAGGGTCCAGGGTGGTGCAGATCGTGGTGAGAGCCAGTGAAGGGCCTTGGGTAGGGGCATGATGGAAGGTGCCCAGGCCACAGCCAGAGTGGTGCCCCACGGCGGCGTCGACGGAGGGAGGAGCCATGGAGGAATAGAGATGAGGGCCGCAATTGGGGTGACCGGAGGCGACGACGGCGAGGATCGAGCCCACCACGCAGCCGATGAGCCAAGGTAGTGGAGAGATGGTGAAGATCCTGGTGACCGCGACGGAGCCGCGGCGACGACCTCCCGAGAGTGAGGTGGGGATCCAGAGGTCTGAGGGCGAGTTGGAATGACCGAGACCGGTGGTGGAGCCTGAGGTAGGGCGGAGCAAGCCGTAGCAGAAGGGGTGGAGAACCAGAGAGCAGCGGACGGTTCGCAAGTCCGCAGCGGAGGTGAAGCGATGTCTGACCTCGGTGGAGCCGACGTGCCGAGGAAGTCCGGCGAGACCGAATGGCCGATGGTACACGCTGAGGTCGAGGGTGGAAGGGACGCAGGTTCGGGAGCCAAGGCGACAGGTCGAAGCGGAGCGAAGTGCACCGAGGCTACAGGCGGAGCTACGGCCTCATCTTGCTCAAGAGAAGATGGCTCCCGACAGGTCCGAGGTGGTACCCCGCTACTGAGAGGCAGAGGTGGTACTGAGGGACTGAAGGGTGACAGATGACTGGGTGGTACAGATGGCTGGAGACTGGGGAAGAGACTGAAGTCCAATGCAGAAACCCAAAAAAAATATAGTGTTCGGGATGTTTTGGAGAGGTGGTGGGAGAGGGAGGTTGGGCGGGGCTAACAAGACAGGCAGATGAATGACAGGATCGGGATTGACAGGTTTGGGTAACAGAACTGGGGCTAGACAAAACTCCTCTCCAAACTCAAAATCAAAAGGTGTTTTAGCCAGAGACGCACTCTCAGTAGCGGAGGGGTGGGCGGGGCTCACTTCCGAACCCTCGAAGTCCACCAGTACTCCGTCAGTGATGGATGGCTCGGCCGGCTCACACACCTGATCAGGCGCACGTTGCTCGGGCTCCATGGCGATGTAATCCTCAGTCGCTCCTATCGCCGCGGTCTCCGTCGCGCTACATATGACGTGAAGCTCCCTCGAGGAACCTCCCCGGACAACTGTGCACGTGTGGCAGTGTTGAGTCCGACTCGCAGGAACCTGCACAGGCAGTCGTCCGGGAAGGTGGTCTGATGGGCGAGATCCAAAAACACTTCCAAGTGTTCCTCGAGGGAGCGTTCTCCCTGCTCAAGGCACATGAGTCTTACTGCCGGGAAATCGATGGTGAATGCAGGGGTGAAAACGGAACAAAAACACTGAACACGAAAACAGGGAGAAAAAAAAGGAAAATACACAAACGCGTTCTTAGTTTGGTCCGGTATTCTGTCACGGTGCTGCGTGGGGCAAATCCAAAGGAGTTCACAAAGTCACAGAGATCCAAGCAATAGAGGTTTATTCCGACAGATACAGGTATAGACGCGCACACACCAGGTAACACAAACAATACCGGACAACAGACAGAGCACAAGCAGGAACTAAATACACAGAGATAATTAACAAATGACTAACAGCTGTGATGAAGGTGATTGGTGTCCATGGTGACTGATCAGTGGCGGGAAACAGACAGGGAAACACATGTGAGGAGTGAAACTGTGACAGATATAAAGTTGTAATTGCGTGATTTAAAGTCAGAATTGCGTGATATAAAGTCAGAATTGCGTGATATAAAGTCGAATTGCGAGATATAAAGTTGTAATTGCGAGATATAAAGTCAGAATTGCGAGATATAAAGTTATAATTGCGTGATTTAAAGTCAGAATTGCGTGATATAAAGTCAGAATTGAGTGATATAAAGTCAGAATTGCGAGATATAAAGTTGTAATTGCGAGATATAAAGTCAGAATTGCGAGATATAAAGTCAGAATTACGAGATATAAAGCTGTAATTGCGTGATATAAAGTCAGAATTGCGAGATATAAAGTCAGAATTGCGAGATATAAAGTTGTAATTGCGTGATATAAAGTCAGAATTGCGTGATATAAAGTCAGAATTGCGAGATATAAAGTCAGAATTGTGAGATATAAAGTCAGAATTGCGAGATATAAAGTTAGAATTATAAGATAATAAGTTGCAATTGTTAGATATAAAGTCAGAATTGCGAGATATAAAGTTGTAATTGCGTGATATAAAGTCAGAATTGCGAGATATAAAGTCAGAATTGCAAGATATAAAGTCAGAATTCCGAGATATAAAGTTAGAATTGCGAGATATAAAGTCAGAATTATGAGATATAAAGTTAGAATTGCGAGATATAAAGTTGTAATTGCGAGATATAAAGTCAGAATTGCAAGATATAAAGTCAGAATTATGAGATATAAAGTCAGAATTTTGAGATATAAAGTTGTAATTGCGAGATATAAAGTCAGAATTGCAAGATATAAAGTCAGAATTATGAGATATAAAGTCAAAATTGTGAGATATAAAGTTGTAATTGCGAGATATAAAGTCAGAATTGCAAGATATAAAGTCAGAATTACGAGATATAAAGTTAGAATTGCGAGATATAAAGTCAGAATTATGAGATATAAAGTTAGAATTGCGAGATATAAAGTCAGAATTACGAGATATAAAGTTAGAATTGCGAGATATAAAGTCAGAATTGCGAGATATAAAGTTGTAACTGCGAGATATAAAGTCAGAATTGCGTGATATAAAGTCAGAATTGCGTGATATAAAGTCAGAATTGCGTGATATAGAGTCAGAATTGGGAGATATAAAGTTATAATTGTGGGATATAAAGTCAGAATTAAAAGGAAATAAAGTCAGAATTGCAAGAAATAAAGTCAGAATTGTGAGAAATAAAGTCAGAATTGTGAGAAATATAGTCAGAATTGTGAGATATAAAGTCAGAATTGCGAGATATAAAGTCAGAACTGTAAGAAATAAAGTTGGAATTGTGAGATATAAAGTCAGAATTGCGTGATATAAAGTTGTAATTGCGAGATATAAAGTCAGAATTGCGTGATATAAAGTCAGAATTGCGTGATTTTAAAGTCAGAATTGCGTGATATAAAGTCAGAATTGCGTGATATAAAGTCAGAATTGCGAGATATAAAGTTGTAATTGCGAGATATAAAGTCAGAATTGTGAGATATAAAGTCAGAATTGCGTGATATAAAGTCAGAATTGTGAGATATAAAGTCAGAATTGCGAGATATAAAGTCAGAATTGTGAGATATAAAGTCAGAATTGTGAGATATAAATTCAGAATTGTAAGAAATAAAGTTGGAATTGTGAGATATAAAGTCAGAATTGCGTGATATAAAGTTGTAATTGCGAGATATAAAGTCAGAATTGCGTGATATAAAGTCAGAATTGCGTGATATAAAGTCAGAATTGCGTGATATAGAGTCAGAATTGGGAGATATAAAGTTATAATTGTGGGATATAAAGTCAGAATTAAAAGGAAATAAAGTCAGAATTGCAAGAAATAAAGTCAGAATTGTGAGAAATAAAGTCAGAATTGTGAGAAATATAGTCAGAATTGTGAGATATAAAGTCAGAATTGCGAGATATAAAGTCAGAACTGTAAGAAATAAAGTTGGAATTGTGAGATATAAAGTCAGAATTGCGTGATATAAAGTTGTAATTGCGAGATATAAAGTCAGAATTGCGTGATATAAAGTCAGAATTGCGTGATTTAAAGTCAGAATTGCGTGATATAAAGTCAGAATTGCGTGATATAAAGTCAGAATTGCGAGATATAAAGTCAGAATTGTGAGATATAAAGTCAGAATTGCGTGATATAAAGTCAGAATTGTGAGATATAAAGTCAGAATTGCGAGATATAAAGTCAGAATTGTGAGATATAAAGTCAGAATTGTGAGATATAAATTCAGAATTGTAAGAAATAAAGTTGGAATTGTGAGATATAAAGTCAGAATTGCGTGATATAAAGTTGTAATTGCGAGATATAAAGTCAGAATTGCGTGATATAAAGTCAGAATTGCGTGATTTAAAGTCAGAATTGCGTGATATAAAGTCAGAATTGCGAGATATAAAGTCAGAATTGCGTGATATAAAGTCAGAATTGCGAGATAAAAAGTTGTAATTGCGAGATATAAAGTCAGAATTGCGTGATATAAAGTCAGAATTGTGAGATATAAAGTCAGAATTGCGAGATATAAAGTCAGAATTGCGAGATATAAAGTCAGAATTGTGAGATATAAAGTCAGAATTGTGAGATATAAAGTCAGAATTGTGAGATATAAAGTCACAATTGTGAGATATAAAGTCAGAATTGTGAGATATAAAGTCACAATTGTGAGATATAAAGTCAGAATTGCGAGATATAAAGTCAGAATTGCGTGATATAAAGTCAGAATTGTGAGATATAAAGTCAGAATTGCGAGATATAAAGTCAGAATTGTGAGATATAAAGTCAGAATTGTGAGATATAAATTCAGAATTGTAAGAAATAAAGTTGGAATTGTGAGATATAAAGTCAGAATTGCGTGATAAAAAGTTGTAATTGCGAGATATAAAGTCAGAATTGCGTGATATAAAGTCAGAATTGCGTGATTTAAAGTCAGAATTGTGAGATATAAAGTCAGAATTGTGAGATATAAAGTCAGAATTGCGTGATATAAAGTCAGAATTGCGAGATAAAAAGTTGTAATTGCGAGATATAAAGTCAGAATTGCGTGATATAAAGTCAGAATTGTGAGATATAAAGTCAGAATTGCGAGATATAAAGTCAGAATTGCGAGATATAAAGTCAGAATTGTGAGATATAAAGTCAGAATTGTGAGATATAAAGTCAGAATTGTGAGATATAAAGTCACAATTGTGAGATATAAAGTCAGAATTGCGAGATATAAAGTCAGAATTGCGTGATAAAGTCAGAATTGGAGATATAAAGTCAGAATTGCGAGATATAAAGTCAGAATTGCGAGATATAAAGTCAGAATTGCGAGATATAAAGTCTGAATTGCGAGATATAAAAGTCAGAATTGCTGATATAAAGTCAGAATTGCGAGATATAAAGTCAGAATTGGAGATATAAAGTCAGAATTGCGGATATAAAGTCAGAATTGCGTGAATATAAAGTCAGAATTGCGAGATATATAAAGTTGAAATGTTGCGAGATATAAAGTCAGAATTGGTGATATAAAGTCAGAATTGTGAGATATAAAGTCAGTAATTGCGAGATTAAAGTCAGAATTGCGAGATATAAAGTCAGAATTGCGTGAATAAGTCAGAATTGCGAGATATAATGATGCAGATATAAGTCGATAGAATTCGTGATTAAAGTCAGAATTGTGAGATATAAAGTCAGAATTGCGAGATATAAAGTCAGAATTGCGAGATATAAAGTCAGAATTGCGAGATATAAAGTTGTAATTGCGAGATATAAAGTCAGAATTGTGAGATATAAAGTCAGAATTGTGTGATATAAAGTCAGAATTGCGTGATATAAAGTCATAATTGCGTGATTTAAAGTCAGAATTGCGTGATATAAAGTCAGAATTGTGAGATATAAAGTCAGAATTGCGAGATATAAAGTCAGAATTGCGTGATATAAAGTCAGAATTGCGAGATATAAAGTTGTAATTGCGAGATATAAAGTCAGAATTGTGAGATAAGTCAGAATTGTGAGATATAAAGTCAGAATTGCGAGATATAAAGTCAGAATTGCGTGATATAAAGTCAGAATTGCGAGATATAAAGTTGTAATTGCGAGATATAAAGTCAGAATTGTGAGATATAAAGTCAGAATTGCGAGATATAAAGTCAGAATTGCGAGATATAAAGTCAGAATTGCGAGATATAAAGTCAGAAATTGTGAGATATAAAGTCAGAATTGCGAGATATAAAGTCAGAATTGCGAGATATAAAGTCAGAATTGTGAGATATAAAGTCAGATTTGCGAGATATAAAGTCAGAATTGCGAGATATAAAGTCAGAATTGCGAGATATAAAGTCAGAATTGCGAGATATAAAGTCAGAATTGCGAGATATAAAGTTGCTTTCGAAATGTGGCTGTATCGAAGAATGCTGAAAATTCTTCAGATACAGCAACAAAATCGCCAATACACAAGTTCTGCAAGACATGGGCACTGACAGGCAACTGCTGAAGACCATCATTAGCAGGAAGTGTTACTACTTAGGCCACATTGCCCGAAACAACCACAGATACCAGCTACTAAAGCAGGGTTTTCAACCGGTGGTCCGCGGCATTGCATGTGGTCCGTGACATGCATTCCAGCCTACGTAATTTCACTATTAAAATCACTTTTTCCATAATTTATTTGCGCATTGATGTGAATACTAAATTTAATGAAAATATCTAAAATAATATAGAGTTGAGATTCAAACTGACACAGGATAGGCTAGCTTTGCACCTATCAGGTTTTGCGTAGGCCTACACATTCATCTTGCGCGCGAAATAGACCAGCATCTCGGAGTTAAGGAAATATATTATTGAGGTTACATTGAAAATACGCTTAATATTGGTGAATTTAAATTTGGAGTGGAGTGGAGCTGTTAGCTAACATTTCTAACGAAGTTTGCTAGTCAGCACCAGCAAGCATGGATCGCTTTTTAGTGAGGAAAGTGACAGATGTCAGGACAGATGGACAGACTTCTGCTGCATGCTCTTCAGACAAAGCTACAACTTCGGAGGAAACAGGGAAACGTAGTGGGAAACGAAAAAGAAAATACAGTGAAGATTATGTTAAATATGGATTTACAGTTACGACTGGCAAAACAGGAGAGGAGGTACCACTGTGTTTCGTATGTTCAACGTTGCTTTCAAATGAAGCCATGAAACCGTCGAAACTTTCTCGTCATATGGAGACACATCACAGCTTCTTGAAGGCCAAGTCTATTGAGTATATGCAACAGATGTTGCGTGATTTCAAAGGACAGCAGACACTCATGAGAAAGAGTGCAAAAGTAAGTGAAAATGCACTGAAAGCCTCATATCTGGTGGCTCTCCGAGTTGCACAATGCAAAAAGCCTCATACTATTGCAGAGCAGCTGATTTTGCCAGCAGCTATAGACATGTGTAAAACCATGATGAACGAAGACTGTGCTAATAAATTAAAAACGATTACTTTGTCAGATAGCACAATCGGACGTCGAATTGAGGAAATGGCAAATGATGTGAAAGAGCAGCTGATAGAGAAACTTCGATCAGTTCAGGGATTTTCCATTCAATTAGACGAGACGACAGATATAACAAATGACGCACAACTTTTGGCATTTGTGCGGTATGAGGATAATTTCTCTTTTGCAAACCACTGCCAGGGCGAACTACAGGTGCCGAGATTTTTTCAGCCCTTGATGACTTTTTTAAAGAACACAATATTTCGTGGGAGAAGTGTGTGCCGCTATGTAGCGACGGAGCCAGAGCAATGAGTGGCAGCCAGACTGGATTGGGCACGTAAAGAAAGTAGCACCGGCGATAATTTGGACTCACTGCATGATTCATAGAGAAGCTCTGGCCGCCAAAAATCTTAGTGTTGAGTTCAGCGAGGTGTTTGATGCTGTTGTTAAAACTGTAAACCTGATAAAACGAAAAGCATTAAATACACGCCTGTTTGCATCCCTATGTCAAGGCTTAGGAAGTGAACACACCTCTCTCCTTTACCATTCAGAGGTGAGATGGCTGTCTCGCGGCGCGGTGCTCGCCCGTGTGTTTGAACTACGTGACGCTATCTATACTTTCTTGTGCGAGAAGGAGTGCACTGAACTGGCTTACATGTTCAAGGAGAGCCACTGGTTAACTAAGTGTCAGGGTTTGTGCAGGTGCTGAAGACGAGGACACGGAATTTCCATATAATAGGTTTAATAAACAAAATGAAACTTCCAAAAATGAAACAAGAACAAAACTCCAGGAAATCAGGATTTACACACAACCACACATGGACGACGATCGACAAACACTGAGGGAAAACACAGGGCTTAAATACACTGAACCAAACAAGATAATTAACTGAAAACAGGTGCAGAAACTGAACACAAACGAGGAGCGGGAAAACTAACAGGACTAAACCAAAATCACAAAAGACAGGGGAAGACAAGATACAAAACAGAACTCAATACATCAAAACGTGACAGTACCTCCCCCCTCCCCGAAGGCGCGTCCTCGCGCCGTATAACATCCAAAGGGGTGGGAGGGTGGGCACCCTGGAGGCTGACGAGGGCATGGTGCAGGTCCGGGAAGCCTCCAGGGCGGAGCAGGCTGTGGGCGTGGCCAGGGCGGAGCAGGCTGTGGGCATGACCACGGCGGTGCAGGCTGTGGGCGTGGCCACGATGGTGCAGGCTGTGGGCGTGGCCACGATGGTGCAGGCTGTGGGCGTGGCCATGGTGGAGCAGGCTGTGGGCGTGGCCATGGTGGAGCTGTGGGACCCTTGGGCGTCCAGGGCGGAGCTGTGGGACCCTCGGGCGTCCAGGGCGGAGCTGTGGGACCCTCGGGCATCCAGGGCGGAGCTGTGGGACCCTCGGGCGTCCAGGGCGGTGAAGACCCTTCAGGTGGCCTGGGCGGTGCAGACCCTTCAGGTGGCCGTGGTGGTGAAGACCCTTCGGGTGGCCATGGCGGTGAAGACCCTTCGGGTGGCCATGGCGGTGCAGACCCTTCAGGTGGCCATGGCGGTGTTATCTTTTCAGGCCTCCGTGGATCTTTGGCCGGCCACGACGAAGGCGTATAGCGCCCCCCCAAAATTTTCTTGGGGAGGACAGGCTCAGGATCGGGAACTGACTTGACATCAATGGGCTCTGGCGCTGGGTCAACGGGCTCTGGCTCTGGCTCTGGCTCTGGGTCAACGGGCTCTGGCTCTGGCGCTGGGTCAACGGGCTCTGGGTCAGGGTCAACGGGCTCTGGCGCTGGCTCTGGGTCAACGGGCTCTGGCTCTGGCGCTGGGTCAACGGGCTCTGGCTCTGGGTCAACGGGCTCTGGCTCTGGGTCAACGGGCTCTGGCTCTGGGTCAACGGGCTCTGGCTCTGGCGCTGGGTCAACGGGCTCCGTGCTGGATGGGACCAGCATATCAGGAAACTCGGGGCTGGACGGGACCAGCATATCAGGAAACTCGGGGCTGGACGGGACCAGCATATCAGGAAACTCGGGGCTGGACGGGACCAGCATATCAGGAAACTCGGGCTGGGCTCAGGCTCTGGTGGGCAGGCGACGGGCTCAGGCTCTGGCGGGTTGGCGACGGGCTCAGGATCTGGCTGGATGTGGCTGACGTGAACCCCAGCCATGGGAGCCTTCTTTTTGGCCAATCGCACCGATATCAGTGGGGGATCAGTCATACCGGATATCATCCGGGGAAGTCCAGGGACCGATCTGGCGACAGGGCTGATGCGGTGTACAGGCTCTGGTGGGCAGACGATGGGCTCTGGTGTGAGCGTGCAGGTGATGGGCTCAGGCGTTGGCGTGCAGGTGATGGGCTCAGGCGTTGGCGGGCTGGCGACGGGCTCTGGTTGGATGGTCTCTGGCTGGAGTGGGAGATCCTCTAAGTGGTAGTTGGATCCACAGGCCCACAGCGTGTGATCCAAAAACTCCAGGAAGGATAGATTGAGGTCCCTTACCAAAATTATCTGGGCGAGAGGGTCTCTTAGTCCACCCCAGAAACTCTTTTTCAACTCCTCCTCATCCCATCTCACATCATCATACAGCTCAAGGTATAGACCAGCGTATTCCTCGAGTGAGCGCTCCTCTTGGAAAAGGATTGGGTTTTTGAAGGGGCTCACCTCTTTTTTCCTCCTTCTACCCATTTTTGCTTTTTAAAGGTCGATCGTTCTGTCAGGGTTTGTGCAGGTGCTGAAGACGAGGACACGGAATTTCCATATAATAGGTTTAATAAACAAAATGAAACTTCCAAAAATGAAACAAGAACAAAACTCCAGGAAATCAGGATTTACACACAACCACACATGGACGACGATCGACAAACACTGAGGGAAAACACAGGGCTTAAATACACTGAACCAAACAAGATAATTAACTGAAAACAGGTGCAGAAACTGAACACAAACGAGGAGCGGGAAAACTAACAGGACTAAACCAAAATCACAAAAGACAGGGGAAGACAAGATACAAAACAGAACTCAATACATCAAAACGTGACACTAAGCTGGCGTATCTCACCGATGTTTTTGCAGAGCTTAACAAGTTGAAGAGTTCAATGCAAGGGAGAGATTCAAACGTCCTGCAGCTCTACGAAAAACTAGAAGCATTTGTTAAAAAAATGTCAAAAATAATCTGATGATTGAAAATGACTGAATCTGAAAAATGAAAAAATAATCTTTTGAAATGTTTTATTCTGTGGCGAAACACACTTCATATCAACTCTTCAATGAGATCAAGAATAATAGTGTCATTAGGTTTCGGAAACACTTTTAATGATTGTTACAAATGTAAAAAGTGTTTCGTTTTGTTTTCATGCACGTATGCTCTTTGCAGCAAACACAAAAGAGGAATTTGTTCATGTAGTTTGAGCGTGTGGCTGCTGTCTTGTATAAACGCTCCCCTCGGAGCTATTCCGGTCCTCCTGCCCTTGTAAAGCACCTTAATAAAGTTGAACAGCGCTCAGTTTAAGATCATAGCCAATCACAGCCATGCTATCAAATCCCTGTTCCTGGAAAGAGCGTTTTCGAGTGCAGTCTAAACCGGAAAACGCATGTTAAATGCACACAAGCTAAACAATCTCAATGGGTTTTCCTTAAGCCTCGCTTGAGTTAAACGTTCATTATGTAACTCGTGGAAGTGTTTTGACAAGTTGCACTTAATCAGAGCGTTAAACATAACGCAGACTACCCAAACACCTCAGCGGCTCTAAAAATAGCAATGAGGGTAATGCTCAGGATTAACTAGTTCTCAGTAAGGAAGTCCTTACTGTAGTACACACTCCTAAAACACTTGTGTGTGAGCGCGTGTGTGTGTGTGTGTGTAAAGCGTGCGGGTGTGTGATCGGACTGGTGTCTTTCCAGGATACGTCCACTAGCGATTAACACCATTAGCATCGACTACCAAGAACACGAGACCTCGTTCTGTAGGAGGATTTCTGCTGGGTCATTGTAGAGGTTAAAGTAATTAACCAAATGGTTAAAGCTAAACTCATAGAATAGCTGAAGGAAGCTTTGTTTTTAAAGATTATGGTATTTTGGTATCTTAGATTTTGTGTATTTGATGCAGAATGTTTCATATTGATTGATATATCCAACAGATGATATTAAAGCTACGGAAGCCCTGAACCGCAAGGTGAGAAGAAAAAAGAGAAAACTTATCTGGTTATTTCGACTTAATAAGTCGTTATTTCGACATAATGTCTCGTTATTTCGACATAATGTCTCGTTATTTCGACATATCTCGTTATTTTGACATAATGTCTCGTTATTTCGACATATCTCGTTATTGCGACATATCTCGTTATTTCGACATAATATCTCGTTATTACTACATAATATCTCGTTATTACGACATAATATCTCGTTATTTCAACATAATGTCTCGTTATTTCGACATAATGTCTCGTTATTTCGACATAATGTCTCGTTATTTTGACATATCTCGTTATTGCGACATATCTTGTTATTTCGACATAATGTCTCGTTATTTCGACATAACTCGTTATTTCGACATAAAGTCTCGTTATTTCGACATAATGTCTCGTTATTTCGACATATCTCGTTATTTCGACATATCTCGTTATTGCGACATATCTCGTTATTGCGACATAATGTCTCGTTATTTCGACATATCTCATTATTTCGACATATTTCGTTATCTCGACATATCTCGTTATTGCGACATATCTCGTTATTTCGACATAATGTCTCGTTATTTCGACATATCTCGTTATTTCGACATAATGTCTCGTTATTTCGACATATCTCGTTATTTCGACATATCTCGTTATTGCGACATATCTCGTTATTTCGACATAATATCTCGTTATTACGACATAATATCTCGTTATTACGACATAATATCTCGTTATTTCGACATAATATCTCGTTATTTCGACATAATATCTCGTTATTTCGACATAATAAGTCGTTATTTCAACATAATATCTTGTTATTGTGACATAAATATCTCGTTATTTCGACATAATAAGGGGCATTCTAATATGCATATAAGCTACATTTTATGGAAGCCCATTCCCGCCACATAAGAAAAAAAATCGAGCTTTCTTAAGTCATAATTATGACATAAAAAGTCAAATTTATAACTTAGTAAATCGTATGAGTTGAGATACAAAGTCGAAATTTTGACATGCCAAATCGAAATTCTGAGATTAAAAAAAAATGAAATTATGACTTTAAAAATCCAAATTATGACTTGCCGACTGGCACCCTCATTGTTTTGACGCTACCCAACACATGATGAATTATGAACAGATTAAGGAGTATTTCGATCGTGGTTTTACAAATGACAAAATTCTTTCCATTTTAAAAAAATATTAATAATGAAATAAATCAAATCAAATTGTTTTAGCAAACTCCACCAGATTCTTGTTCTACATCTCACTGACTAACACTTTGGTAAAATTTTCACGTTGCTTTACTGTTTTATTCTTTAAAAATCAGTGGGATGAATAACAATAATCTGGTGTAGTTTGCAGAAAACAATTTGATTTTTTTTTATGAATTCATCAAATATTCCTGTATAGCAATGTAAATATTCATGATTTTGGCAGGCAATTATTTAAGAATAAAACAGTAAGGCAACATGGAAATCACCACAGTGGTAGTCAGTGAGATGAAGAACAATAATCTGTTGGAGTTTGCATAAAACAATTTGATTTGATTTTTTTTTATGAATTTATCAAATATACCTATATGTTAAGGTAAACGGTATAGGACGTTGGCAGTTCATTATTAAATAATAAAACAGTAAAGCAACATGAAAATCACCACAGTGTTAGTTAGTGAGATGAAGAACAATAATCTGGTGGAGTTTGCAGAAAACAATTTGATTTAATTTTTTTATAAATGTATCAAATATGCCTATATAGCCAGGTATACAGTATTGGACTTTGGCAGGCAATTATTAAAGAATAAAACAGTAACGCAACATGAAAATCACCACAGTGATAGTCAGTGAGATGAAGAACAATAATCTGTTGGAGTTTGCAGTAAACAATTTGATTTTATTTTTAATGAATTACAATCCCATTCATCCATAATTTTTGGTGCATCCATATAGCCATGACATTGCCCAGATGTTTGAAGTTGTTGTTCTATGAAAGCTGCCACCTCTGCCACATCCGTTTTGTTCTTTCTGCGCCAAAGTTTGTTCTTGCTTAAAGTCCTCTCATTTTTTTAATCTCATAATTTCGATTTGGCATGTCAAAATTTCGACTTTTTATCTCATACTTATGACTTTTAAAGTCATAATTTCAATTTAGTAAGTCATAATTTCGACTTAGTATGTCACAATTCTGACTTTGTATCTCATACTTATGAAATTTAAAGTCATAATTTCGATTTACTAAGTCATAAATTCGACTTTTTATGTCATAATTATGACTTAAGAATGCTAGATTTTTTTTATGTGGCGGGAATGGGCTTCCATATGAAATAACGATATATGTCGAAATAAGATATTATGTCGAAATAACGACTTAAGTCGAAATAACGAGATATTATGTTGAAATAATGACTTAAGTCGAAATAACGAGATAGTATGTCGAAATAACGACTTATTGAGTCGAAATAACGAGATATTATGTCGAAATAACGACTTAAGTCGAAATAGAAAAAGAATGTAATCAATAAACCGATAAAGACCGGTGATATCGATTAGTTTAATAGTTTTTCCCTATTTCAGAATATAAAAGTTTCTCATGGAAAGAAACCAGCATACATTCAACAAACATTCAACAGTTTTCCCAAATGCGTATTTTTTTTCATAATTTTTTTTCTTTATTCTGTTTTTTTTTCACCGTTTAAATTTTTTTTTGACTCATTTTTATGGTTAAATAAAATTTTAGTAATTTTAGTCTGCTGTGAGTGAGTGGAGGTGGGACTCATTTGCATTTTCATAGCACCATGGGTGTCGAGTTACAATCAAGATATTTTAAGACAAAGTTTTTTTAAAGGAAAAAATGCTTAAATATGTAATCTTAGTGATCAAAGATGAGTATTAGGGGATACAGTTATTGACTAAGGGGACTTTAAATCTCTTTTACTATAATAACAGCAGGTCTTCCTCATTATAACTTATGCTGATGATCTTTGTTATATGATATTTGTTATGCAATGTCATATGCTCTTTTTAGACTGGATATTATCATAGCATTTGATTCCTCAAGAGCTCTTTAATGTCGTGTCTTCAGAAAACGCTGATTTTAAATGCAGATCAGAAGGTCAGCTATAAGAATCATTTCCCTGTCTGGTTGTAGAAGTGAATGTGTGTGTGTGCAGATGCATGCGATATCAGTGTGAGATGAAAGTGAGCGCTGGTGTTTCCCTGTGGGCATCGAGCCCAACCATGCCAGTGGAGTTCCCTCTTGAAAAGCCGCCAAAACGTAAGCATTAATGAACAACGTGCTCTTCCCCAACCCCCATACCCCCCCCCCCCCCCCCCCCCCACACACACACACACACACGTTAAGCAATCAGCATCGTGCGTCATGCGAATTTGAAGAGACGTGCTGTTTTGTTGTTGTATTTTTGTAGTTATGTGATGTTTTGAAATATTTGCGTAAATGAGTGAGTGTCTTGTTTGTGACTCTGTAAGTCTTATCTCACTCTGATATCAATAAGATATGACCAAGCCCATTGTTATTGTTGTTCGGATTCGTTTAATACTAAATGTACGTGTGTTGACACAGTTTCAACACAAATTACGAAATGTTTTGAAGGTACATCATGTTGCTATCTCTGTTCCAGAACTTGATCTGTGTATGCATTCCTCTCTGGTTTCTTTATTTTATGAAATGGGGTAAAACTATTTAGTTGTTTGATTACATTAGAAATCGGAAACATTTTTTTGTGTTACAAGTATAGGAGTACGAGTTTACGAGTTTCATTAAATATGCACACATTTCCAGAACAGAAATCTGAGCATTGTATAAAAGTCAGCTTGTAAAATCTTGTTTTATTTTGTTAGTCAAGGATTTTTACCGAATGGATTTTGGATTTCACTTTTTATCACTCCAGAAAAAAATGTTTTTAGTAATAAAATGTTAACAAACCTTCAGTTGATGAAAACTATCAATGAAACTATTAAGTTTGCTGTATGTAAAGCTGCTGAATAGGAGATTTTTGCCAAAATAGCCAAATAACAAAAAATCTGAAAAACAATGTTTTTTCAGTGTCTCACCTTAAAGGTACAGTTCACCCTAAAATGAAAATGAAGTCATTATTTACCCACCCTAGTGTTGTTCTAATGCAATACGCCCTTTATTTTAAATTGCTTGAAACATGATTGGAATAACTTCAAAAAAATAAAAAAATACAGTTTATTGCAACATGCACAGCACAAGTCTGTCATATAAGCTACATGAAATTATAATTGTGTGCTTTGGGACGTGACTTTTAACTGTGAGACTTTAGTTGTTGTAATCAGGCTCTCAAAATGTATATAAAAATTTGGATTTAGATTTATCAGCCAATATATCAGTTATCGGCTTTCAAATATAACGAATTATCGGTTATCGGTATCGGGCAAAATGTTCATATCGGTGCATTTTACTGTGAACTATCCCCTTAAAGGTACAATATGTAGGATTTTTGCAGTAAAATATCCAAAAACCACTAGGCCAATGTTATATATTTTGTTTAGTTGATTACTTACAATATCCCAAATGTTTCCAACTATTTGTAAATCGTGAGAAAATTGCGATTTTAACCAAGGAAACGGGGCGTGTGAGCAGCGGTGAGTCGCCGCCAGTCAATGATGTCATATCCGTGTTAGCCTCGGTTTCCACCATTGTTTCTGCTCGTACTGCCATAGTAACCATGGCGACAGACGAGGACAACTGGGTTATGCCCGCTATGCCTAGCAGGACGCTCACGCTGTTGTTTTGTTCAAACATTATGGACCATGGCAAGCAGACTTTGAGACAAAAAGAGACTAAAACGCAGATCAACATGTTTCAAGATGCGAGAGCTCCACGTCCGCGACTAACTTCCACTCGACAGAGACGCGAGTGTTGCATGTACTTTATTAGACAGGAGAGCAAATGTACATAAAACTAATCAATGTTATTTAGTTCAACATGATGAAATGTTAGAATATGATCTGTATGTTATTCTAATGTTGATCTAGCATACTTAGTCTCATACAGCCAACAAACAACCCAACTAACAACATTCAACACACTGTCATGGGGAGTGTGTTACCCACCGTAGAGGAGACAATGCAGGATAAAATGATTGGAAAACTTTCTCTTATGGTTAATCATGACCGTCATCCTCTTAATGAAATATCTCAAGCTTTCGTGAGTACCCACAGCTCAAGATTAATTCATCCACGCTGCTACAAAGAGCGTTTTAGAAAATCTGTTTTTCCAACTGCAATTAGATTTTATAATCAGTGTTATATAAGATGATACAGATGATGGTCGTATAAAATCATGGTCATAATGCTTTGAAAAATTGATATTTGAGAACAAGACTTGTTGTTGTTGTGTATGTTGTTGTTGTTTATTTATTTATTGTATTTTTGTGCTGCTGTGACATATATATTTCCCCCTGGGGATTAATAAAGTAAATCTAAAAAATAAAAAAATGCGTTTAGTGTGATAGTGTAACTGTTAGAGCGAGTGAAACAGCGCTGCGTTACCTCAAGCTTCATTCCTCTAATAAACTGACCTGTGTGAGTATTAATTCAGCACTTGTGTGTAGTTGGGTAGAATTAAATGTCCTTATTCCTTTATATCCGCGGGACTGGCGTTGCGTGTGGCGCTGGTGTACGTCTAGCAATCGCTCCTGCTTCACCACAGTCATGTTAAACACATCAGTGTATTCACTCATCCATAATAGATCCATCAGCTTGACGACAAGATCCATAATTACGCTTTTGGCGGAATATATGTTATCAATATACGCCTTTGTTATTGTAAGAGGTTAGTGACCCCTGGTGGTGAAAAATCCTACATATTGTACCTTTAAGACTTTAGTTAACACTATTTCAGTTATTTAATAATATTTTGCTATTTTTCTTTGCTTTGTATCCTGTGGGATTGTCTCCTAAAACGTTTCTGAAAAACACTCTGATAAAGCTATAAGATACGACTTAGTGAATTATTACTATTAAGTTTGTTCTATAGTAAATGCATCAAATTTGAACACATATTTCGACATGTCAGATGTGATCAATCATTTAGTCATCAATAAGCACGTGTCAGTTTGCATAATACATCGGGTCAGTCGGGAAGTGATGGTCATGGTTTTCTGTGAGTCAGGCATGGGTCAAGTCATTACAACAACAGAAAAGCCATGTTGTCCCTCAGGTGTCCCGAGTTAAACAGAAACGAAAGAATTCTGTTTGTCTATGTAAAGCAAAGTCCAGAAGTGCTTTAGTGAGGATGGGGAAAGTTTCAGGAGTCAATCTAGGACAGGCTGGGTCATCGGGGTTCACCATCAACACACACTCAAACTCTTCAACTCATCAAGAGCCGCAGATAACGTCTCTCTGAATCATTTAACTGCTGACTTTTGAGTCTTCGGGAATGTGTACGATTATCTAAGCTGTATATCTTCAAGCCATTATCACATGTTCACCCCAAGGCACCTTTTTTTTTTATTATTGTCATAAATTATTATGCAGTATCTTATTATATTGTCATGAACAGGTGCAGATAAATCTTGTGTTACAGCACCTCGGGTCGAAAATGACTGACAGATATTTAACATATTTCTGGCGTCTAACTCCAGGGTCATTCTCAAGAAAACTTGTTTTTTTGTTTTGTTGCTTTGATTGTAAAAGAAAATGTTTTTTGAATTTTTTTTAAATAAGACATTTTCATAAACAATAATACATTTTCCAAATAATAGATTTCATAATATATATTCGCTCACCTCAAGCCCAAAATATCTGTCAAAGACCACCAGTGAAAGCATTTTATTTCATTCATTTTCATTTTAATCAGCATTTTTAGGGTTTTTAATGTCTTTTTTTTCAAATAATAACAATAAGCAATGTATTCGTTTAATAATAATTAGTAATTTTTAAATGTTGTTTTTTGCCTAAAGTATATATTAATTCTATGGCACAAATGGCTGGTTTGCAGATAATGACCCTTGAATATCCCTTTAAGCTTGTTTAGATAATCCAATAATAACTAATGCTAACGTAAAGGGGGATGGAAAGTGTCAAGACAGGTAAGTGTTTAGGTGTTTAGTGTGTTGCTATGCAGTTACTATGGTGTTTAGCGTGTTTAGTGTGTTGCTATGCAGTTGCTATGGTGTTTAGTGTGTTGCTATGCAGTTGCTATGGTGTTTAGCGTGTTGCTATGCAGTTTCTATGGTATTTAGCGTGTTGCTATGCAGTTGCTATGGTGTTTAGCGTGTTTAGTGTATGGTGTTTAGCTTGTTTACTGTGTTGCTATGCAGTTACTATGGTGTTTAGCGTGTTGCTATGCAGTTTCTATGGTATTTAGCGTGTTGCTATGCAGTTGCTATGGTGTTTAGTGTGTTTAGTGTATGGTGTTTAGCTTGTTTACTGTGTTGCTATGCAGTTGCTATGGTGTTTAAGTGTTTAGTGTGTTGCTATGCAGTAGCTATGGTGTTTAGCGTGTTTCTATGCAGTTGCTATGGTGTTTAGTGTGTTGCTATGCAGTTGCTATGGTGTTTAAGTATTTAGTGTGCTGCTATGCAGTTGCTATGGTGTTTAGTGTGTTGCTATGCAGTTCCTATGGTGTTTACCATGTTTAGTGTGTTGCTATGCAGTTGCTATGGTGTTTAGCGTGTTGCTATGCAGTTGCTATGGTGTTTAGTGTGTTGCTATGCAGTTGCTATGGTGTTTAAGTGTTTAGTGTGTTGCTATGCAGTTGCTATGGTGTTTAGCGTGTTGCTATGCAGTTGCTATGGTGTTTAGTGTGTTGCTATGCAGTTGCTTTGGTGTTTAAGTGTTTAGTGTGTTGCTATGCAGTTGCTATGGTGTTTAAGTGTTTAGTGTGTTGCTATGCAGTTGCTATGGTGTTTAGCGTGTTGCTATGCAGTTGCTATGGTGTTTAGTGTGTTGCTATGCAGTTGCTATGGTCGGTGTTTAGGTGTTTTAGTGTGTTGCTATGCAGTTGCTATGGTGTTTAGTGTGTTGCTATGCAGTTGCTATGGTCGGTGTTTAGGTGTTTTAGTGTGTTGCTATGCAGTTGCTATGGTGTTTAGCGTGTTTAGCGTGTTTAGTGTGTTACTATGCAGTTGCTATGGTGTTTAAGTGTTTAGTGTGTTGCTATGGTGTTTAGCATGTTGCTATGCAGTTGCTATGGTGTTTAGTGTGTTGCTATGCAGTTGCTATGGTGTTTAAGTATTTAGCAGTATGGTCAGTGTTTAGGTGTTTTAGTGTGTTGCTATGCAGTTGCTATGGTGTTTAGCGTGTTTAGTGTGTTGCTATGCAGTTGCTATGGTGTTTAAGTGTTTAGTGTGTTGCTATGCAGTTGCTATGGTGTTTAGCGTGTTGCTATGCGGTTGCTATGGTGTTTAGTGTGTTGCTATGCAGTTGCTATGGTGTTTAGCGTGTTGCTATGCAGTTGCTATGCAGTTGCTATGGTGTTTAGCGTGTTGCTATGCAGTTGCTATGGTGTTTAGTGTGTTGCTATGCAGTTGCTATGGTCGGTGTTTAGGTGTTTTAGTGTGTTGCTATGCAGTTGCTATGGTGTTTAGTGTGTTGCTATGCAGTTGCTATGGTCGGTGTTTAGGTGTTTTAGTGTGTTGCTATGCAGTTGCTATGGTGTTTAGCGTGTTACTATGCAGTTGCTATAGTGTTTAAGTGTTTAGTGTGTTGCTATGCAGTTGCTATGGTGTTTAGCATGTTGCTATGCAGTTGCTATGGTGTTTAGTGTGTTGCTATGCAGTTGCTATGGTGTTTAAGTGTTTAGTGTGTTGCTATGCAGTTGCTATGGTGTTTAGCGTGTTGCTATGCAGTTGCTATGGTGTTTAGTGTGTTGCTATGCAGTTGCTATGGTGTTTAGTGTGTTGCTATGCAGTTGCTATGGTGTTTAAGTATTTAGTGTGTTGCTATGCAGTTGCTATAGTGTTTAGTGTGTTGCTATGCAGTATGGTCAGTGTTTAGGTGTTTTAGTGTGTTGCTATGCAGTTGCTATGGTGTTTAGCGTGTTTAGTGTGTTGCTATGCAGTTGCTATGGTGTTTAAGAGTTTAGTGTGTTGCTATGCAGTTGCTATGGTGTTTAGCATGTTGCTATGCAGTTGCTATGGTGTTTAGTGTGTTGCTATGCAGTTGCTATGGTGTTTAAGTGTTTAGTGTGTTGCTATGCAGTTGCTATGGTGTTTAGCGTGTTGCTATGCAGTTGCTATGGTGTTTAGTGTGTTGCTATGCAGTTGCTATGGTGTTTAAGTATTTAGTGTGTTGCTATGCAGTTGCTATGGTGTTTAGCGTGTTGCTATGCAGTTGCTATGGTGTTTAAGCATTTAGTGTGTTGCTATGCGGTTGCTATGGTGTTTAGTGTGTTGCTATGCAGTTGCTATGGTTGGTGTTTAGGTGTTTTAGGGTGCTTTCACACCTGGATCGATTGGAGACGTTGTTCCGAAACAAAGGGGCGTTTCCCTTTTGGCCCGGTTCGTTTGGTCATATGTGAACACAACAATCGCACTCTGAATCGGAACAAAACAACCGAGCCGAGACCGCCTAGAAGAGGTGGTCTCGGCTCGATTCCATACGAACCCTGGAGCGGTTCGTTTGTAGTGAGAACACAACCGACCCACGAACCGGAACAAATCAATATGTAGCCTAGCAACAGACGCCAATATCAGCGTATTTTGCTGATTTGTTGGCGGGGGAGACGCGTGCGTATTAATGCGTAGGCTACTCTAGCACACACACGCAAGGTCTCTCGCGCTCTCCTTCTCTTTGTCGTGCGCGCGTGTAATTACTAGCAGCTACTCTAGCACACACACGCATGGTCTCTCGCTCTCTCTCTCCCTCTCGGACGTCTGGTCACCCTATGTGTGTAGTGTCCAACATCCGGGAGATGTGTTCTTCCGACCAAATATCTGAGGCATTTCACCTCTTTGTAGCACCACGTCAACCCGCGATTCATTTTGTGTTAGACTACTGTTGTCATGGCGATGTCCCTCAATGAAATGCGCGACCTGCACGCACGAGGTAGTGACGTAATGGCATAAGGAAAGCCCTGCAAGGGTGCGCGATTTGGAACACTTTACAACAATGTGGTGTGAACAGAGTGACATATTAAATTGATTCGGAACAAAGTATTCTGTTTCGGATCTGTTCCGGAACAAAACAAATCGATCCAGGTGTGAAAGCACCCTTAGTGTGTTGCTATGCAGTTGCTATGGTGTTTAGCGTGTTTAGTGTGTTGCTATGCAGTTGCTATGGTGTTTAAGTGTTTAGTGTGTTGCTATGCAGTTGCTATGGTGTTTAGCATGTTGCTATGCAGTTGCTATGGTGTTTAGTGTGTTGCTATGCAGTTGCTATGGTGTTTACGGTGTTGCTATGCAGTTGCTATGGTGTTAAGTGTGTTGCTATGCAGTTGCTATGGTGTTTACCATGTTTACTGTGTTGCTATGCAGTTGCTATGGTGTTTTAGTGTGTTGCCATGCAGTTGCTATGGTGTTTTAGGTGTGTTTTTATGTAGTTGCTTTGGTGCTTAGGTGTTTTAGTATATTACTATGTAGTTGCCATGGTGTTTAAGTGTGTTGCTATGCGGTTTCTAAAGTGTTTGTAGGTGTGTTGCTATGCAGTTGCTATGGTGTTTAGTGTGTTGCTATGGTGTTTCAGTGTTTTATATTGTTGCTATGCAGTTTCCAATGTATTTTTAGTGTGTTTCTATGCAATTGATATGGTCTTTAGGTGTTTTGATTTAGGTGTGTGTGTGTGTGTGTGTGCGTGCGTGCTTGTGTGTGTGTGTGTGTGTGTGTGTGTGTGTGTGTGTGTGTGTGTGTGTGTGTGTGTGTGTGTGTGTGTGTGTGTGTGTGTGTGTGTGTGTGTGTGTGTGTGTGTGTGTGTGTGTGTGTGTGTGTGTGTGTGTGTGTGTGTGTGTGTATATATTTCTATGAGGCTCTCTGATATCCTGATCTCTTGATATGAATTGGCTTCCTTCAATGTAAGTCTGTGAGGGTTTCTTCGAATCGCAGTGACATTAACTAGCCTATGCGCAATAGTAACAGTGATGCTTGACTTAGCAAAAACCACATGTACACCTTGAATGCTCAACAAATCACTTAAGATAAAAGCATCTTCCAAATTACATTTTTGTTTTGTTAGCATTAACATTTGCTAAGTAACTCAAAGGAGAAAGTCATGACGGACGATTTCTGAGCCCCTGCGGCGCCAGAGTGCAATCTAGGACACAGCGTTGCAAACACGTTACAGTCCCATCAGGCCTCTCTGCTTTTGTGCAGTTGCTTTTTCTTTATTATGCTGTTTACACAGGCAGCTTTCTGGCAGCCGATCCTCCTGCGCTCAGATCTGGTCCGCAAAACCCCCATCCTTTCTCTTCAGACGCGCTCGCAACAGGGCTTCTGCTCCACCAGTGGCTGTGAAGCTGTCCTCAGTCAAGGTTGATTACGTAATATCAAAGAGCTGACGCTAGGAACCAAGCAGCGTTTTTATTTTGACACAGAACGACCTGAATTCACCCCGCGCTGCAGAACGAGGCAGTGCAAATCGGGTTATGTAAGGTCAGACAGTCATCTATTAAGAGGTTTCAGGGGTGTAACTTGCTTTAAAGTTCCTGGGCCAAAATCCACCACAGTATTTATAGGGCGATTTACAACATTTGAAAGGCTGCATGCTCAAATAAAATAAAAAATAAAAAAACCCATCTTGTTGTGCAGTCTAAGATCTTTTTCCTAACAAGAAACCACAGTTATAATCTTTCTTTAAAGTGCTTGCCAACAATGGCTGTCAGTCATGCACCATTTTTACTCTTTACTCTTTCACCAGGTTTGAGTTACGAATGTGCAAAATTCCCGGGATTACAAGGACCCAAGAAGTCTGATGGCCTCTTCCCGGAAGATCTGGGATTTGAATTTAGATCATTCAGATTAAATTGAGATTAGCTAATTACGTACTAAAGAGATTGATTGAATGTATAGACAGTTCATTACAGGGCAAGTTCACAATTAATGCAGGTTCACACCAAGAACGATAACTATAAATTAGCAATATCTTTGTTTATTATAAGCATATTATGCTTTCTTTAGCTCTGTAGCAAATTCTGGGACAGTTTCTTACTGGTCATTGTCCCTGTCAAAAAAAAAAAAAAGGCAGTTTTGTCATCTGTCACTTTAAATATTCGAGCTCTAAAAGCAGGATTCTGATTGGCTGTCAGTATTTTTATCGTTCATCAGCTGGAAAAAATACTCTGATTCCAATGATGATGTTTCTCTGTGCCGTTATCATTATAGTTGTAATGTGGACTAAATTCAGAACTATTAGCGTGAACAAGCATTTAACCTCAATTACTTTATTACATTTAACCTCTATTACTACACTCTAAAATATATTATTGGAGTATGTTACAATAGAAATACTATTTCAGTTTTTCTGTTTCAAAATTTCACTTTTAATTCCATTTGTTACTTACCGTTTCTTTGCATTCCGTTCATTCTACAGCTTCTGAAAGTGAACAGTGTTTTACTGTCGCATAAGAAGTGTTATTTTAACATCAGGGGTTCAGATTATCCTACATAAAGAACAGAATGTGAATAATCAAATGTAAAAATAAAACACTGCTTAGTTTTCACTGTATGAATTAAATATATACTGATTCTTATGAAAGCTAGAAAAGTTATTCAGCCGAGAGCAAGTCTTTTTTCATGACTGTTGCGATATGCATATCACCATATATACATTTGCGATATGTCAATAATTTCTATATATTGTGCAGCCCTATTAAAAAGTGTTATATTTTTAATGTCTTTTTTGCAGTATGAGAGAGTGTGGTTGACATGGGTACTGCAGTCCAAACTCGAAATATCCGAGATGTTGTTCCCCGCCTCCGCGGACTCGATGCTCACGCGGTTGCCAGATTGAGGACACACAACCGGAACAAGCGCGATTTACAATGGAATGCGAGGAGACTTAGTAAGTTTAGGAGTTCATTTATTGATTGATGATGAGTTGATATTACGTTTTAATATGCTCATAGAGATTTTAAGATGGGTTCCAGTTTTGTATTTATATACAAAAAATAATTATACACAGTACACACGCGTACATTATGTAAACACAAACTTTTATTTTACATGTGATTAATCATGATTCATCATTGCCCGGCACTAGAACAGTATCATAATAATAATAATAAACTTTATTTTATATAATACCTTTAAAAGCATCTCAAAGCGCTTCACAAGAATAGAAACATGATAAAACATATAATTAAACAAGCAATGCAATTCAATGCCATTTTGGCATCCACGCACACATTTGGCATATATGCCCTCGCAGACTCTCCAGGACACGCTTTGTTGTGAGAAATATTTATTGTTTTGTACTGTGTGTCATCTATTGACATTTATGGGGCCTGAATTTCCCAGTGCGTTCACCAGACCCAGTGTGGCTGGATCCCAGATCCCGGCGGGACTCTTAATTGCATCTTTCTTTTTGACTGATTTCCCAGAGCTTCCCAGCGTTTTACGACTTTGCTCCCTCTTTCTAGGGATGGAGCGCTTGTTTCCAGCGCCACAGATGCTCTCTGTGCTGATCGGGTTACACTGCTTTGTGGAGGCATCAGAGGAAGGCATCTTTGTAGTTTGTTTGCATATTTCATATTCAGAAACATTTTTGAATGTTTCATAATAATTGCTTTGATAGCTCTTGTGTAATTTGATTTAGCTTTATGAAATGTTGTGTGCTCTTCAAGACTGATGGCTACTTCTGGAAACTGAATGCAGTTTTCATTGGAGATGGGAGTGTTATTTATCCCGGATATAATTGAGAATCACAATTTTTGTTTAAAACAGAGATCACGATTCTGAATAGACAACTGAACAAAATAACATGTAATTAACTAGAGGTTCGGACAAAATGTTAATTGCTGCTTTCTATATTTAAAAAAAATTTGAGTGAATGATTCAATGACTCACTCATAAAAACTTCATGAGTTTTTTGTGATTGTTGTGGGCACAAATCCTTGATTATGCGGCATGTTTTCTTAAAAAATGCGATGGAATATGCGGGATATTTATGCAATTTTGTGCGATGAAATTGCGGGAACTTGCAAAAACTGCGGTTTGATGAAAGAGAGAAAGTGATTCCCCTGTTCCCTGTTCTCACTAGGCTACTACCTTACTGTAAAGAGTCATTTCTTATTACTTCCTATGATAAGCAAGCACACTACATCACAGAAAGTGCTGGAATATTTCAGTTCATCTTGTTTTATTTCAGATCTTAATAAACACATCAAACTTACAAAACATTGATGAGTCAAACAAGTGCTGTAGGAATATGCTACAACTTCTGTAAAAATGAAGAAATAAAATATAAAAAAATAAAATGTGTTCCTCCTGTTTTACAGCTTTTCGATGATGTTCACGTCGCGTAATTACGTCACTTCATAACGTTCCTGTTACGCTGATGCAAGAGTGAATCGGAGAGGGAATTCAAACGCAAGCACTTTAATTAAACAAACAGGTAATCCACTGCAAAATACAGAATAAAGAACTCGGGACCGGAACACGGAACAGCTACAGGAAACAACGACCAACAAAACATAACTGAAACACTGTGTGTTTCACACTGAAACTTACTTTTCTTTCATAATCTATTATTGTAAAGAATTGAACTGTCCTGCAGAAGATTTTGTAAATTATTTTTCATAGGATTTCTTGGTAAAGACTGTACAGTTAAAAGCACTGTAAAAAAATATCAGGTAACCTAAAATGTGCTTCATTTAGTGACTTCTTAATTTGTTAAGAAGCTTGTTTTTCGAAAATATGATTTAATACCAATAATTTACATCAAGGGTCAAATAAAATAGAAATGGCACATTCAAGTTAAAAGTTACAACTGAATGTTGAAACCATTGTGTTTCTACGTATGTACAGGTCAGGTATAAAGAATATTTTTGCTCAGGTGGCGAAAAATGTCCGCCCAATAGAAAAAAGTTTTGCTCAGCAAGAAAAAATATTAGAGGAAACATTGCCTGGAAATATCTTTATCTGTGTGTATAAATACACAAACAGACAAGCTAAACAAGATAACAAGGGGGTGTGGCTAATCAGAAACACCTGGGGAGACTAATCAACAAGACGGGGAACAGCTGAACATGAAAGTACAGGGGAACACATGACAGACAAGAACAAGATACAAAACCCACACGTGACACCAGCTCAGGAACAGACACCAGAACTGTAACAGTCACAAGAACAGACACAAACACAGAATCAAACACTGGCCCCGGCTCTGGAACAGGCACTGGCTCCGGCTCTGGCACTGGAACAGCAGACATTGGCTCCGGCACTGGAACAGCAGACACTGGCTCCGGCACTGGAACAGCAGACACTGGCTCCGGCTCTGGAACAGCAGACACTGGCTCTGGCACTGGAACAGCAGACATTGGCTCCGGCACTGGAACAGCAGACACTGGCTCCGGCACTGGAACAGCAGACACTGGCTCCGGCTCTGGAACAGCAGACATTGGCTCCGGCTCTGGAACAGCAGACATTGGCTCCGGCTCTGGAACAGCAGACATTGGCTCCGGCTCTGGAACAGCAGACATTGGCTCCGGCTCTGGAACAGCAGACATTGGCTCCGGCTCTGGAACAGCAGACATTGGCTCCGGCTCTGGAACAGGCACTGGCTCCGGCTCTGGAACAGCAGACATTGGCTCTGGCTCTGGAACAGCAGACATTGGCTCCGGCTCTGGAACAGCACACACTGGCTCTGGCTCTGGAACAGCACACACTGGCTCCGGCTCTGGAACAGGCACTGGCTCCAGCTCCGGCACTGGAACAGCAGACATTGGCTCCGGCTCTGGAACAGCAGACATTGCTTCCGGCTCTGGAACAGGCACTGGCTCCAGCTCCGGCACTGGAACAGCAGACATTGGCTCCGGCACTGGAACAGCAGACATTGGCTCCGGCTCTGGAACAGCAGACATTGGCTCCGGCTCTGGAACAGCAGACACTGGCTCCGGCTCTGGAACAGCAGACACTGGCTCCGGCTCTGGAACACCAGACATTGGCTCCGGCTCTGGAACAGCACTGGCTCCAGCTCCGGCACTGGAACAGCAGACATTGGCTCCGGCACTGGAACAGCAGACATTGGCTCCGGCTCTGGAACAGGCACTGGCTCCAGCTCCGGCACTGGAACAGCAGACAGTGGCTCCGGCTCTGGAACAGCAGGCACTGGCTCCAGCTCCCACACTGGAACAGAAGACATTGGCTCCGGCACTGGAACAGGCACTGGCTCCAGCTCCCGCACTGGAACAGAAGACATTGGCTCCGGCACTGGAACAGCAGACATTGGCTCCGGCTCTGGAACAGGCACTGGCTCCAGCTCCGACACTGGAACAGCAGACACTGGCTCCGGCTCTGGAACAGCAGACATTGGCTCCGGCTCTGGAACAGGCACTGGCTCCAGCTCCGGCACTGGAACAGCAGACACTGGCTCCGGCTCTGGAACAGCAGACATTGGCTCCGGCTCTGGAACAGCAGACACTGGCTCTGGCTCTGGAACAGCAGACATTGGCTCCGGCTCTGGAAAAGCAGACATTGGCTCCGGCTCTGGAACAGCACACACTGGCTCCGGCTCTCTGGCCAGACAGTCTCTGGCTGGGCAGTCTCTGGCTGGGCAGACGGGACGTGGACAGTCTTTGGCTGGGCAGACGGGACGTGGACAGCCTCTGGCTGGGCAGTCTCTGGCTGGGCAGACGGGACGTGGACAGTCTCTGGCTGGGCAGACTGGACGTGGACAGCCTCTAGCTGGGCAGACGGGACGTGGACAGCCTCTAGCTGGGCAGACGGGACGTGGACAGCCTCTGGCTGGGCAGACGGGACGTGGACAGCCTCTGGCTGGGCAGACGGGACGTGGACAGTCTCTGGCTGGGCAGACGGGACGTGGACAGCCTCTGGCTGGGCAGACGGGACGTGGACAGCCTCTGGCTGGGCAGACGGGACGTGGACAGCCTCTGGCTGGGCAGACGGGACGTGGACAGCCTCTGGCTGGGCAGACGGGACGTGGACAGCCTCTGGCTGGGCAGACGGGACGTGGACAGCCTCTGGCTGGGCAGACGGGACGTGGACAGCCTCTGGCTGGGCAGACGGGACGTGGACAGCCTCTGGCTGGGCAGACGGGACGTGGACAGCCTCTGGCTGGGCAGACGGGACGTGGACAGTCTCTGGCTGGGCAGACGGGACGTGGACAGCCTCTGGCTCGGCAGGCTTGACGTGAACAACAGCCTCATGCTCGGCGGTCTCTGGCTGGACGCAACTGACGTGAAGCTCTGGCTGGACGTGGAAATCAAGCGGGGCATGAAAATCCAGCTGGGCTTGGAGATCAGATGATGACCTGGCATACCATGGGAGGAAGCTCTCCAGACATGGGGAGAGTGCCTCTCTCCAGTCCAGACCGGAGGTATTGGGAAGCTCCCTCGGGTTGACCTCCTTAGCCCCCAGTTGGTAACACAACTTAATTGCCTCGTCTCCGAGGGAGCAGGAAGCAGCGAGAGGAATAAACCCCCACGTGAACTGTAACAGATCGGGGCTACTCAGGGCCAAGGCCGCGATCTGACCCGCGAATTCCCGGCTCATGCTGGGAAGATCAGGTGAGATCGGTGCTGCTGAATTCATCTTTGGTCGGTCGTTCTGTTACGCTGATGCAAGAGTGAATCGGAGAGTGAATTCAAACGCAAGCACTTTAATTAAACAAACAGGTAATCCACTGCAAAATACAGAATAAAGAACTCGGGACCGGAACACGGAACAGCTACAGGAAACAACGACCGACAAAACATAACTGAAACACGAAGGTATAAATACACAAACAGACAAGCTAAACAAGATAACAAGGGGGTGTGGCTAATCAGAAACACATGGGGAGACTAATCAACAAGACGGAGTTCAGCTGAACCTGAAAGGACAGGGGAACACATGACAGACAAGAACAAGATACAAAACCCACACGTGACAGTTCCCATGGCAACAGGGAAAATGGCGCCTCTTGTGTGAAGCAAACGCAACATTTCTCAACTTTCTGCTAAGATATATGTGACTTTTTTGCGAAAACGAAAATGCGGGGATTATGAAATCATGCAAGACCCGCATATTTTGCACAGAAATCTGCAATTTATTCAGCGAAAGTGCGGCGTATTTGATAAAATGCCCCCGCATAAATATGAGGACTTTGGCTGATTGTGCATTAAATCATGCGATCGCATAATCACGTTTTTCTGGAAGGACTGATATAAATGCAGTGCTGATGCATTTTAGAAACATAATAACAAAGCAAGCATGAGAGAGTTTCACCATACATGCCAACCCTCCCGATTTTTCCGGGAGACTCCCGAATTTCAAAGCCCCTCCCGAAAATCTCCCGGACCGACCTTTCTCCCGAATTTCTCCCGATTTCCGAGTGCGGGTGCGAGAGAGACACCCAGCCGACGGGGTGTCATTGGTTGTTGCGTTAAATCTTACTTAGAAACAATAGTGCTATTTTCTGATTGGCTAACAACACCAGACGAACAACACCAGAGGAGACGCGCGGCCAGAGTTTAGGGCGCTGCGGCATATTAAATATATTACAAATAGTTTTTCAGCGTGAGAAATACAATGTGTGGCGGGAGAGCGTGACAAAAGACCGAAATGAGTGACTGTCACCCTCAATGCGTGACACTTCAGAGCCCTGCTGATGTGTGATGAAAGCACAAGCAGAAACACGGATAAAGTAGCCTATTTTGTATTTACACTTCTCTTGTAAGTAATTCGTGGCTGCTGTCAGTGAAAATTGCTCTCCATTATACAAATATATATATATATATATATATATATATATATATATATATATATATATATATATATATATATACACAAAAAATATTGTACAAAAAAATTGGCGTTTGTGATATATGAAACCCCCCCCCCCACCCCCCCACCCCCACACCCCCCCCCCCCCACACACACACACACACACACACACTTTGAATATCTCCCGAATTCTGGGGTCTCAAGGTTGGCAAGTATGAGTTTCACACACTTGTGTAGAGCTGCACGTGTG
This sequence comes from Chrosomus eos, assembly GCA_036326025.1. NCBI lineage: Eukaryota > Metazoa > Chordata > Actinopteri > Cypriniformes > Leuciscidae > Chrosomus > Chrosomus eos. The sequence continues at coordinate 40,446,735 of CM070829.1, read as the reverse complement.
GCTGTGCAAAGCTGGAGTAGAAAACAAGTGCTACGCCCAAACATTACGCTTTTATTAGAGAGAACAGAGCGCATTTCAACACGTCAGGATTAATATCGAGACTGGCGTACATCAATGCTCTTAAACATTACCATGTGTGCCGTCTTGCAGCTTTGTTTGTGTTGCCCTAAACAATTGTGTGCATTCTTGTTTTTTTGATGCTGTGTCATTAATTTGGACCTCACCAGATGCCTCAGATGAAATCTTGTTAAAAGCCCTATCAAAGTTTTTTCCCTTTTTTAGTGTGTTTCCAGAGACAGTGAAGCGAGGACACGCGGATAGATCAGCTCGGGCGTGTGCTTCAGACTTGCGCATGTCATTACACAGACATTTTCATGTGTTTTTATATAATCTTCCCCTTGTGTTTTGAACACTGATTGACGATTGAGGCTCAAATTTTGTAGTATTACACTGCAAAAAAAAATTACTTACTCAGCATTTTTGTCTTGTTTCCAGTCCAAATATCTAAAAAATTCTTAAATCAAGATGGATTTACTAAAGTAGTAAAATGCCATAAGATATTATGTCTTGTTTTCTGGGGGAAAAAATTAAAATGAAGTTAGTTTTTTCTTTTAAAGGCACACCGCGGACTTTGTGACCTAAAGAGTTGACGCATATGAGTTATTTTAAATGATTCCTCAGGCCAATACACAGCGCTTGACACATAGACTGTAAAAAATATGGACAAAGCGTCTGTGACGTCACTCATAGACGTTCTGAAGAACCGTTTTGAGGCGTTTATGGGGTATGGGCGGCGCCATCTTGAAAAATCTTTTCAGAAAGGATACAGAGGTGGTGTGATGTGTTGGGTCAGATCATGGCCGAGACGTCAAAGTACAGGAATTCCACTGGTTATCAGCTGTCAATCAAGCTGTCAATCAAAGTTAACCACGCCCTTATTTACATTTTATATCTAAATACAATCTAAACTGACGAGTTAGAAAAAAATCAACTCCCTCACAGTTGTCAGGCACTCGGTACCTATCGAGAAATACAATAAAAGTCCATGGGACCAACCTGTAAAAACATGAATTTATGCTGTGAAAACGGACATTTTAACATGGGGGTCTATGGACATTTGCTCCCTTCTGGACCGGCCCCTAGCGGAGTTTTGATGTATTGCAGTTTTTCGCACTTCCGGGTACGCTTCATTTATCAGATTAGAATGTTGCCACTTGGGTATAGACCCAAAACACCATTTCTTTGTTAGATTTTGTTATTTTAGTTTTTTACTACCGTATTAATCTAAAAAAGAAGCTTGTTGCCGCTTGGCTTGACACTATCACTGCTCCGAGCGGGGCTGCCCTATGTAAGTTGGGAGAAGGCGCGCCGTCTTTGGCCGGGTCATGTGACCTGGAGAACGTATCGCTTTACGGCCGTCACGTGACCACAGGCTCTGATATACTCATAAGGCTTTTGCTACTATTGTTCCGCCGGCTCGACTCCTGGCCACGGCTGAGGCAAGGAGAAAGTTTAAAACTGCTAAAACAAGCAGGGACGCGTTTGTGTGCATTTTATTCTGTGATTTCACCGGAATGAATAGAGAGTCTCCACAACGGGGATAGATTGAAGAGCGTGTCCGAGTGAAGACTGCTCGCACCACAGAGAACACTGTATCTATCCAACACTGTAGACGTAACAACCATAGACTGTAAAAAAAATGGACAAAGCGTCTGTGACGTCACCCAAAGACTTTCCGAATAACGGTTCTGAAGCCGTTTATGGGGGGTATGGGCGGCGCCATCTTTGAAAATCTTGGGAAAGCCTAACCCCGCCCACCTTCTGGCCAATCCATATATGGGTAAAAGGGCGGGCTTTGTGTGAGACTGAGCCCGGCTGGGACGCGCCTCTACAAGCAGCTTCAGCTATCTGTAACATTACTATTGCGAGTGTACACAAATATAAGTAAACACTTTGCAGATTTAATGTCCTGTATGAACGAAATGACGGAGTATGTTTTTGTGCTTCCACTGTTCGATCGCGCACGCGCCTGCTTCTCTCTCACACACACGCGCACACACACACACACACACACACACACCACACACACCACACACACACACACACACACACACACACACACACACACACACACACACACACCACAGTTCGATGGTGCCTGCGCCTCTCTCTCTCTCTCTCTCTCTCTCTCTCTCTCTCTCTCTCTCTCTCTCTCTCTCTCTCTCTCTCTCTCTCTCTCTCTCACACACACACACACACACACAGTTCAATTGTACCTCTCTCTGAGGCGATTTAATGCTAACTGTTGCAGTGCCACTGCCCACAAACATTGATGCTAAATACAAATACTGCTAACTACGTGAAATAGTAGTGGAATGTCACTAACCGGAAAAAAATGGAGCAAAGTAACTTACTCCTACAGTGTCGGTTAGTGCAGTTTATAGCAGAGCAACCCATTTTATTACGATATTTCAATACAAATGTTCAGAAAGGATACAAAGGTGGTGTGATGTGTTGTGTAGGATCATGGCCGAGACGTCAAATTTCACTCGGCGCAGCCCCTTATCAGCTGTCAATCAAAGTTAACCACACCCTTATTTGTCATACATTTTATATCTAAATACGATTTAAACTAACGAGTTAGAAAAAAATTCACCCCCCTCACAGTTGTCAGGCACTCGGTACCTATCGAAAAATACAATAAAAGTCCATGGGACCAACCTGTAAAAGGATGAATTTATGCTGTGAAAACGGACATTTTAACATGGGGGTCTATGGACATTTGCTCACTTTTGGGACCGGCCCCTAGCGGAGTTTACATGTATTGCAGTTTTTCACACTTCCGGGTAGGCTTCATTTATGAGATTGGAATGTTGCCGCTTGGTAACAACCCAGTGTTTGTGTAGTTTTTGTGTTACTCAGATCCTGGATCAGACGTAACAACCCAGTGTTTGTGTAGTTTTTGTGTTACCCAGCTACTGGTTCAGGCGTAACAACCCAGTTTTTGGGGAGTTTTTGTGTTACCCGGATCCTGTGTCAGACGTAACAACCCAGTGTTTGAGTAGTTTTTGTTACCCAGCTACTGGGTCAGGCGTAAACAACCCAGTTTTGGGTAGTTTTGTGTTACCCGGATCCTGTATCAGACGTAACAACCCAGTGTTTGAGTAGTTTTTGTTACCCAGCTACTGGGTCAGACGTAACAACCCAGTGTTTGGGTAGTTTTTGTGTTACCCAGCTGTTGGGTCAGGCATAACAACCCAGTGTTTGGGTACTTTTTGTGTTACCCAGCTACTGGGTCAGGTGTAACAACCCAGTGTTTGGGTAGTTTTGTGTTACCCAGCTACTGGGTCAGGTGTAACAACCCAGTGCTTGGGTAGTTTTTGTGTTACCCAGCTACTGGGTGAGGCATAACAACCCAGTGTTTGGGTAGTTTTTGTGTTACCCAGCTATTGGGTCAGGCGTAACAACCCAGTGTTTGTGTAGTTTTTGTGTTACCCAGATCCTGGATCAGACGTAACAACCCAGTGTTTGAGTAGTTTTTGTGTTACCCAGCTACTGGGTCAGGTGTAACAATCCAGTGTTTGTGTAGTTTTTGTGTTACCCAGATCCTGAGTCAGACGTAACAACCCAGTGTTTATGTAGTTTTTGTGTTACCCAGCTACTGGATCAGGCGTAACAACCCAGTTTTTGGGTAGTTTTTGTGTCACCCAGATCCTGGATCAGATGTAACAACCCAGTGTTTGAGTAGTTTTTGTTACCCAGCTACAGTAGCTGTTACCCAGCTACTGGGTCAGGCGTAACAACCCAGTTTTGGGTAGTTTTTGTGTTACCCAGCTACTAGGTCAGACGTAACAACCCAGTGTTTGGGTAGTTTTTGTGTTACCCAGCTACTAGGTCAGACGTAACAACCCAGTGTTTGGGTAGTTTTTGTGTTACCCAGCTACTGAGTCAGACGTAACAACCCAGTGTTTGGGTAGTTTTTGTGTTACCCAGCTGCTGGGCCAGACATAACAACCCAGTGTTTGGGTAGTTTTTGTGTTACCCAGCTACTGGTCAGGCGTAACAACCCAGTGTTTGGGTAGTTTTTGTGTCACCCAGCTACTGGGTCAAACGTAACAACCCAGTGTTTGGGTAGTTTTTGTGTTACCCAGCTGCTGGGTCAGACATAACAACCCAGTGTTTGGGTAGTTTTTGTGTTACCCAGCTACTGGGTCAGGCGTAACAACCCAGTGTTTGGGTAGTTTTTGTGTCACCCAGCTACTGGGTCAGGTGTAACAACCCAGTGTTTGGGTAGTTTTTGTGTTACCCAGATCCTGGATCAGACGTAACAACCCAGTGTTTATGTAGTTTTTGTGTTACCCAGCTACTGGGTCAGGCGTAACAACCCAGTTTTTGGGTAGTTTTTGTGTCACCCAGATCCTGGATCAGACGTAACAACCCAGTGTTTGAGTAGTTTTTGTTACCCAGCTACTGGGCCAGGCGTAACAACCCAGTTTTGGGTAGTTTTTGTGTTACCCAGATCCTGGGTCCGACGTAACAACCCAGTGTTTGGGTAGTTTTTGTGTTACCCAGTTACTAGGTCAGGCGTAACAAACCCAGTGTTTGGGTAGTTTTTGTGTTACCCAGCTACTGGATCAGGCGTAACAACCCAGTGTTTGGGTAGTTTTTGTGTTACCCAGCTACTAGGTCAGACGTAACAACCCAGTGTTTGGGTAGTTTTTGTGTTACCCAGATCCTGGATCAGACGTAACAACCCAGTGTTTATGTAGTTTTTGTGTTACCCAGCTACTGGGTCAGGCGTAACAACCCAGTTTTTGGGTAGTTTTTGTGTTACCCAGATCCTGGATCAGACGTAACAACCCAGTGTTTGGGTAGTTTTTGTGTTACCCAGCTACTGGGTCAGGCGTAACAACCCAGTGTTTGGATTGTTTCTGTGTTACCCAGCTACTGGGTCAGGCGTAACAACCCAGTGTTTGGGTAGTTTTTGTGTTACCCAGCTACTGGGTCAGGCGTAACAACCCAGTGTTTGGGTATTTTGGTGTTACCCAGCTACTGGGTCAGGCGTAACAACCCAGTGTTTGGGTAGTTTTTGTGTTACCCAGATCCTGGATCAGACGTAACAACCCAGTGTTTGTGTAGTTTTTGTGTTACCCAGATCCTGGATCAGACTTAACAACCCAGTGTTTGGGTAGTTTTGTGTTACCCAGCTACTGGGTCAGGTGTAACAACCCAGTGTTTGAGTAGTTTTTGTGTTACCCAGATCCTGAGTCAGACGTAACAACCCAGTGTTTATGTAGTTTTTGTGTTACCCAGCTACTGGTCAGGCATAACAACCCAGTTTTGGGGTAGTTTTTGTGTCACCCAGATCCTGGATCAGACGTAACAACCCAGTGTTTATGTAGTTTTTGTGTTACCTAGCTACTGGATTAGGCGTAACAACCCAGTGTTTGGGTAGTTTTTGTGTTACCCAGATCCTGGATCAGACGTAACAACCCAGTGTTTATGTAAGTTTTTGTGTTTACCCAGCTACTGGGTCAGGCGTAACAACCCAGTTTTTGGGTAGTTTTTGTGTTACCCAGATCCTGGATCAGACGTAACAACCCAGTGTTTGGTAGTTTTTGTGTTACCCAGATCCTGGATCAGACTAACAACCCAGTGTTTATGTAGTTTTTGTGTTACCCAGCTACTGGGTCAGGCTTAACAACCCAGTTTTGGGTAGTTTTTGTGTCACCCAGATCCTGGATCAGACGTAACAACCCAGTGTTTGAGTAGTTTTTTGTTACCCAGCTACTGGGTCAGGCATAACAACCCAGTTTTGGGTAGTTTTTGTGTTACCCAGCTACTAGATCAGACGTAACAACCCAGTGTTTGGGTAGTTGTTGTGTCACCCAGCTACTGGGTCAGGTGTAACAACCCAGTGTTTGGGTAGTTTTTGTGTTACCCAGCTACTGGGTCAGGCGTAACAACCCAGTGTTTGGATTGTTTCTGTGTTACCCAGCTACTGGTCAGGCGTAACAACCCAGTGTTTGGGTAGTTTTTGTGTTACCCAGCTACTGGGTCAGGCGTAACAACCCAGTGTTTGGGTAGTTTTGGTGTTACCCAGCTACTGGGTCAGGCGTAACAACCCAGTGTTTGGGTAGTTTTTGTGTTACCCAGATCCTGGATCAGACGTAACAACCCAGTGTTTGTGTAGTTTTTGTGTTACCCAGATCCTGGATCAGACGTAACAACCCAGTGTTTGGGTAGTTTTTGTGTTACCCAGCTACTGGGTCAGGTGTAACAACCCAGTGTTTGAGTAGTTTTGTGTTACCCAGATCCTGAGTCAGACGTAACAACCCAGTGTTTATGTAGTTTTTGTGTTACCCAGCTACTGGGTCAGGCATAACAACCCAGTTTTGGGTAGTTTTTGTGTTAACCAGATCCTGGATCAGACGTAACAACCCAGTGTTTGAGTAGTTTTTGTTACCCAGCTACTGGGTCAGGCGTAACAACCTAGTTTTGGGTAGTTTTTGTGTTAACCAATCCTGGGTCAGATGTAACAACCCAGTGTTTGGGTAGTTTTTGTGTTAACCAGATCCTGGGTCAGACGTAACAACCCAGTGTTTGGGTAGTTTTTGTGTTACCCAGATCCTGGGTCAGGCGTAACAACCCAGTGTTTAGGTAGTTTTTGTGTTACCCAGTGTTTGGGTAGTTTTTAAAATAAGAGTAAAGAATATAAAAAAAACATCAAATTAAAAGCAAAAGCACAAATAAATCCAATACACACGAATAAAATAATCAGCTCTTCAGGCAGGTCTAATAGTTTTCAGGTACCAACATTTTATAAAGTAAGCTAATCAAATAAATAACACTAGTCGCGTTTCCATTACCCTTCAAATTGCGCAAATTGAAATTGCGAATTGAAATTACGCTCAATGGAAACACGCCAATTTCGCAAAAACTCCCATTTATCGCAAAAAAATTTTTACGCTCGCATGAGGAGGTTTTTCAGGCAATTCGAAAAAGGGATATTTCGCAAAACTGCAATGGAAACAGTTTTTGCGCAATAACAGTCACCTGACTTAGAAGACGCGGTGTGTTTGGGGTCCGTGATATACGCAAATAATAATAGGCCTAGGCTGATAAATATCATCATTATTATAACAGTTATTAGGCTACATATTTAGAAGACGCTTTTATCCAAAAAAGGAACAAAGCAATTCGTCAAATGTCATACATAATGGTTAGACAACAATAATACAGGGCTAAGATTATCACAAATAAACACAAGATTTTGATGCATATCCAAGTGTTTGCTGAGCTCGCATGGCACGGAGGCGCGGCCGCGAATACTTGCTTTTTCCTATCAACAGTAGAAACAACTTAAAATAGGCATACTCTTCTGGTCATACAGAAAATAATAATACATTATTCGCAACTATGATTTTATTTGTGTAAACTCATAATAACAAGAAATCGTTGTGCTTTTGTAAAATAAAACAATCATGCGCTTTCATGATCTCCGTGAACTGGAGTGCGAGAACTGAAACTAAGTATAGCCTGGGCTAAAGCTTGAAATGTCCACTTTAAAACGAACAAATTCGAATCGAAAGCTAATACCTTCTGCTTATGTAATCAGTATGAAAGGTGTAGGCCTATTTCTCTCTGGTGCATTCGCGCGGCGCGCCTCAGCAGAGATGGTTTTTAGCCGACACTGATTTAGAAAAAAATAGTTTATTAATAAACAATTAAAATGCCTCGTTATTTTTTCAGAGACATTTATTATCATCAGACATTTATTATACGGGTCTTTCCCTGCCATTAATGCTTGGATAAATGCTATGCACGTCTCCTTCCATTAATAATAATAATAATGTCTAGTGTGGATGTGTAATGTCCCGTTGTCATGATGTTTAAATGACTTATCGCGAGAGGAAAAAAAGGACGTTGTATCGCATAACATCAGTTAATGGAAACGCCGTCATTTCGCAATAGTTTTTTATCGACATTTAGAAAAAATCGCAAAAGTTTTGCGCAAATCTGTAATGGAAACGCGCCTACTGAGTGTTAGTTTTAGGCCCAAAGCAAAGATATCTTACGTTTATAAGGTTGTTTGTAGACCACACACTCGACACACACACCCCAAGAACAGTGACAGTCAACAAATATACACATGTTATGACAAATGACAAAACAGAAGTTTAAACTAAAGTCAGAGAAACAATAATGTATTTATGCAGCACTGCATTCTGGGAAATCACAAACCCTAAACATTTCAGCAGTATTTTTCATTTTAAAATGCTTTGTTCAGACGGATGTGTTTAACGAGTTGGGAAAACATGAGGGCTAATTCTATTGGTCTAACGTGGGTTTTTATGTAGTTTCAAGTAATGCTGGGTTGTTTTTACCCAATTAGGGGGTTTTATGTAGTTTCAAGTAATGCTGGGTTGTTTTTACCCAATTAGGGGGTTATATGTAGTTTCACGTAATACTGGGTTGTTTTAAACCAATTTTGGGCTATATGTAGTTTCAAGTAATGGGTTGTTTCAACCCAATTTGGGGTTTTTATGTAGTTTCAAGTAATGCTGGGTTGTTTTAACCCAATTTTGGGGTTTTATGTAGTTTCAAATAATGCTGGGTTGTTTTAACCCAATTTGGGGTTTTTATGTAGTTTCAAGTAATGCTGGGTTATTTTAACCCAATTTGGGGTTTTTATGTAGTCTCAAGTAATGCTGGGTTGTTTCAACCCAATTTGGGGTTTTTACGTAGTTTTAAGTAATGCTGGGTTGTTTTAACCCAATTTTGGGGTTTTATGTAGTTTCAAATAATGCTGGGTTGTTTTAACCCAATTTGGGGTTTTATGTAGTTTCAAGTAATGCTGGGTTGTTTTAAACCAATTTTGGGGTTTTATGTAGTTTCAAGTAATGCTGGGTTGTTTTAATCCAATTTGGGGTTTTATGTAGTTTCAATAATGCTGGGTTGTTTTAAACCAAGTTCGGGGTTTATGTAGTTTCAAGTAATGCTGGTTTGTTTTAACCCAATTTGGGGGTTTTATGTAGTTTCAAGTAATGCTGGGTTGTTTTAACCCAATTTGGGGTTTTTAATGTTGTTTCAAGTAATGCTGGGTTATTTTAACCCAATTTGAGGTTTTTATGTAGTTTCAAGTAATGCTGGGTTGTTTCAACCAAATTTGGGGTTTTTATGTAGTTTCAAGTAATGCTGGGTTGTTTTAACCCAATTTGGGGTTTTTTATGTAGTTTCAAGTAATGCTGGGTTGTTTTAACTCAATTTGGGGTTTTATGTAGTTTCAAGTAATGCTGGGTTGTTTTAACTCAATTTGGGGTTTTATGTAGTTTCAAGTAATGCTGGGTTGTTTTAACCCAATTTGGGGTTTTTATGTAGTTTCAAGTAATGCTGGTTTGTTTTAACCCAATTTTGGGTTTTTATGTAGTTTCAAGTAATGCTGGGTTGTTTTAACCCAATTTGAGGTTTTATGTAGTTTCAAGTAATGCTGTGTCGTTTTAACCCAACTTTGGATTTTTATGTAGTTTCAAGTAATGCTGGGTTGTTTTAACCCAATTTTGGGGTTTTATGTAGTTTCAAGTAATGCTGGGTTGTTTTAACCCAATTTTGCATTTTTATGTAGTTTCAAGTAATGCTGTGTTGTTTTAACCCAATTTTGGGTTTTTATGTAGTTTCAAGTAATTCACATTTTTTACAGTCTAAAAAATGCTGTGTTGTTTTAACCCAATTTGGGGGTTTTAAAACAACCCAGAATTTTTTAGAGTATAAAAATATTTGTTTTCCACATTTCTCACATTTCTTAAATTAAAAATGTAATTTAAAAATTTAACCCAATGGCTGGGTTTGTCCATATTTGACCCAAAATTGGGTTAAAACATCCCAGCATCTTTTAGAGTGTAAAAATATTTTTTTGGAATGCATGAACAATGTTAAAACGTAAACTCTGTCTGAATGCAATGCAATTCCCTTTTGGGTTAAAAGCAGCTGCCAAACACACTGGGTTTGATTTCTAGGAAATGCACGTTCTAATAAAACACAAGTTATAAACGCACTTTGGATAAAAGATTCAGGCATTATAATGTTGTTTCCACACAGGGTTTTCTCTTCAGGAATTGCATGAACTGCTCTCCATCACTCTGGGAATATTGAGGTCTTGAATTCTTCAAGTCGAAGTCCCTCATGCGTAATAAACTCAGTCCATTACAGGATCTCATTGGCTGACTTTATCAACACCATCCAGTGGATGTAATTACGGCTGTAAAAGCCTCCAGGTTTCAGGAGAAAGCTCGGGATCTGGAAATCCAGGTTTTTATGATGTGGTGCTGTTTGAGGACATCTGGAACACATCCAGCACGCCATATTAATATATTTATATATCGACTTACATATGTTGTGTAAATAGGGCTCTGTATCCGGTACAAGGGCTTATAAATCAGAAGTCTTTAGCTCTGGTGTCTCGACATGCGAGGAAGAACTTCATGCGGAGTGAACTTTGCCCATGAGACTCTATTATTTCCACATGTGTGGAAAATTATTTGTTAAAAGTAAAGGATTGTTTAACACAAACACGAGTGCATTGTGTTTGTGTGGGGTTTATACATCACGCTTAAAATAAAAACATATTTCTTCATTTTAGTATATTGTGAATAACAGTGCTTATTTCGGTTTTTATTATAGTTTATTAATATTTAGACTTTTTTATTATTATTATTATTTTTAGATTTTAGTTTTTTTTTTTTTAGCTTTTATCAATAATTTTAGTGCTTCAACTTAATTCAGTTTATTGTCAAGGCAAATTTTTGTTTAGTTTTTCAACTAATATTAAAAAAATAGTTTTGAGTTTTGAATATTTAGATTTTTTTATATATTTCAGTTTACATGTTAATTTTGGTTTAATTTATAGTCTATAATTTGCTTTTGTCATTTTATTCTTTTTTTTCAAATATCGCTATTAAGGTTTAATTTAGTTTTACTGTATTTATTTATTTATTTGTTATTATTTATACACATTTTATTAATATTTTATTTGTATTAAATTTGTATTACTTTAACTTCAACTTATTTCAATGTATTGCCATGGCACATTTTAAGTAATTTTGTTATGTGCTTTTGTAATTTTATTAAATTTTATCTTTATTTATTTAATTACTTTATTTATTTAATTTTTTTAATATTGCTATGTAGGTTTAATTTATATTTCAGTTTTAGTTCATTTTTTTGTATTTATTTAGTATTTTTCAATCATTTTAGTGTCTTAGCTTATTTCAGTTTTATTTAATATCTGATTTTCTATTGACTTTTTTCAACTGATATTCATGTTTGTTGTAGTTAACGATAATAACCCTGGCTACTAAAGGGTAATTTGTTAAAGATGTTGTTTCCAAGCACATCACTATGCTTTTATATTTTCCAGTGATGATTTCTTGATTTAAAACTCTGATATCTCCATCAGCTGTTGCTTTATAATAAGAGATCTTCTGTTTTAGAAACTATTGATCTGTAGTCTTGTGAAGTTGGGCATAAGCGGCTCAATCATGACGTAAATGTGTTTGTAAAATGGGTTAGGATGGCTAATGCACCGGCGTTCGGGAATTTACAATAGCGTTTTGTGTTTTATGAGTAAATACAGTCTGTGGTCAACATTACTGGAACACACTTTCATGCAGTATAAATTACTCACAGTGGATTTACTGCTCTTATGTTTTTTTAAACTTAAGTTGCTACACTCTAAAAAATGTTGGGTTGTTTTAACCCAATTTTGGGTAAAATATGGACAAATTTTAATCACAATATTAATCACAAACCTTATTTTACTCCACCATTCTTAAAAACCCATAGAAATATCTGACATCTGCATGTCGACTAGTCATTACAGTATTAGTAAACTTTAATATTTACTAACGCTTTATGTGTGTCACGTTTTGATGTATTGAGTTCTGTTTTGTATCTTGTCTTCCCCTGTCTTGTGTGATTTTGGTTTAGTCCTGTTAGTTTTCCCGCTCCTCGTTTGTGTCCAATTTTCTGCACCTGTTTTCAGTTAATTATCTTGTTTGGTTCAGTTCATTTAAGCCCTGTGTTTTCCCTCAGTGTTTGTCGATCGTCGTCTATGTATGGTTGTGTGTAAACCCTGAATTCCTGGAGTTTTGTTCTTGTTTCATTTTGAAAGTTTCATTTTGTTATTAAAAACTATTATATTGAAGCTTCCGTGTCCTCGTCTTCGGTCACCTGCACCCAACCCTGACAGAACGATCGACCCTAAAATCAAAATATGGGCCGAAGGAGGAAAAACAAAGAGGTGAGCCCCTTCGACAACCCAATCCTCTTCCAAGAGGAACGATCACTTGAAGAGTATGCAGGACTTTACATAAAGCTGTATGATGATGAGACTCAGGATGAGGAGGAACTTACAAGGAGTTTCTGGGGTGGACTGAAAGACCCACTAGCCCAGATAATTCTGGTAAGGGACCTCCATCTATCCTTCCTGGAGTTCGTGGATCACACACTGTGGGCGTGTGGATCCACATACCTCGTGGAGGATCTCCCACTCCAACCAGTGCCAAGCCCGCCAGCCCCTGAGCCCATCACCTGCATGCCAGCCCCTGAGCCCATCACCTGCACGCCAGCCCCTGAGCCCATCACCTGCACGCCAGCGCCTGAGCCCATCGCCTGCCCGCCAGAGCCTGCACACCGCATCAGCCCTGCCGCCAGATCGGTCCCTGGACTTCCCCGGCTGATATTCGGTATGACTGATCCCCCGCTGATATCGGTGCGATTAGCCAAAAAGATGGCTGCCGAGGCTGGGGTTCAAGTCAGCCACATCCAGCCAGATCCTGAGCCCGTCGCCTGCCCGCCAGAGCCTGAGCCCGTCGCCTGCCCACCAGAGCCTGAGCCCGTCGCCTGCCCGCCAGAGCCTGAGCCCGTCGCCTGCCCGCCAGAGCCTGAGCCCGTCGCCTGCCCGCCAGAGCCTGAGCCCAGCCCCAAGCTCCCTGAAATGCTGGTTCCGTCCAGTTCCGAGTCCCCTGATGTGCTGGCCCCGTCCAGTTCCGAGTCCCATGATGTGCTGGCCCCGTCCAGTTCCGAGTCCCTTGATGTGCTGGTCCCGTCCAGTTCCGAGTCCCATGATGCACCAGAGCCAGAGCCCGTTGACCCAGAGCCAGAGCCCGTTGACCCAGCGCCAGTGCCAGAGCCCGTTGACCCAGAGCCAGCGCCAGAGCCCGTTGACCCAGCGCCAGAGCCCGTTGACCCAGCGCCAGAGCCCGTTGACCCAGAGCCCGTTGACCCAGCGCCAGAGCCCGTTGACCCAGCGCCCGTTGATGTCAAGTCAGTTCCCGATCCTGAGCCTGTCCTCCCCAAGAAAATTTTGGGGGGGGCGCTATACGCCTTCGCCGTGGCCGGCCAAAGATCCATGGAGGCCTGAAAAAATAGCACCGCCATGGCCACCCGAAGGGTCTTCACCGCCGTGGCCACCTGAAGGGTCTTCACCGCCGTGGCCACCTGAAGGGTCTTCACCGCCGTGGCCATCCGAAGAGCCTGCACCGCCATGGCCACCCGAAGGGTCTTCACCACCACGGCCACCCGAAGGGTCTTCACCACCACGGCCGCCTGAAGGGTCTTCACTGCCGTGGCCACCCGAAGGGTCTTCACCACCACGGCCGCCCGAAGGCTCTTCACCGCCACGGCCACCCGAAGGGTCCTCACTGCGTGGCCATCCGAAGGGACTGCTCCGCCGTGGCCACGCCCACAGCCTGCTCCGCCGTGGCCACGCCCACAGCCTGCACCGCCGTGGCCACGCCCACAGCCTGCTCCGCCCTGGCCACGCCCACAGCCTGCTCCACCCTGGCCACGCCCACAGCCTGCTCCGCCCTGGCCACGCCCACAGCCTGCTCCGCCGTGGCCACGTCCACAGCCTGCTCCGCCGTGGCCACGCCCACAGCCTGCTCCGCCCTGGAGGCTTCCCGGACCTGCACCATGCCCTCGTCAGCCTCCAGGGCGCCCACCCTCCCACCCCTTTGGATGTTATACGGCGCGAGGACGCGCCTTCGGGGAGGGTGGAGGTACTGTCACGTTTTGATGTATTGAGTTCTGTTTTGTATCTTGTCTTCCCCTGTCTTGTGTGATTTTGGTTTAGTCCTGTTAGTTTTCCCGCTCCTCGTTTGTGTCCAATTTTCTGCACCTGTTTTCAGTTAATTATCTTGTTTGGTTCAGTTCATTTAAGCCCTGTGTTTTCCCTCAGTGTTTGTCGATCATCGTCTATGTATGGTTGTGTGTAAACCCTGAATTCCTGGAGTTTTGTTCTTGTTTCATTTTGAAAGTTTCATTTTGTTATTAAAAACTATTATATTGAAGCTTCCGTGTCCTCGTCTTCGGTCACCTGCACCCAACCCTGACAATGTGCATGCTCCATCAACAGACATTCTACACTCTAAATAATGCTGGGTTGTTTTAACCCAATTTTGGGTCAAATATGGAAAAACTCAAAAATTGGGTTAAAATTTTAATAGAAAAAAAATGTAACCCATTTGTGCTGAGTTTGTCCATATTTGACCCAAATTTGGGTTAAAATAACCCAGCTGAACTCAATTCTGCAGTAACTTTTGTAACTGTAGTTTTATAGGGCTGAGGTTTACCGTATAACATGGAATTTATTAAAAGATAAATTATTTTGTCTTCATCGTTTTGACCCCGATCACTGACCCTGCCCCCTAAACCTGCCCCTGGCCCCGCCCCTAAACCAGCCCCTCATGTGGTTTTAAACAAATCGTACAGAATTCGTACGAATTAGCCACCTTTTAATCACTCGCACGAATTTGTATGAATTGGTCGTGAGATAGAGTTGGGGAGACACATTCCTGTTTACATATAGATATGATGTATATATAATTATACATTATTGTTATATATTTATTTATATATATATATATATACACTACCGTTCAAAAGTTTGGGGTCGGTAAGAGTTTTAATGTGTTTAAAAGAAGTCTCTTCTGCTCACCAAGGCTGTGTTTATTTGATAAAAAATACAGAAAAAACAGTAATATTGTGAAATAATATTTTAATGTAAATCATCTGTTTTCTATGTGAATATATAGTAAAGTGTAATTTATTCCTGTGATCAAAGCTGAATTTATCATCATTACTCCAGTCTTCAGTGTCACATGATCCTTCAGAAATCACTATAATAGGATGATCTGATGCTCAAGAAACATTTATGATTATTATCACAGTTGAAAACAGTTTTGCTGCTTCATATTTTTGTGCAAACCGTGATTCATTTTTTTCAGGATTATTTGAAAGTTCAAGAGAAAAGCATTCAATTAAAAAATAAATATTTTGCATTATTATAAATGTCTTTACTGTCACTTTTGATCAATTTAATGAGTCTTTTCTGAAGAAAAGTATTAATTTCTTTAAAAAAAATAAAAAATCGTATTGACCCCAAACTTTTGAACGGTAGTGTATATATATAAATATAGAATGTTTATTGAAATTAAGTTTGCAAACCACATCCGAACGCAAGATACCATGTTTATTGCGTTTCGTCCAAGTCATTTATGATGTAGGAAAAACCCAGATTGCAGCAACTGCCATTTTTATTACAGATATTTTGCGAAATGACGATTTTATTCTTTTACACTCATGAAATGGAAACTGTGAAAAGTAAAATTCGCAACTTTGGATGAAAATTAGTAACTATAGATTAAAGTAGATTATAACGTGTGTTTTTGCTCATTGTGACTGACAGCTTCAGTCATTGTATTTCACTCTTTGTTCACTTTCAGTTTTATAACCGTTTCTCATGCTATTAGTTAAACGCTTTTGATAGCCATAATTAAATGTGGGATTGAATCCCAAAATGCAATGATTGACCATGACAAAAAATGATGAATTAAATGTTACTTAAAGTGAAGTTTTCACAATTTTCACCATAAAACAGGAGAAAAAATCCCACAGACGCACATTAGAGGAACTCGAACCCCATCTAAAAATCAGATCATCACAATTGCAGAATTCAGAATTCATAATTCATAATGCATATGGTTTCAAAGCACCTTGACAGCAAAAAAAAAAGCTTACAACTATTTGTGTTAATACACTTATAATTTCTTGTCTTAAGGGGTTTGACTAGATTATTTTTACTAGGACCAGCCACCCTTAACACTCATTTAATATATAATATGTGTGTCACGGATACACCAGCCTCAGCGCCAGACTTCTATACTCCGCCCACTCGTTCAGCCTCACCCGAATTCTAATCATCTGCACCTGTCATCACCACCTGTCTGCAATCCGCACTAACTTAACCCACACCTTAAAAGCCACACCAGTTCACCTTCACAGTTGTCTGGTCTCGTCGATCCATACGACTACCTGACTCTCGCTACCAAGATACTCTACAAACCTGCTACTTGCTTACCCTTCTGCGAGACTCACCCGTCTGATTCCAGGAACCAGTCTAACTCTCCAGTCCGGTCCGTCTTCAACCTGTCAGCCATCAGCCTTCCTTGTATCTTCTCCAACCTGCATCAAATAAGAGACTCAGTCAACCCTAATGATTCATCCACACCATTATTCATCTGCAAACCAGTTAATCACCTGCCGTATCTGTCCCTGATTGCCTAATAATAAACCTCGTGTTACTTTACCTGTTTGTGTCGTTCTGATTTGTGACAGAAGACCAGACCATCATGCACAAACCAACAGATTACGGAGGAGAGGAAGTTTCACCCCCGGTCTCCGTCACGGATGCTTCGCGGGACGTACATCACAACCCCTCACCATCCGCCATCAGCTCTTCTTCCTCTGCCTCTGTATGTCCCATGGCCCGACCAGCGCCCTTCTCAGGTGAGGAGGGGGAGTGCAGTGGATTTCTGTTACAGTGCGAGCTGTTCATGGAAATCAACCCGTTTCAGTTTCCCACCGAAAGAGCTAAAGTGGCATTTGTCATTTCTCTTCTCACTGGTCGAGCCCTTCTCTGGGCACATGCTCTGTGGGAAGATCACGGCCCAGTTACGCGATCTTTCTCCACTTTCACTGGACATTTCCGGGAAGTGTTTTCCCAAGCCACCAACGCTCTCTCCGTGCAGGATCAACTATTTCGGTTAAGACAAGGTAAATCTGTTGTTTCATCATATGCCTTACAGTTTCGCACCCTGGTGGCCTCCTGTGGATGGAATGAGTCAGCGCGTATTACAGCCTACCGTCATGGATTAAACCCGGAGATTCGTTTAGAGCTGGCCATTTATGACAATGTCATCGGGCTAGAGAGCCTCATACAACGCTCCATCCGCATGGATCAACGCCGTACTGCCTGCCAACTCGACAGCCCTGCACTGCTTCCTCCTCGTCCTGCATCTTCGCTCAGCCCTTCAGCACCAGAACCCATAGAGGTCGGTACCACCCATCTGTCTGCCGCTGAACGTCAACGTCACATCACTAATAGTCTGTGTCTGTACTGTGGATCCACCAGTCATCAACGCATTTCCTGCCCAGTTCGTCCCCCACGGCCAGCGGTGAGTACAGTTTGTCTCCAGTTTTCTATTTAATCTATGAAATATACTCCAGTTATCCTCACCTACCAACAACCATCTCTTCCAGCCCAAGCGACTAATCGACTCTGGTTCCGCGGACAACTTCATTTCCCTATCGACTCTGCAAAGACTTCAGACCCGTCAAAAACCCATTCCTCAGACTCTCCATGTGCAATCCATCCTGGGGAAACCCTCGGTCGTGGGCGGATCAGCCATAGCAGTCCCAACATTTCCCTGAAAATCGTCTGTCTACATGAAGAGGAGATTCCATTTCTGGTGCTGGAGGGTTCTACAGCGGAGATTATCCTGGGACGCCCGTGGCTGGAACTACACTCCCCCAACATCCACTGGTCCTCAGGTGAGATATTGCAATGGGGAGATGATTGCTTCAATCGCTGCCTGCACTCCGTCAAGAAGGTTCTTCATTCATCATTCACCTCGGTTCCTGATGTCTCCATTGGCTCCACTTCTGTCGAAAGTCCTCCTACCGACAAACTCCCTGAGGTACCAGTCCCTTACGGGGCGTTCCAGGATGTGTTCGACAAGTAACTGGCTACCAAGCTTCCACCTCATCGGCCATGGGACTGTGCGATCGACCTGCTGCCTGGGCCGGTGCTCCCGCGGGGTAAAATCTACCCACTGTCCATCCCGGAGCAGAAGGCCATGGAGGAGTACATCGAGGAGGCACTCCATCAGGATTACATCCGTCCATCCACGTCCCCTGCCGCTTCCAGCTTCTTCTTCGTTGGAAAAAAGGACGGCGGCTTGCGCCCCTGTATTGACTACCGGACCCTCAACAATTCCACAGTAAAATACCGTTATCCCCTTCCTCTGGTCCCCGCCGCATTGGAACAACTCCGTGGTGCTCGCATCTTCATGAAACTTGACCTTCGCAGTGCCTACAATTTAATTCGGATCAGAAAAGGTGATGAGTGGAAGACGGCGTTCATAACACCTGCAGGCCACTATGAATACCGGGTCATGCATTTTGGACTGTCCAACGCTCCCGCCGTCTTCCAAAGTTTTATGAATGAGATATTCAGAGATTTCCTTCATTAATTTGTCATCATCTATATCGATGATATTCTCATATACTCAGCCAACCTATTCGAGCATCACCACCACGTCCAGTCTGTACTCCGTCTACGAGATCATCAACTCTATATGAAGTTAGAGAAATGTGAGTTTTATCAGGAAACAATCCATTTCCTAGGTTACGTGATCACGCCCCACGGCATCACTATGGACCAGAGGAAGGTGGAAGGTGGTCTCCAACTGGCCACAACCCACCAATATCAAAGAGCTACAACGTTTTCTGGGCTTCACAAACTTCTATCGCCGTTTCATCAAAGGATTCAGTCAAATCAGTGCACCTATCACTTCACTCCTAAAGAAAGGGTCCAAGTCTCTGTCCTGGACCGCCAAACCCACCAATTCCTTCGAGAAGCTCAAAGTCTCCTTCAGTTCCGCTCCTACCCTAGTCCATCCCAATCCTGATCTTCCGTTTCTCGTTGAAGTGGATGCTTCTACCACCGGGGTAGGAGCGGTTCTCTCGCAGCAGCAGGGGACACCACTCCGGCTCCATCCATGTGCCTTCTCCAAAAATCTGTCCCCGGTGGAGCAGAACTATGACATCGGCAACTGGGTACTGTTGGCAATTAAACTCGCCCTGGAATAGTGGAGACACTGGCTGGAGGGAGCAAAACAGAGGAACGGTCAGAACCTGCTCCGCCGGGAGGTCCTGAGGGACGGGCCTACGTTCCCATTCGTTTGCGTCTGTCCCTCATGGACTCAGTCCAGACATCTCTGGGCTCTGGACACCCAGGCAGCCAACAAACCCTCTCGCTCATCCAACAACGCTACTGGTGGCCCGATATGACCCAGGAAGTCTCCGGGTACGTGAAGAGCTGCTCAGTCTGTGCCATGGCCAAGGTTCCTCGTCGCCTCCCGGAGGGAAAACTAGTACCACTTCCTGTACCCACAAGGCCTTGGTCTCATCTCGGCGTGGACTTCATAACCGACTTACCTTCTTCAGATTCCCATACATGCATCCTGGTTGTAATTGATCGTTTCTCGAAAGCCTGTAAGCTCATCCCTCTACCTGGTCTACCTACTGCCTTC
This sequence comes from Chrosomus eos, assembly GCA_036326025.1. Lineage (NCBI taxonomy): Eukaryota > Metazoa > Chordata > Actinopteri > Cypriniformes > Leuciscidae > Chrosomus > Chrosomus eos. The sequence goes on along the minus strand of CM070829.1, from coordinate 40,427,083 downwards.
GAAACCACTGAAACACTCTTCAATCAAATATTCCATCACTTCGGCATACCTGAAGACATTGTGTCTGACTGTGGACCTCAGTTCATATCCTGAGTCTGGAAAGCCTTCTTCAACCTCTTGGGGGTTTCAGTCAGTTTAACCTCTGGTGACCACCCACAGTCCAACGGCCAGACTGAGTGGAAAATACAGGAGATCGGAGATACCTGCGGTCATATTGCCACGACCATCAGGACTGCTGGAGCCGTTGCCTTCCCTGGGCCGAGTATGCACAAAACTCTCTACAGCAATCCACCACAGGACTCACGCCCTTCCAGTGCATACTCGGCTTCCAGCCGCCCCTGTTTCCCTGGTCAGGAGAGCCTTCCTGGTTCCAGCAGTCCACCACTGGTTCCAGGTGAGCGAGAGGGTCTGGGACTCAGCACATGTCCATCTACAAAGGGCTGTTCGGAGACACAAGAGCCAGGCCGACACAAGACGATCTGCTACTCCTTTATACCAACTGGGACAAATGGTCTGACTCTCCACCAGGGACATCCGTCTCCGGCAGCCCTGTCGTAAGCTGAGTCCCAGGTACATCGGTCTGTTCGCCATACAGAGGCAGATCAACGAGGTCACCTACCGGTTGTCACACCCTGCTCACTACCGTTTCTCACCTTCATTTTACTTGTCCCTACTCAAACCCTTCACCCATCCTCTCACTCCTCCTTCCCCAGGGTCTGGTGCTGAGGACGTACCTCTCCTCCTCCCGTTGATACCGAGGACGAGAACATCTACCGGGTTCACGACGTCCTAGACTCGCGACGACGGGGCGGCCACCTGGGGCTGGTTGCACCAACAGGGCTTAAGCCTGGTCTTAAGGTAAGTAGGTCTTAACTCAGCATTCCAAGTCCGACCTAATAGTTGCGACTGTTGCACCATCCAGGCTTAAGTCCTCTTCTCGCTAAGACCGGGCGTAAATCTTACGCCTAGTCAGTAGCAGGCATAAAGTCAAAATCTAGGCATATAATAGCGTTAATAGGCCTATCCATTTTACGACAGATAATGTTTCTATAGTAACCACTAAAAGCAAGTGATTGTTCATTGAATCCTTAAAATTATTCGTTAAAAACGGTCAAAAAATCTTTCATTTTGAAATTCTCGTCAGCGAAATAAAGGGGAAACAAACAATATTCACAATATTGTGTCTAAAAGTAAAAGTAACTCACAATGTTAAAGGGGGGGTGAAATGCTGTTTCATGCATAGTGAGTTTTTTACACTGTTAAAGAGTTGGATTACCATGGTAAACATGGACAAAGTTTCAAAAATGAAGTTGTAAGTTTGATGGAGTATTTCTGTTCCAAAAATACTCCTTCCGGTTTGTCACAAGTTTCGGAAAGTTTTTTTCGAATACGGGACTACGTGACGTCAGAGTGGGCGGAATTTCCTTATACGGGTCTTAAGGCACTTCTCCCGGAAGGGCGCGCGCAGCTGTAGCCTAGAGCGTACATCAGACCACTGTGCTCTGCTGCGCTGCAATCAAAAAAATGGCACCAAAAAGTGTGTTTTTGGTTGCCAGGGCAAGACAACACTGCACAAATTTCCAAAGAATCCAGAGTTAAGGGACCTGTGGATGGATTTTGTTTTTCCAGAGCAGCAACGGAGTTGTGCAAGTGTTCTTGTTTGTTCCCTTCATTTCGGCAGTAGCTGCTAATAGTTTTATAAACAAGGCACAGTTCGACGATTTGCAGATCGCCTAATACTTAAAGATGGAGCAGTCCCAACGATAAAGGTTCACGGAACCGCAGGCGGTGAGTAAAACTCCTTCAAATGTCTGTGTGTTGTTAACTATCGGTGTGTAAGCTAAGCACAGCAAGTAAACAACATGATCACGTACAGTTAATGTATCGATGGAGCATGCAATGTATGGTGTGTGTTTGTGTGTTTAAATACAGTTGTTTAGCTGGCCACTGTAGGTGTCAGTTTGTTTATTGTAAAAATAAATCATGTCCTCATAAACCACGAGTCTGTCTGTTTACAACACACGCAAAAGCTTAGCGCGCTCCCGCCCACACGGCACGCCTCCACCCGTTTGGCTTTTTCCGGAAAGACTCGGTACAGCCCATTTTCTTTTATAAATATAATAAAACTAAAGACTTTTTGGAGATATGAAGGATGCAATACTACTCTATAGGTACTCAAGATTAACATGAGATTGAGTGAAACTGAGTATTTCACACCCCCCCTTTAACTTATTGTTAATTTAACTGTTGTATAAAATAAATATTTTTATCAATTGTGCACATGAAAACAGCACTCTTGCTCATGATATATTTTAATAACATAATAGGATATAAATATAAGACAAAAAACTTATTTTGGGACATACCTATAACTGCAGTGACACATCACGCAGTGAAAACAAGCACGAGAGACGAATGTGATGTCAGCTCGCAGTGCCTTGTCCATAGTTAAAACAATGATTACAATTCATCATAGACAATACATAGCCCACACTCCTAAGCACATAAAGAATGAACTTACAATTGAACTGTCATTTATTACCAACGTTCTTCTACCTCTCCTCTCGCGTGCAGGAGACGGACGTAATGCTGCCGCGAATGAAGCGAATTGTCACGTGCTGACTGTACAGCTCTATTAACTTTCGTATCTCTATGTTGGTGAAATTTCCTTTCCTTTTTCTTTGATCCTCCATTGATACGGCTACAAGTTAACCAAACAGCGGAAGATAGTTTACAACGTAACCCCAGCAACGCACGCTGCTAGGCAACTGCTATAGTTCCGTGGCCATTCACAGGAAGGCGCATCGCTAAAACCAGGCGTAGTTAAGCCTAGGCTTAAGTTTGGTTGGTGCAACCGACTTTAGGTCAACTCTAAAGACTGGTCTTAACTAAGACCGACTTAGCAGTTAGGACCAGGCTTAGTAAAGCCCTGTTGGTGCAAACGGCTCCTGGAGTACCTTATCGATTGGGAGGGATTTGGTCCCGAGGAAAGGTGCTGGGTCCACCGGCAGAGAGGATATTCTGGATCCCACTCTCCTACTGGAGTTCCACTCTGAACATCCCAATTGTCCAGCGCCAAGAGGTCGTGGTCGTCCCCGTCGTCAGCCCGTTCCGCCATCAGGAGCTGGCCGTGAAGGGGGAGGGGGGTACTGTCACGGATACACCAGCTTCAGCGCCAGACTTCTATACTCCGCCCACTCGTTCAGCCTCACCCGAATTCTAATCATCTGCACCTGTCATCACCACCTGTCTGCAATCCGCACTAACTTAACCCACACCTTAAAAGCCACACCAGTTCACCTTCACAGTTAGTCTGCTCTCGTCGATCCATACGACTACCTGACTCTCGCTACCAAGATACTCAACAAACCTGCTGCTTACTTACCCTTCTGAGAGACTCACCCGTCTGATTCCAGGAACCAGTCTTACTCTCCAGTCCGGTCCATCTTCAACCTATCAGCATTCCTTGTATCTTCTCCAACCTGCATCAGATAAGAGTCTCAGTCAACCCTAATGATTCATCCACACCATTGTTCATCTGCAAACCAGTTACTCACCTGCCGTATCTGTCCCTGAGTGCCTTATAATAAACCTCGTGTTACTTTACCTGTTTGTGTCGTTCTGATTTGCACATTGTCACAAACCAGTTACTCACCTGCCGTATATGTCCCTGATTGCCTTATAATAAACCTCATGTTACTTTACCGGTTTGTGTCGTTCTGATTTGTGACAATGTGCAAAAGAAGGACATTCTGTCACTCTGCTTTTCTTTTCAAAGAAAGAAAACATTGCAACATAGCTGAAGGCGTGATGCATCATGAATCTTCAGTCCCGTAAAAACCAGACTGCAATAAAACTTAATAGTTGTTAGAAAAAAAAGAAAGAAAAGATTTGCCTGCTGTACTTTAAACGATACAGTAATTTCACAGAACATAATAATGTAAGACAAATTGTACGCCGGTCAGATCTCGACAGCAAGGTTCTCAATCTAAAGTATTTTACAGTAATATCTGTAATATCTGTGTTTTATTGCGAGTGTGTTTAACATCAGGGATGCATTGGAGGAACTGGAACACATGCATGTTGTGTGATTCACTCAGAGGATGTGCTGAAATACACGGAACGTTCTGTCACAGTTCTAATAGAATGTTTGTTCTAAGATACTTAGTGTTGTTAGGAGTGTTTTTGGAATGTTACATTTTTTAAATGTTGCAACTTATTTCGGAATGTTCAGAGACATTCAAATGAAACATTCAATGTTTGAAGAATGTGAAAAAAGAGTGTTTCCTTAAAGTTTGCATAACCAAGAAAAAACACGGTAACACTTAAGGGGTGTGCATAAGACTAACATAACACCTTCATAATCATGACATGACACATTTATGGATATGAAGGAGATTTTATGCATGTTTATGACAACTGTCATTAAGTGTCATTCGCTCAAGTATGACATTTTTAATGCAAATATGACATTGTTTGAGATGTCTTTGTCATGACAACTTGACATTACTTCGACAACACAACCTGTCATAAATATGTCATAAACATGACATAGCAGATTAATTATCAAACTTAAGAAACCACTTAGCTTTATTGGTTAACATTACATTAAACTGTCAGGTGGTTGGTTTTGACATTGGCTGTCATGAAGCCATTATAACTTTTTAATGACAAATTCAATTTGTATCACTGTAGTTGAGGTCACAAAAAATATTAATGACACAGTTATAATGACCTCATGATGACAGCCAATGTCAAAACCAACCACATGACAGTTTAATGTAATGTTAAGCCATAAAGCTAAGTGGTTTCTTAAGTTTGATAATTAATCTGCTATATCATGTTTATGACATATTTATGACAGTTTGTGTTGTGTTAGTAATGTCAAGTTGTCATGACAAAGACACTGACAGGTTATGATGTTATGGTTTATGTCAAGGTGTCATAACAAGACATCTCAAACAATGTCATATTTGCATTAAAAATGTCATAATTGAGCAAATGACACTTAATGACAGTTATCATAAACATGCATAAACCCTCCTTCATATTCATGATGTCATGTCAGTCTTATGTACACCCCTTCAAGTAAAGTGTTACCGTCTGAATTTTGAGATAAAAAGGCTCTTTTATTTTTAATCCTTTGGCAAGAAACAAGCTTCCACAGAAAAATATTTGCTGCTTACAAAAATGTCCTTGCCAGAATATAATTCATGTTGTATTTATAACACAAGCATTGCTGAGTATTTTCTGCTTAAAACTGCAGTGAACCAAAGACAGTCTCAAAAACACTGAAATCGCTGGTGTTTCTGACGTCACAAACTACCTTGTAACCAATCAGATCAACGTGTGATCGTCAACCAGTGGATCTCTGAGTGATGAGTGAGTGAGTGAGTGGAGGCGGGGCTCATTTGCATATTCATAGAACCGCACATACTAAATGAGGCAAGGGTGTCGAGTTACATTCAAGATATTTTAAGGCATTTTATCAAAGAAAAACTTTTAAATGTGTAATTTTGGTGATCAAAGATGAGTTTAAGGGATACAAATCAATGATTGACTACAGGGGGACTACTTTAAGTGCTGTGTGATACCCAGAGATCATGTTTTCTCGAGCGTGTAGAAACAGCGATTAACAGCGGCTGACTCTCGCTGATGTCCTGCGGCTCAGAACGAGCAGTTCCATGAGAAAAGAGATGAACCTGTGAAAACATAACAAATCACAAGCATGGAAACAGCTCAAGAGCATTTCTGCATGATGAAAAGCACGTGAGCTCTGACCAAAAAAAAAAAAAAAAAACAGGTCAAAAGGGGTAAACACAAAGCAAATCTGTGCGCTCTTTGTTTCATTGACCTCTGGAATGTTCTGCTCTTTTAGCCGGTTAAAAACGACACTCGCTGAGCTCCAGCTTTTACGTTTCCAGAGCTTTAGATGCTTCTTTCTTCTTCTAGTGAGACATGATTAACGCTGCGTTAGGATTGGGTTAGATCGGTCTCTCTGGAAGCCGTTCTCCTCTCCAACGAAACATTGATTAAGCAAATGTTTGTTCTGTACAGTTTCAGGGTGAGCGTGGCCTGACCTGAATAAACCCCGTTTGCACCTCTTCACACACGCTTTGTTTTGTCAACAGAACATTTCTCCCAGTGAATAAACGCTGGATTTTAATAGAGAGAGCTCACAAAGAAGCTCTCAGAACGTTTTGTTAACGTTTCCATGCATTTTTTTTATGTTTATTTGGTAACACTTTACAATAAGGTTCATTACTTAATGTATTTAGTAACGTGAACTAACAATACATTTCTACAGTATTATTAATCTTTGTTAATATTAGTTAATAAAAAATACAGCTGTTCATGTTAGCTCATTAATGTTAACAAATACAACCTTTTATTTTAATAATGTATTAGTAAATGTTGAAATTAATATTAACTAAGATTAATAAATGCTGAAGAAGTATTGTTCATTCTTAGATCATGCACCGATATGAAAATTTTGGCTGATACAGATAACCGATAATTCTTTACGTTTGAAAGCAGATAACCAATATATTGCCAGATAAATCTAAATCCAAATTTTTATATAATTTTTTGAGAGCCTGATTCTAAAAAAATCCACGTCCAAAACACACAATTCTAATGTTCTAATTATACTTTCATGAAGCCGATATGACAGTTTTGCTTTCCATATTTTCATATTTCAAGCAATTAAAAATCATCATGTTGAACAGTCGCATCTGAAGCGTCTCAGCTGAAGTAAATAATACATTAATTATCGGCTTTAATATAAATTGGCTATATTTTCGAATCGGCCTGATAACGATAACATAAAAATTTTTCACATATCGGCCGATATATCGTGCATCCATTTTAAAATGGTAATGTATTTACAGTATATTTTTCTCTGATGTTAAATGAATGTTAACGAATATCCAGTCTGATTAATCTCATTAGTGCACACTTGTATAAGCACACTACATCTGCATCTCTGCTGCACACTGAGACTCATCAGTGGAATTAGCAATGCTTAATGACAAGACTCATTTGGGACTCCATATTTAACTTCCAAAACTTCAAAGTTGTCCTCGTTGAGCCCCTCGTGTCATATTTACGCTCACCGGAGTAAAAATGGGGTTTGGAATTATTAGATAGACATCAGATGGAGCTTTATTTATTTATCTGGAATCAGCCTTCACATCCGACTAGCCTTGATTTTCGTCACTTGCACTGAAATGTTTTAAAGTAGTTTATGCTTGTGGGCATAAAAAGTTTTCCTATAATGGTAATTTGATTAATATCTGACATTTAAAGCAAGCTCGTCCAGATGGTCGTGAAATATCAGTGTCTCGGAAGGGATTTCCGATGTTAGCGTTCGTATGACGCGCATCTGTGAACGCTTGTCTTTGCTTACAGTGTGTGTGAGATCGTTCACTAATCACGCTAGCGAACTAGCCTGCGGGGTATGAATGCAGTTTTTAATGAATGTGTTAATCGTGATGCAGAAGTATAACCTTTATGTCTGTTTATTGCTGGTTCTGTTTGATGTAGTGAATCTGTTTTCCTTTATTCACATGTGAACTCGTTTCACCATCACTTCATTGATATATTAGATAAAATAAGCCTGACGAATGAAATCATAGCCATTTATTGAACCTTTAGACAAAATATTGTTTATTATTTTGAGTATTATATTTGATACATCAGCATTTTAGGGCTGATATAGTGAGAATAAAGAGGAAAAACAGCTCAATTTTATTCAAACTGAGCAAAAATATGCTTGAAATGTAAATCAATGAGATTATTTATAACAGTACAGCAGATATTTACATAAAATGCATATAAATGTCAATAATATGGACAGTGATGCTTGAAATGTAAATCAATGAGATATTTGCATGCATAATTAAATATAAATACCAATAATGTGTCTTAGTAAGATGATATTTAAATGCACATGATTATTGTGATCAAAACATACAATGCAATGCAATACAATGATGATTGAGAGATGAACAAATAAACCTTCCTCAAAAGCATTATGATCATATTTAACACTCGTGATTTTTATAATAAATGTCTGATTGTAATTATTTCTTTTGATTATTTTAATTTCTTTTAGTAAAGCACTTTTAATTACCATTGTGTATGAAATGTGCAATATAAATAAACTTGCCTTGCTTTGATAAACCGAAGCTGCTTCAGTCCAGATTAAATATTACTAACAAGTTATTCTTAAGTTTACTTGATAAAAATAAAAAAAGATTGCGAAAAACCCTGACAATTTTTTGCTTTTTTTTCTCTAATTGAAATTTTATTGAACCATTTTGGCATTTGAGAAGCAAGTGACTCATTGGTTGCAGGACGACAAACCAAAAACTAAATTCAGTGTTTGAACAATAATTGTCTTAGTGACTGTAGTATACTGTAATAGTGGATATTTAAACCCACTATGAGACTTGAGGAGGATGAAAAATAATAATAATGCAAATAAATAAGTGCAAAATGTTATTTATTTAGATGTGCAAAATTTGACAAATGTGTGTACTCTACTGTTCAAAAAAAAAAAAAATATTATATTATTATATATATAATATTATATATATATATATATATATATATATATATATATATATATATATATTATATATATATATATATATATATATATATATATATATATTATACAAATATTTGAGGTCTTCTGCTCACCAAAGCTGCTTTTATTTGATCAAAAATACAGTAAAAAATTGTGAAATATTATTTCAATGTAAATATCTGTTTTCTATGTGAATATATAGTAAAGTGTAATTTATTCCTGTGATCAAAGCTGAATTTTCAGCATCATTACTCCAGTTTTCAGTGTCACATGACCCTTTAGAAATCACTATAATATGATGATTTGATGCTCAAAAACATTTATGATTATTAACAATGTTGAAAACAGTTAATATTTGTGTGTTTACTGCTCAGGATTATTAGATGAATAGAAAGAAACAGCATTTATCTGAAATATAACCTTTTGTAACATTATAAATCTCTTTACTGTCACTTTAATGCGTCCTTGATGAATAAGCGATCATTTCTTTTTGACTCCAAAGGTTTGAATGATAGTATGTGTTAAAATAATGAATTATGATTCGACACAGATTAACGATAGTACGCAGAAGAGCTTGTGCATTTCTCAAAGGTCGCCGAGTTTAAACAGGAATGACTCTTTTTATATTTTGTCTCGATCTGCTCAGATTCACTAAAAAGAGCTTCTGAGTTTCTCCTGAAACGGATGTAAATGCGAGTCCTCTGCTAACTTTGAAGAGCGCGGCTATTATTAGCACGAGAAGGCGAACGAGGACAGTCAGCGAGTCCTGTTTCTGTTCACATGATGAAAGGAGAGTCTCTCCTCAGACTAATGATTTGAGTCACGACTCGTGCGTTTGTAAGGAGGTCAGGCTCACTCGCAGCGCTTTAATACCAAACTAGTGATTTTAATTTATTGTCAGTCCACATTACTTCGTTACAAAGGCTGCAGATGACGTGTGTACCGGACCAGCAGAACACAAGTGCTTTTGTGAGAGGGCCGTGTTTGTTAGTTTGTCATTTAACCTCAGGAATCCCAGTGTTAGATAATGTTTTTAAAGGTTTTTATACAAACAAGAGTTAGATTCAGAATCATAACCGTCATTCAGGATCATAACCATCATTCAGGAATCATAACTGTCATTCAGGATCATAACCATCATTCAGGATCATAACCTTCATTCAGGATCATAACTGTCATTCAGGATCATAACCATCATTCAGGATCATAACCTTCATTCAGGATCATAACTGTCATTCAGGATCATAACCATCATTCAGGATCATAACGTCATTCAGGATCATAACCGTCATTCAGGATCATAACCGTCACTCAGGATCATAACTGTCATTCAGAATCATAACCATAACCGTCATTCAGGATCATAGCCATCATTCAGGATCATAACCGTCATTCAGGATCATAACCGTCACTCAGGATCATAACCATCATTCAGGATCATAACAGCCATTCAGGATCATAACCATAATTCAGGATCATAACCGTCATTCAGGATCATAACCGTCATTCAGGATCATAACCGTCATTCAGGAATCATAACCGTCACTCAGGATCATAACTGTCATTCAGAATCATAACCATAACCGTCATTCAGGACCATAGCCATCATTCAGGATCATAACCGTCATTCAGGATCATAACCGTCATTCAGGATCATAGCCATCATTCAGGATCATAACAGCCATTCAGGATCATAACCGTCTTTCAGGATCATAAACGTCATTCAGGATCATAACCGTCATTCAGGATCATAACCGTCATTCAGGATCATAACCATAATTCAGGATCATAACCGTCTTTCAGGATCATAACCGTAATTCAGGATCATAACTGTCATTCGGGATCATAACCATAATTCAGGATCATAACCGTCTTTCAGGATCATAACCGTCATTCAGGATCATAACTGTCATTCGGGATCATAACCATAATTCAGGGTCATAATTGTCATTCAGGATCATAACCGTCATTCAGGATCATAACCGTCATTCAGAACTATAACCGTCATTCAGGATCATAACCATAATTCAGGATCATAACCGTCATTCAGGATCATAACCATCATTCAGGATCTTAACCATAACCATCATTCAGGATCATAACCATAACCATCATTCAGGATCATAACCGTTATTCAGGACCATAACCATCATTCAGAATCATAACCATCATTCAGGATCATAACCTTCATTCAGAATCATAACCATCATTCAGAATCATAACCGTCATTCAGGACCATAACCGTCATTCAGAAACATAACCATAATTTAGAATCATAACCATCATTTAGAATCATAACCATCATTCAGGATCATAACCATCATTCAGAATCATAACCGTCATTCAGAATCTTAACCATAACCGTCATTCAGGATCATATCCATCATTCAGAATCATAACCGTCATTCAGGATCATAACCATAACCGTCATTCAGGATCATAACCATCATTCAGAATCATAACTATCATTTAGAATCATAACCATCATTCAGAATCATAACCATAACCGTCATTCAGGATCATAACCATCATTCAGAATCATAACCGTCATTCAGGATCATAACCATAACCGTCATTCAGGATCATAACCATCATTCAGAATCATAACCATCATTCAGAATCATAACTATCATTCAGAATCATAACCGTCATTCAGGATCATAACCGTCATTCAGGATTATAACCATCATTCAGGATCATAACCATAACCGTCATTCAGGATCATAACCATAACTGTCATTCAGGATCATAACCATAACCGTCATTCAGAATCATAACCATAACCGTCATTCAGGATCATAACCATCATTCAGAATCATAACTATCATTTAGAATCATAACCATCATTCAGAATCATAACCATAACCGTCATTCAGGATCATAACCATCATTCAGAATCATAACCGTCATTCAGGATCATAACCATAACCGTCATTCAGGATCATAACCGTCATTCAGAATCATAACCATCATTCAGAATCATAACTATCATTCAGAATCATAACCATCATTCAGAATCATAACCGTCATTCAGGATCATAACCGTCATTCAGGATTATAACCATCATTCAGGATCATAACCATAACCGTCATTCAGGATCATAACCATAACTGTCATTCAGGATCATAACCATAACCGTCATTCAGAATCATAACCGTCATTCAGAATCATAACCATAACCGTCATTCAGGATCATAACCATCATTCAGAATCATAACCGTCATTCAGGATCATAACCATAACCGTCATTCAGGATCATAACCATCATTCAGAATCATAACTATCATTCAGAATCATAACCATCATTCAGAATCATAACCGTCATTCAGGATCATAACCGTCATTCAGGATCATAACCATCATTCAGGATTATAACCATCATTCAGGATTATAACCATCATTCAGGATCATAACCATAACCGTCATTCAGGATCATAACCATAACCGTCATTCAGAATCATAACCGTCATTCAGAATCATAACCATAACCGTCATTCAGGATCATAACCATCATTCAGAATCATAACTATCATTCAGAATCATAAACATCATTCAGAATTATAACCGTCATTCAGGATCATAACCGTCATTCAGGATCATAACCGTCATTCAGGATCATAACCGTCATTCAGGATCATAACCGTCATTCAGGATTATAACCATCATTCAGGATCATAACCATAACCGTCATTCAGGATCATAACTGTCATTCAGGATTATAACCATCATTCAGGATCATAACCATAACCGTCATTCAGGATCATAACCGTCATTCAGAATCATAACCGTCATTCAGAATCATAACCGTCACTCAGGATCATAACCGTCATTCAGGATCATTCAGGATCATAACCATCATTCAGGATCATAACCATCATTAAGGATCATAACCGTCATTCAGGATCATAACCATAACCGTTATTCAGAATCATAACCGTCATTCAGAATCATAACCGTCACTCAGGATCATAACCGTCATTCAGGATCATAACCATCATTCAGGATCATAACCATCATTCAAGATCATAACCGTCATTCAGAATCATAACCGTCATTCAGGATCATAACTGTCATTCAGGATCATAACCGTCACTCAGGATCATAACCTTCATTCAGGATCATTCAGGATCATAACCATCATTCAGGATCATTCAGGATCATAACCATCATTCAGGATCATAACCATCATTCAGGATCATAATCGTCATTCAGGATCATAATCATAACCGTTATTCAGAATCATAACCGTCATTCAGAATCATAACCGTCATTCAGGATCATAACCGTCATTCAGGATCCGTCATTCAGGATCATAACCGTCATTCAGGATCATAACCGTCATTCAGGATCATAACCGTCATTCAGGATCATAACCGTCACTCAGGATCATAACCGTCATTCAGGATCATAACCGTCACTCAGGATCATAACCGTCATTCAGGATCATTCAGGATCATAACCATCATTCAGGATCATAACCGTCATTCAGGATCATAACCATAACCGTTATTCAGGATCATAACCGTCATTCAGAATCATAACCGTCATTCAGGATCATAACCGTCATTCAGAATCATAACCGTCACTCAGGATCATAACCGTCATTCAGGATCATTCAGGATCATAACTATCATTCAGGATCATAACCGTCATTCAGGATCATAACCGTTATTCAGAATCATAACCGTCATTCAGAATCATAACCGTCACTCAGGATCATAACCATCATTCAGGATCATAACCGTCATTCAGGATCATAACCATAACCGTTATTCAGAATCATAACCATCATTCAGGATCATAACCGTCATTCAGGATCATAACCGTCATTCAGGATCATAACCGTTATTCAGGATCATTCAGGATCATAACCGTTATTCAGGATCATTCAGGATCATAACCGTCATTCAGGATCTTTCAGGATCATAACCATCATTCAGGATCATAACCGTCATTCAGGATCATAACCGTCATTCAGGATCATTCAGGATCATAACCATCATTCAGGATCATAACTATAACCATCATTCAGGATCATAACCATCATTCAGGATCATAACTGTCATTCAGAATCATAACTGTCATAGACATCGTGTTTCTCACAATATTTCGTATAACAGTCTATCAATACTGGTTTTCAAATTACTGATTCGTGCTTACATTTGTCTCTTGGATATTTGGTTATGTCTTTGTTCTAGGTTAATTGAAAGTCACATTTATTTTTAAAGCATTTTATGTAAAACAGATTGAGTCAACACAGCTACAGGTAATAAACAGGAAAATGACAGAATCAGTGATGCAAACTTCATCAACTATGAGACAAGTTCAAGTTCAGCTGTAAAGCAACTCAATGTTCAATGTTGCAGAGATGATCAATTATTAAACCAATTCAATTCAGTTCAATGTTGGATTTAATTCAGTGTAATAACAATTTCAATGTTGCAACATTCATAAAATATTAAGTGTATTCATATATTATTGGACTTATGTGTAACTTTTTTTAATTGACGCACAAGAATTAAATGATGGATCTTTTGATTGAAGAACCAGATCACTCATTATAATCCCATCAGGAGAGAGCGTTTACTCTCCGTGTGCTTCATCTGCTTTTGATCGGATGTTCCATCAGGACACAAATGAGTCTTTGTCAACAAGAAGAGAGGCCTCTCTGAATCTTATCATGTTGGAGAAGCAAACAACCTCACCACCCCCCGAGAGCCTCAGGCCACAGCGTAGGCCATGCGTATTCCTATAATACATGTCAAAACATTGAGCAAGCGCGGCCTCGGATGGCCTTTGCCTTCTCAAACCTCTATCTGTCAGTAAATCAAGCGTATACACACTTTATACATTATATGCTAGAAAGCCATTCACAGTTGGACTTAAATAATTCATCATGATATAACACATGACATTTATATATAAAATAGTATAGTATAAATACAATATATCCATGATGAGTTTTATCCTCACATTATACACTGTAAAAAAAAAATTTGTATATGTATGAGAAAATAGTGTTTCAGTTTTTCAAAATTTCACGTTTATTTCAATTTGTTATTTGCCATTTCTTTCAGTAATTATTGTGAAATTTACCAGCAGTTTCGGAGTGAAACTTGTTTTAGAATTTATATAAATCTTGTTGAAATGTGTTACAGGCATTTTCAGCACATTTTGTGAGATTAACAAAATGTATTATCTTTTAATATCTTTTAGTTTTAAAAACGCTCATGCAACTAATCTGATAATTCATTTCTGAATTCAGTTAATTTCTTGTAATAGAACTTTGTTTTATACAATAATTTTGTGAAACACCAGTTTTATTTTAGCATATTTGAGATATTATTATTATGTTTTATATTAATATTTCTAACACGTTTTTATTTTTACTTTTGGTTTTATATTAATTTTAGTTAAAGTTTTAGACATTTTGTTCTGTTTTTTTTGTTGTTCTTTTTAGAGAGAAAAGTCTAGGTTTATTAGTTTTATTTCTGTTTTTGTTTGTTATTTTCATACATCAAGTTAAACTAAATGAAAATGAGAAAAGCTCGGCAACTAGCTTTATTTTGTCTTTTTTTAAGTAACGGAAATGTTTTTTAAGGAGTTAGTTTTAATTTAATAACCATTTTGGACAGTTATTTAGTTGAAAAGTTGACTGGTTACTGGCGTGTTGTGAACACTGATCCGTCGTGCAAGATACTAAATACTCAAGATATACTCAAGATAACTCAAGATAGACTCAAGATAGACTCAAAAAATACTCAAGATATACTCAAGACATATTTAAGATAGACTCAAGATATACTCAAGATGGACTTAAGATATACTCAAGATAGACTCAAAAAATACTCAAGATATACTCAAGACATACTCAAGATAGACTCAAGATATACTCAAGATGGACTTAAGATATACTCAAGATATACTCAAGATAGACTCAAGATATAATCAAGACATACTCAAGATAGACTCAAGATATACTCAAGATATGATATACTCAAGATAGACTCAAGATAGACACAAAATATACTCAAGATATACTCAAGATACTCAAAAAATACTCAAGATAGACTCAAGACATACTCAAGATAGACTCAAGACATACTCAAGATAGACTCAAGATATACTCAAGATAGACTCAAGATAGACTCAAGATATACTCAAGACATACTCAAGATAGACTCAAGATATACTCAAGATGTCAGAACTCAAGATAGACTCGAGATAACTCAAGATAGACTCAAGATAGACTCAAGATAGACTCAAGATAGACTCAAGATACTCAAAAATACTCAAGATAGACTCAAGATAGACTCAAGATAGACTTAAGATATACTCAAAATATTTTCAAGATATACTCAAGATATACTCAGATATTTTCAAGATATACTCAAGATAGACTCGAGATAGACTCAATATATACTCAAGATAGACTCAAGATAGACTCAAGATAGACTTATGATAGACTCAAGATAGACTTACGATAGACTCAAGATAGACTCAAGATAGACTCAAGATATACTCAAGATAGGCTCAAGATAGACTCAAGATAGACTCAAGATAGACCCAAAAAGACTCAAGATATACTCAAGATATACTCAAGACATACTCAAGATATTCTCAAGATAGACTCAATATATACTCAAGATAGACTCAAGATATACTCAAGATATACTCAAGATATACTCAAGATATTCTCAAGATAGACTCAATATATACTCAAGATAGACTCAAGATATACTCAAGATATTCTCAAGATAGACCCAAAAAGACTCAAGATATACTCAAGATAGACTCAAGATATACTCAAGATATACTCAAGATATACTCAAGATATTCTCAAGATAGACTCAATATATACTCAAGATAGACTCAAGATATACTCAAGATTTACTCAAGATATACTCAAAATATACTCAAGATATACTCAAGATATACTCAAGATAGACTCAAGATATGAACAAGATAGACTCAAGATAGACCCAAGATAGCCCCAAAAAGACTCAAGATATTTTCAAGATATACTCAAGATAGACTCGAGATAGACTCAAGATATACTCAAGATAGACTCAAGATAGACTCAAGATAGACTTATGATAGACTCGAGATAGACTCAAGATATACTCAAGATAGACTCAAGATAGACTCAAGATAGACTTATGATAGACTCAAGATATACTCAAGATATACTCAAGATTAGACTCAAGACATACTCAAGATAGACTCAAGATAGACTCAAGATAGACTCAAGATATACTCAAGATATACTCAAGATAGACTCAAGATATACTCAAGATATACTCAAGATATACTCAAGATAATACTCAAGATAGACTCAAGATATGAACAAGATAGACTCAAGATAGACTCAAGATAGCCCCAAAAAGACTCAAGATAGACTCAAGATATACTCAAGATATACTCAAGATAGACTCAAGATATACTCAAGATATACTCAAGATAGACTCAAGATATACTCAAGATAGACTCAAGATATACTCAAGATATACTCAAGATATACTCAAGATAGACTCAAGATAGACTCAAGATATGAACAAGATAGACTCAAGATAGACCAAGATAGCCCAAAAAGACTCAAGATAGACTCAAGATATACTCAAGATATACTCAAGATAGACTCAAGATATACTCAAGATAGACTCAAGATATACTCAAGATATACTCAAGATAGACTCAAGATATACTCAAGATTACTCAAGATAGACTCAAGACATACTCAAGATAGACTCAAGATATACTCAAGATAGACTCAAGATATACTCAGTCAAGATATACTCAAGATAGACTCAAGATAGACTCAAGATATACTCAAGATATACTCAAGATATACTCAAGATAGACTCAAGATATGAACAAGATAGACTCAAGATAGACTCAAGATAAGATAGACTACTGCAAAAAAAAAAAATTTCTTACTCAGTATTTTAGTCTTGTTTCCAGTCCAAATATCAAACATTTCTTAAATCAATATGCGTTTACTAGATGAGTAA